>JBAMNC010000440.1:1835000-2172500 GCA_037902135.1 Cetoscarus ocellatus
TCAAATATAAAACAGGTCAGATTTTGTTCAAAGCCTGGAATAAGTTGTTACCAAGTAACATCCAAACGATGTTCATGGTTAGAGAGGGAGCATACAACTTAAGAAGAAAGTGTAATTTTAAACAACCGACCATCCATTCAACTCTGAAAAGTATGTGCATCTCGTTTTGTGGTGTAAAATTGTGGAATAAACTAGATGAGGACTTAAAAAGGAGCATCAACTTAAACCAATTTAAAAGTAATTACAAAAGAACACTCCTGTTCAGCTATATAGAACTGGACAGCTAATGTTATATTCTTTTTTTAAATAATTTATTTAGTTTAATCAGGGTTCTATTTTTATGAAAATTGGATGTTTCAATCTTTTAAGATCATATGGATTATGAATTATGTATCATGTATCTTGAAATTATATGACAGCGTAAGAGGGGGCTGGACTTGATAAGCTTTGCTTCCTTTAGCCCCTTCTCGAACTTGCACTTTGTCATAGTGTGCCATTTTTTTCCCATTACACATACTGTTTGTTTTTATGCATGTGCTTGTTTGAGAAAAAATAAAAATCAAATCAAATCAAATTATCCCACCAAGGTCCTGCAGGGCATGCATTGATTTATTCTTGATTTTAATGAAAGCCTTCCTCTTCACCACTCTGCCTAAAACACACCTTTCTCCAATGTGTTTCCTTATTACAATTATTTTGTGCCATTCATATACATGTATACTCATTTATTTAAGTAAAGCTTTCATTATTTTTTTCTTTGTTAATTTCCTGAAAAAGGATCACTGTAGTTTTTCTCTCCCCCAGCATTTGTTCCTCCCTGCCCTAATTATGTCCTATTTATGTAACAATTCTATACATGTCATTCTCAGTATTTTATACAGACTCCAAGCATGTTTGCAAAGACAAGCAGTCTACAAAATTGTAGCATGTTTCTTTAATACCTTACAAAATGCCTTAACTGGGAAAAAACATTAAGTGTCCCTTTTAGCCTTATTTTCTCAATACTTGTATACGCACACACCCACCCAAACACACACACACACATATTATTGCACTTAGGCACTGAGTGAAGGCCTCTATAGATGGAGGCTTTCTCATCTGCTGCTTGATGATGGTAGCAAATCATCTCTTATATTTAATTTCTTCTTTTTGTCTTGTTATGTCATCTTCACTTTTGCTGTCACTAATAAAACCTTTTGGCCTGCCATATGTTTGAGATCCCCATCCTCGCATCTCCAAATGCATTTTATCTAAGTGCAGCATATGTGAGAGTTTACCAGATGCTCTGCTGGATAAAGGCTTACGAATCATTTGACAAGCATTTTCCAGGAACTCATTGTCCATGACTTGAATGGCACTTACATGTGATGTCATTCCTTATGTATCCTCACGTGTCATTCACGGCTTATATAACTCAAAAACACCTTTATGTTCCTGTTTTTTTTTTGTTTTTTTGAGGTATTAGATTACAAAAACAAAGTAAAAAAGGGGGATTTAAAGTCTTAAATCTCTGTGAGGAATCAGTTGCAGCAGATCATTGTACATTTATGCTTACCCTGTGGCCAAATCCGTCATGTTAGTAAATTGTTCGGCTTTGACTGGATAACTGTTATACTCGGGGGTTAGGGTTGGGGGGATGGTGAACAAATGATTTGGTGGCGACGAGAAGGATTTTCCCTAACACTGCTGAAGGTTATGATGCCATTCAAACACAGAATTTGTCAGTGTACAAATGTCATCCATCAGGTGATTACAATCAGCATCAGCTCTAATCCACAGACACATCTCTTATCGTCTCTTTCCCCCTGCAGTGTTTATCAAAGATGGACCCTCTGCACACCATGGGACAGGAGGAGATGGAGCCGGAGGGATCAGCCATCACAGAGGCCTTTATGAACACCAGCTCAGATGGCGCCATAAACCACACCAACATTACCTATTACCCCTACTACCAGCACTCTCTGTTCGTTGCTGCCGGCTACATCCTGGCCTACTTCTTCATCTTTCTGCTGTGCATGGTGGGAAATATACTGGTGTGTCTGATTGTTCTGGAGAACCGACGAATGCGCACAGTCACCAACCTCTTCATCCTCAACCTGGCCATAAGTGACCTTCTGGTGGGCATCTTCTGCATCCCTACGACACTGGTGGACAACCTGATCACAGGTATGTGCCACGGTGATTGTTGACACTGAGTGGCTGTTAACATGACAACGAAAACAGACAAAAACTGAGTTTTTGTTGCATTTGCATGCATGTGTCTTCTGTTTACACAAGAATGGTGCCTGGAGCGACTGTATCTGCAGGAATCAGTGTTGTTAGGGAAAATGGTGAGGTATGGCCATGTGCAGTATTCTTTCAGATAAAGGTTGCATGCTCAACAAGGAACAACAACAACAACAACAACAGATACCGAGCAACATGTTTGCTGCTTACTGTGCTCGGTTTGTTATCCAGACAGATTTGTTGTCCAGACAAAAAACTCCTTTGTCTTCGTGCGTCCAGTCGCCATTGTTGTTTGTGAAAATTTTGTCTTCACTGGAAAGCGTTAGTGGGCAGACGCGTGTTGTAACACTGCTGTTTCACTACAAACTTACATCGCCAACTACTGGCCTGGCATGCATGCAACAGAATTTCAATCGTTCTCGCGGATCTGTGTGAAAGTGCATTTTTTTCACACCGTCTCCGTGTGAACGTGGAGGGGAAAACGCAAAGGAAAAACCTTTACATTTCTGATGACCACTTTGCTGTTTTAACAGGCCCTTAGTGGCTACTGTGGAGAGAACAGATGTTTTAAAATGAATATGTCACTAAAAAAATCCTACAATAAGCAAAATATGACCAAGGTCATGGTACCAAGGTCGTTCTCAGGATTTTATGCAGGGCCCATTTGGTCAGGCGAATGGTGGTGGGTGGGCAACAGTAGAGGCCTGAGGCATTATGTTTTAGGTTGTCTATTAATCTGTTCATACCTTCATACGTACTGGTCAAGGCCTTGTGGATTTAATATCTTGCATACCAAGATTCAAGGATGAACTAATTAGATTTTGTGAGTCATAGGCAGGGGTTAAAGTGGGCCGGAGCCCTCCGGAGCTCACCCCGGAGCTAAGCTCTGCCTAAGTCAAATAATGATGGGTATGGACAGCAAATGGAGGTATACCAGAGATTATCAGTGAACTGCAAACATGTGCGTGCATCTGAAGGGAGCCTTGAATTCAATAAAGACATTCACTCTACAAGCGCAGAAATATTACCACGAAGGGCTCCTCCGGGACAGGGGTCGTGAATCAGTTTGTGTGTTTATTGTAATTCAAACGGTGTGTTGTTGGCTTACGTGAACGGTTTAAGTGATTTAAAAAATGTCGAGTCAGTCTTTTGGTTTATTAAAACTCAACTTTCCTGAGCAGTCCAGTTCTTGTTTTCACTTACTTTTTCCAAATGATTAATTCATCCTGCGGTATCCTGCATCACTTATTCTCCATGATAAAAGAGCGATCTGTAAAGGATCAAGCTGCCAATGCAGTCTACTAGTTCAGTGGTTCTCAACCTGTGGATCGAGGCCCAAAGTGGGTCTCAGAGCTGTTTTCAGGGGACGGCGCGTAAATCAGACAAAAATGTGGCGAAAATGTCTTCAGTGTTCAGAGGCCCTGAGTGGACAAACTTTCATACATTTTATTTACTCTGTTGTGCTGTATCAGCTGTTCTCTCAGGATCTCGACATTTCCTGTTATCTTAGCACAGAAATTGGGGTTTTCCTATGATGAACTTTTGACTTGAGATATCTAGAAAACAACCAACACATAAATGTTATGATGGGAAAAATAGTAAGATTTATGGATGTGTGATCTCCCAGGGCTCTTATTATTATTTAAAGTTTATAACGTTTTTTTCTCCAGTCTCTTTGCGCAAAAAATGTTTTTTTCAATCTTAGGTCCAAGCCGCAATGTTTTTTCACTAAAAAAAATTAAAGTGGTTGATCTTTTTGAGAATTGGGTCATGATGACTTTTTAAGATGGTGAATGTTTCTCAGGATAGAGCTGTAGAGATCCACCACTTTAGTGGATGTTTTATCTAAAAAATAAAAAATATAAATGTTTCCTCCCAATTCCCAAATTAACTAATGCAACATTCAAGACCCGTATTATTCAATGTGTTGATGTCAGACGCCTACCGGTCAAATAACCAATCAGTGTAAACTACAGAGACACACAAAGCACGAAGCTGATGACGATGTCATGTAGGTTCATCATATAAAGTCTGTCAGTCAGTTCGCAATAATGACAGTGTGAAATACAAGCAGACCGAGCCAAATATATACAGTGTAACAAAAACACGGACCTTGGTCTGGACTTTCAGGTGTGAAAACACTCTATGTCATCCTTTGCTTTTGAGCACAATATCTTCACCATGTTTCAATGGATTTTCACCAAACTGCACAAATGCCCATGGCTTAAGAACCTACTGATTCCAGATTGGGATCACCACCAAAACCTAATCATAAACCCATGACCAACATCCCCAGAACAAGTCATCTGCATCCATTTAGAAGTTATTAAGTTACTATAAATCCCAGAATACAGTCGGGAGCCTTTATTGACAAAAGAGTACCAGACCTTTACATGATGAAGGGTTTCCATCAGAGGCAGATCTTCAAAGCGAAGTCTGTCTGTCTGAGTTTCTGATAAACTGGGGTGATTAAATCTGTCCAACTCAATAATGCGCTGCTAAGCCTCTCCTGCTCACTTCAGGTCAGTCACTGAGGAGGATTTGTTTGGCTGAGTGGCACCACTTGTGACTAGCATAAAGGGAAGCAAGCTGTGCCTTTAAGATAAAGATAAATAATCTATGTGTGATATTTGCAGGAGCTACATTGCAGTTTCAAAGGCTGATCACTCTGAAGTGAACGGCAATGTTAACAGAAAAGAAAGGAGAAGTTAGAGCAGTGAAAGCTATTTGTATTCATTTACACCAGCTGCAATTATTTTGTCACACACTAAAAGAAACCACCAAAGTTCATGTTGTCACGTCTGTGCTGAGCAGTTGCAAAGGGCACCATTAAATAAAAAAAAGAATAAAGTAAGAAAGAATAAATAAATAAATAAATAAATAAATAAATAATCCGCTTGGAGCCTCATTTTTATATATATGGGTGGGTTAAAGTCCTCATTTATAATTTACATTCTTTGTAGTCATTCACTTGGTGGAATAAGCTCATTAAAAACAGCAACACTTCTTGTTCTCATTAGTGAATACCTGACTGCTTCTCTGCAGTTCCCATGTTTACACTATACGTACTGAATAAGAGATATGGTAGGCTGAGAACAGGGGAGTTGTTGCTATGTGTGGTACTGAAATGAAGATAACTGAGCCATATTTTAAATTGTTTTTACAGCAGGGAAAAAAAACACATGAGGATTATAATTGCTGCGGTTTCCCCTGTGGTTCCTGACTGTGGAGGTTTAATTCTGCAGCTACTCTTAAACCTTTCAATGTGGCTCAAAGGATAGTCAGGGGGATATTGAGGCTTTGTCACTCTGACAGTATTTGCTATTTAAAGGCAAAATTAGCCAAACAGACAAACCTTAAAGCCCTACCTGACCATTAGGCTAGCAGTCTTTGACTCACAGTGAAGCACATGGACTGTTATGGTTGTAAAGGACTGAGAGACTAAACCAATGTATTGTTGCTCCATGAATATTTCTTCAGGAATAATTCCTAACAAGGAAAACATGACATTTCCGTCCTTGGTCATTCTGCCAGAGCCTGACTATGTAACCGTGCAGCTGGATCAGTCTGATTCAATGTCTGTAATCAGGCCAATCCATCTTGTCAAGCTCCAACCTGCAAGAACTGTGAGCAGTCCAAAGTAGGGACGTCCCAATCAGTGTCAGTTTTAATTTTGACAGCACTTTTTAATTTAGTTTTATAGTATTTTGCGTAAAACATCTTTTAGTTTTAGTCATTATGTGGCTATCTAAATTGTTAAAAATGTTCATTTTAGACACAATGACAAGGAAAATCATGAAACTGCATCAACACTCTGGATTTGGGGCATTAAAATGATCTCCCCTTTCCAAGAGAAGGAGATCTGGTCAAAAACTCCTTCAGAGAGAAGCATTCTGAATTTACGCACTCAACATATACACATATATATATATATATTTTATTATTTTTTTTTTTTTTGTTAGATCACCTTTGATCACACAAGATTTCTGTCTTTGAGGACTACATTCTAGATCAGTGGTGGGACAGAATGTTATGTGTGTGGTGTGCTGTGTTGAGATTATCGGGGCACACACACATCAAAACTGTTCAATGCCTGATTTTTTATCTTCATGTGTGGGGTCTCTAACAGATTAAAAAAATCTCTTCAGATTTAGAAAATCCTTATGCGTGTACCCCACTTTAGTTTATCTTCAACAGCCAAAATAAATCAAGAAACTGCACAGAGTTTATGTCATGCCTGGGTGAATATTTGCAATTATTCTTGAAACCCAGAGATATGCTTCTCTTCATCAAATTGAGGGAGAGATGCCAACCCAAGCTTGATCCAACTGCACAGGTTTATCATCTGAAGCACTGAGCCACACAATCTTATACCTCTGCATAAAGATGAAACCTACAGCTGAGGGTGCCACAATTGGTTACTCCTTAAAGTGAAAGGAGTTTGGCCACATGAGCACTTTAAAACCATTCAGAATGAAAATCTTGAGCACTGAGGGGTATCAGTGAATCAGTGCTGCAGTTGTTGCTGTACTGTAGGGTTGTTCTGGTTTATAGGGGTGACTGAAATCCTTTGAAAATGCTTTAATATTAATGTTACACTTTCTAGGTTGGATAAGTGCTTGAATTTGGGACGACGTACTTAAAGGGATATGCCACTTTTTTTTTTGTCTTTTCGTGTCTTGCCTCACTCCTGAGTCCATGACAAGCAAACAGACTCCATTCTTTCAGCAAAGCAAAAAGTAAGAAACAGACGAAGCTCGCCCACCGCTAACTAGCTTACCTCAAAACACTGGGAGTCAATGGGTGTAGCTAGCCTGCCTCTGCCTACAGTCATCAGATAAACTCTTCAGCAACTCTAAATGGTCCTGTGTGCTTGTTGTGACTTGTTTTTTACCGTGTTATGTTACGTTATCGTCTACTATCATTGTATTATCTTCTTCTACTCCTAAACAGGAATACAGTGGAAAGTATCAATGCTTGCACAAACTCATCTAAATGCTTCCCAGTTGGTAGGAACTACTTCTTCATCCACCTGTCATATTCACATGTGTAATACAGTTCATAGTCACACTGCCCAGTGCTCAGCGCTCAGGTCACCTGAGAACAATGACCAAACGCTAACGCTAATGTGTGGAGCTTTTTTAGATACATAAACAGCAATGATGCGGCGTGTAATGTGTGTGGGAACACCACAAACCTCATTAAACATCTGAGAATGAACCACAAAACAGAATATGATAAGGCGATCTGAAGAGGAGAAGAGAGACAGGTGGTGCTAGGGCGAGACGGACATTACTTTCTGAGTCCTTAAGTACTACAGGCACTGCAGGCAGGCACGATTCAGGTACATATAAAGAAAATGATGGATAAATGAAAGATAATGAGGAGCTGCTGGTGATGTGTAGCACTGTCTCTGAATTTTGGGAGAGTGATACTGTATATGTTTGTGATTGTTCAAACAACAAGAGTTCTCCGCATTCTTAAGACTAAGGAATCATCTTACATTCAAAAGTACATTGTGAAATATGTTAATTGATAAGCAGTGACATAAATAAATGCCACAATAAGTGTCTGCATGAGTTCAGCTTTAAGCTAAATGTGTTTCCCTGAGATCACCTCACATCAGTGCCCAGATTTATTGAGGTAAGTCTGCCTGTAGATTAAAACACTTAAAGTGGATTACACAGGCTATAGGCTTTATTAAAACGAACAGAATACTTGCAATAAAACAACCATTGTGGACTTTTAAAAATATGAACGCAACTTAAAAACATTTCATAAATAAGATACATTATAACATTGTATCTATAAAATATTTATCAGTTGTATTATTATTTTCAATCAGCCTCATTTGTTTTGACTGATTGTTAACTGAGTATTCGGAAGTGCAGGTAGTGACAAAAGTATGCTATTATTGTGGCATTTATTTATTAAATGATGTATTTTACTGACAATTTCAATGTGAGTCACACAGTTTCTTATATAAAAAAGCAAGAATATGAACATTTTTTGTCCTGGTGAATGCTATTTTGAAAGCTGTGTAAAAATGTTCAGGCAAGCAGATGCTGTCATGTAACTTGTAACTTGCATCAGACTAATTGTTATTGTTTAATTATGAAGAATTAAACAATTACAACAGTTACTCTGATGCCTTGAATTCATTATGAAGCTATAATTTCAAAACACTTATTATTTAACAAAGAGAGTGGTATTGCTCATCACTAGTTGTTTCCAGTAGTTCTTGCCAAGTCTTAAAGCTGGTCCAGTCTTTAATCTGATCCAGCTTGTTGCTCGGTTTTTCATCCTCTTTCTTTTCAAATCCTCAACCGTCACAGTCCTCTTTCGGTAGCAAAGCTTCAGCGTTCATGGAACTGGGCACAAACACAGGTGAACCGCCATCCATCTCAGCTATACGTTTTCCTAGACCCGAATACCTAGGCACTATTTACTTTGTTTAAAGACCCCACACAATTAGACAGACTAGAATTTCTAATTTATTTTAAGGTGTAAAAGTTACATATCTTTGCTTTAAATCTGTAAACCTGCCAGTCTATAAATGCATGGTTAGTATGACAAAGATTCTTCCTCTTCACTCTGAGAATACACTGAGGGCCTGATCTTCTAAGATCCAAAATAACAAGTGCTAAATTGCGTGTGCTAACTAAATAATTGTACGTGCGATTAGTGGGCGTGTTGGGGGTGATCTACTATGACTGCATGCGCAATTGATAGCAGGCGCAAAAGTGGTGCAGACCGCCCCCTTTAAAAGAGGATTTTGCGTGTGCTACGTGTGCTACACCATGGAGAGTTTTGGAGAGCAGAGTGGCCATAAATGAAAAAATGAAGTTCGAAGCCATGGAGTTGGAGGCAAATGAACACACTTGCAGTAACCTGGTTTGCCGTCTGTCATTTTGATGGACAAGGTCGTCACTTTTCCCTCATACCATATATTTATCCGTCATTTTTAATTTTCCTTTTCTGATTCCAATTAAACATAATCTAAATGACAGCATTCACATAGTTACACAGCTTCATCATCAATTGCCTTTCATGTGAAGAGCAGTCTTACAGTTACACACACACTGACCGCGTGGGTACTCCTGCCTTTTTACGCACTGACAGCGTCACACTCTCCACGCACTGACAGCTCCTAAACTCGCTGTCAGTGCGTGGAGAGTGTGATGCAGTCAGCTCTGAGTGAAAACGGAGTGATTATGGCTAAGGTTTTTTTTATAGGTTAAATGACCTCCTCCGCGATGTAGAGAGCAAAACAGAGATGGTTTACTTTTCGCGTGTGTCTGCATGAGTATGATGGCACTCTGGATCATCCCTCTTTTTCCAGTCCATCATAATGACAGACAGCCTCCAAATCTTTCCGTCATTCATCAAAAAATTCAGTCAGCGACGGAAAATATTAAGTTAATGTGACCCCTGTTTCTCGCCACAATGACTGCAGCCCTCTGTGCGTAACGCTGTAACTGTTTTGCACATGCCTTTCAAATGTGCAAAAACACAGCGGGTTTGATAAATCACATTGCGGGTAAATGATTACATTTGCATCTCCTCCTCCCAGTATTTTGCCCGTCCTGATAATCTGCATGTATTCTGCATATTCATGAAGGCAAACATGCTAAATGGATTGCGTGTGTTACTTTGCTCATTTGACAGACGCACTCCTCGTTGCACCCTGTTAGTAGATCAGCTATCAAGTTTGCACGTGTTTTTGTACACGCAAACCTTGAGTAGATCAGGCCCTGAATGTAAACTTGCATACACAAGGTCAGACCTGACATGGGATTTGGGCATATCCTGAGCCAACATTCAAATCAGGTTGAGCTTGATAGATGCAGATCTGTGCATGGAAATGACCATAAACCCCACCCCCAATATAGCCATGGCCAAAGCCCCACTTTTAATCCCTGAATTAAAACATGAATGCACATATCATTATGATATGCTTAGAGTTCAGACTTTCAATAAACCTCTCTGATACTGGATTCTTGACTTTCCTATAGACACAGTCTGCTTCTGTTAACCTTGTTGAAAAATTCTGCAAAGCCTGATCCAGACCACTATGGTTGTAAATGAATGGACTTGATGAATAGCCCTTATTTAACATGGTTACATTTTTAGACTAAGAAATTCGATGTCAAGCACCATTATATTGAGCAGCAGCTTCCCAAGGCCTGTACACTTAAGCTCCACTCATGCTGCTGTTCCAAGCTGTAATGTTTATCCCCTGTGATGCTTCACCTCCATACTGAACATTGCAGAGATGTTCCTTCTATTTGCTCCTACTCCTGAGGGAGTATCACAGACATAATGTCGGTAAAGGCTGGGGGAGCAAACTCTGCTGGAGACAGGAGTGCAGTAAAGCTGAGTTCACACTAAATACGAATTTCAGGTAGTCACGTGATTGAAATACATTGAAAGTGGATTGGATGATGTAAAATTTGCTTGGTTCAACAATTAGTGGAAAAATTGTTGCAAATTTCAGTTTTTTTTCCTTTGCCCAAGTTGAAAATATCCAACCTCCAACAGCCAATCAGCATTGAGCGTGAACAGTAGTTTAGATGACATCACGGACACAGCAGGAAATGAAACAGATGAGCTCCTCTAGTTTTGGTGTCAGAGACAGAACCACAGAGAGAATAGGGAGAGTTTGGAGTATCCTGTAAGTTCAGCTCATTTTTAACACTTTTCATGGGCTGTTTTGTGAACAAAGTCAGCCATCACAACGGCAATCAGCACAACTGCAAGGTAGCCACTGGTGTGTTTTTCTGGTTTACCAGCGGTGATTTAATGTTTTTTTTTTTTTTTTTTTCCCAAGAGAAAATATGCTGAACCTCTCAGAAGAACTACCGGAGCACCCACCAGAAACAAATAGACCATGGGGGGTGGGGGGTGTCTTAGGACATACTGCAAAAAAAGATGATTAAAGCGAGGCAGGTTTGGCAATAGTGGGCCATCACCTGGACATCATGGTGAAACTCTGCAGCCCCAAAAGGATGTTATGGATCAGCTTGTCTGTGACATCAAGTTTTTTGTTTTCGAGAGCAGGAAGAGGATGAGCTGTAGTAACCTCCACCATGGTTGATCGTGGATTGAGAAGATGGAAACACTTTTTTATGGCTCGGAGAGTCGTTTAACACAGCTTATGCCGAGAGCATTCTGTGCTCTGCCAATATGGTCTGTTAGGGAGTGAGACTTTCTTTGCCTTTCTTCTGCTTGGTTGATGATAACCCAGCAATTGAGTTCATATATAAGATATTTAATCATTTTGCCTCTAAGATATTATAGGAAACACAATATCTACCTTGTGGTATTGCCTGTTTTGTGTATTTATGGCAAATGGTGATGTTTTCCTATAGAATTAACACTTGCGGCTGCCAGACCAGTAAGATTTTGGTCAAATTAGAGTTCATCAGTTTCACAAATACCCAACTGACTGGCACCATATGTAAATCAAACTGTGTCAGGAAAGGGTTGAAAACATCTGTGCCATCTTTTAAAACATTGAAAGTTTTTTAATGTACTTTGTTATTCATTTAATAACGAAATGCTCAGTTTTGATCAATCTGCCACTATAGCAAATAGCATCAGCGCTAATCACTTCACTTCAAATTTGCATAATTTGGATCATGTCCTGTTCACGTGGCAGTATTTTGAAGCTGGCCTGGTTGCACAAAAAGACGAGGCTGACCCTGCATCATTGCCTCACAGTCAACATTGCAATGTTCGATTGTCATGCACTGCATTGTGAGATGGAAGTTATCAGGCGTAGCTATCTACAAACAAAGCATTACATTGAGAGTCAAACTCCTTGTGTACAGATGAACATGTTTAGCGATGTTTGACACACCTTGTGATATTAATGCAAACAAACTCAGTGCACAAAGAAGAGTGGCTTTTAATGCTTCCTGGTGTCTACAGTACACCATAGAGGACACCAGATAGCATGGTAACCTATCACATTGCAGCATCTGTCAAGGTGATACAACTGCCAGTGATGCGAAAAAGTAGAGAGAAGCTCTTAAATGGATCAGTGCTCCTGCTTGAATGAGCTGGAGTAATTTTAGGGAGCTAAACCAGGTCTTGAATCAGTCCACATTGTGTAGTCCTGTTACCTGATGTGGAGACAGTGAGCTAACCTGTTGCTGTTTCCATTGTATGTTGCAATCTGAGCACAGGACTTGACACTATAAGATCAAAAACATCAAAATGTACATCCTTGTTATCTGCCTGGTAGCTGTAATGCAATTGTTATTACCACTACTATTGCTCCATGTATTACAACAGCACCATGTGTTACATTTATGTAATAAAGACACTATTGGTATAGACGTATTGGAATATATGAATATCAAATGGGTAATTAGTATAGATATGTATTACGGATACTTCATTTAATTCTTCATTACAAACTATAAAGACTGGAGTAATTAAAAAAGGAAATGGTATAAAAAATGTTTCTTATTTTTCACTTCAAGAAACATATTCTATTTGCTTACACAGCTCTTGAATAGCCAAATTAAAAAGACTTTTTAGAAAAAAAATAGTTAAAAACAAAATAAAAAAATAGAATATTAGTGCCCTTAGTTTCCCCTTTTCTATATCAATTATGTAACAAAATACGAAATTTCTTTAGCAAATAAAATTTTTTCATAGATTTCCTTTTTTCTCCCTCGGTCTCAAACTTATCTTGTTTAATCAGAGATGTACATATTTATAAAAAGAGTATGGCTTCAGCCTGCTCTGTTGTAAAGTGCCTTGAGATCACATTCATTGTGATTTTGCACAATAGAAATAAATATTGACAACTTTCATGATTTAAAATCTGATCTTAGCAGACATCCCTGAGTCATTTTATTGTTAATATGTCAATTACAGTTTTAAGGCAGTAAGGATCATTAATGGGACATTGTTGGTCTGTAAAAATTCATGCAAGGATTACTGATTAATTGATCACTTGGGCTCTAAATATAATAATCTTCTTGTGTCCAGGGGAAGATTTAAGTCAGCTTAACTTCTGTGAAAAGGCGTTTGTTTCATAGGATTGCATTAAATTATCCTGGGTGTATCTAAACAGATGAAGCATTCAAGTTTGAACTGCCAATGGGGAAATGAAAGACTTTAAAGTTTCTTTTCTCAAACACACTGTGTCCCTCCACCTCCACCATCAAACACGCATGTGAAGAGAACCAGCTGCTGATACTGATACTGATGCAGTCACAAGTGCATCAACATAATGCTTGACACAAATAATTAAACATGTGATGTGGATCCTGGAGTGAGTGTGCCGCTGCTATTATTAACATCACATCTACATGCTCATGGTTGCTTGACTGAGGGTCCAGTGGGTTCAAAGCAGATGTGTCTTGAACTGTACCTTAATAGCTGCTGATGTGTGTAGGCGTGTGAGTCACAGGAAGCTCAAGAACATTTTTTATTTCCTGACAATTTATTATCATTAGACAATCACATGAACTAAAAAAAACTTTAAACATCTTGGGAAAAGATGACAGAGAAGCAGACATCAGGTGAATTCAGAAAATGTTGCTAATGAAGACGTGCCACTCCTAATGTTATGTCCATGTTCTTGATCCGTGCATGTCACAGCAGCTGTGAGTGTGGATACAGGTTTGATTTGAAATTGAAGTAAATTGTCAGTCTATGTATGGTTACTGTTGTAACTTAGTGTTCTGCAGTCAAGTGGCTAATTTTGAGTTAGGTTTCTGTCCATCATGTGACAGAAAGTAATTATATTTCATTAGGGGCACAAGGAAAGAGGCACAATTCACCTGCACCTGCCTTCAGCATCCATCTTTTGAGGCATTGTCTGTATATAGCGAAACAGTTTAGCTACATAAACAATATACATACAGATATTCATTGAGGGCCCATTTTCACGACAACGAAAAATGGCTGAAAACGGAGAGTTTTCGTTGCGCCTTCCATTTACACGATAACATTGCCCGGAAGTGCTTGATGCATGTTGGAAATGTTCTTGTATTTTGTGTCATATCTTAACATTATGCTATTGTTGATACTGGCACACTCATTGACAAGAAAATTTCGGATTTGCACTCGATGCCACAAAGGTTGCTGACCTCTGCTCCAGATCCTAAAGATGTTCTGTCTTGTGCACAGAAGTACTCTATCACATGGAGGAGACATGTAAAACACACAAAGGGCTGGTAAAACTTAATAACATGGCATGGCTCTTTTAATTTGGTTCAGAAAAGCTATTTGAAACAGTTGAAGTCAGAGTGAAGGACCCTTTCTGATGCTTGTGTGTTTTTTTTATGGATAAGACAGAGTATACTGCTGTCATTTAATCTACCACTTCAGTCAGCACTGTGCTGTGGCCGAGCTCTTATGTCTATTAGCATATACATTTGCATACTGAAGCAGAATTCTAACCTCTTACTGTCCTAACAACCACTCCAAGCAAGTTTAATTCACTGTGGCTGTGACCTCCAGCTTGACTCTTACTCACAGCACGTGATTCCTGAAGCAACAGAAACTAGATTCACTTCATCACTCACTCAGCTACATTAACAAACATCAAAAAACAAACGTAACATTTATTGGGCCTCTAAAAGAGGTTAAGTAATGTTCTATCAGGCAAAATTCAGACAAAGAGAATTTTAAAGCATGTTACAATGTAAACTAGAAAAGCACTCAGACAGCACAGACCTCCGCCAAGCAGCTCAGTTCCAGCAGTGGCTTTTCCACAACCCCTGTAAAAGATACAATTTTGGATCACCAGATCCAGAATAGTGCCAGGATCCAGACCAAACTCAGCACATACATGGAGGTTGTTATCCTGTATGAACCCAACAAGTTTTGGGAACATTACTTGATATTTTGATTTTAGATTAATTATTGAATGTCGTCAATGGGAGTTACCATTGTAAAGTTAAATTTTTTTGTGACGTCAATCTGGATATCATCCAGATGGATTATGATAGAGACATGGACCCCATTTTATTCTGTGAAATTGGAGGCGAATCCATTAAAATTGGAGAGATATGATTTTTTTTAATTCCGCCCAGTTTTAACTTTTTTTTTTTTTTTTTCAAATTTGGGATCATTTTTGACAAATACACATATCACCATCAAAATGTAATCATTTTGAAATTGGGCCATTACCAACATCTCCTGTAAATTTCAGCAAAATCTGTCCAGTAGTTTTTGCAGAATCTTGCTAACAAAAAAACAGACAAACATATGCCAGCAAAAACATAACCTCCTTGGCGGAGGTAATGGTAGGTAACACTTGGATCTTGTTGGTCTTTTGTGGTTCCTGATTGGACAGTAATGTCAAGAATATAAGACATGGGGTGCATTTGATTGATCAATAGACTGACGAGAAGTTGCCACTTTTTCTGGGGGTCAAAATGCTACGTTTTCATATTAAAAAAAAAAAAAAAAAAAACAGGACTAAAAAAAACTTACTAATGGCAGATTCATCAATGTGGATGCACAAATACAAACTTTATTTAAAAAAAAAAAAAAAAAAAAAAAGGATAAATAACACACTGTACTTCATGACTGGATTTAAAACAAATCTGCAAGGGATATATTTCACCTGAAATTGTCCATAGATTGACGAAAGAGGGAGCTTCAAAACACAGTTCTCCCCATTAAGATCCACTGAAAGGCTCCAAAGATATAAGTAAACAAAATGATTGTTACAACTTGGTGGTCACTGGTGATCCCATGGGGTTGGGAGGGTTCATGTTTGTCAATGGTTCAATACTCTTCCCTGCTGTGCCTCTCAGAGGTACAGCTCAGTCTACCGCCTCTGTGGAGATAATTCAAATGTTGGTCAAAGTGCCTTCATTCTGCTGGTCAATTATTCAATGAATCAGGTCACTTGTGGGGAGATTTGTTGTTCTTCTTCTAAAATTTTCTATTCAAGATCTTTATTGAGATGAACTCTATAAAGAGGTACAGCAGGTCACGATGTAGCACACACACACACACACACACCGGTATGGAAGACACATAGTCTCAAGACGGAGACAGAACACATATCAGTCCCACACATCCGGTGTTAAAGTGCCAGTAGAAACGTGAGGCTAGAAAAAACAACAACAGTTAAACCATTATGGTTCATTAATTCTCTGCCAATAGATGGGATAGGTATATAGATTTGACCCTCAGAGTCCTTTGGAGGTTGGAAAAATGATCACCCCAGTGATTATAGAGTTCAGCAGCTTTTCACGTCTCAAATCTTCAAAGAGCTCAGCCCATGGTCAGGGTTAATAGAGAGGATCAATACAACAACCATAGGAGCAAGAATGACGGTAGTGCTTGTTAAGATAATCATCAAACTCACAACTGCAGCTCTGGGAGGTTAGACCGGGTCAAACTGGTTCATTTTTAAGATACTCAACATGTTAGAGGCTGAATGTAATCTCAAGAGCAACACAAATACTATTTTAGTTATTGGTATGTACAGTTTTTGAGGGTGAAGTGAAATCAAACAAAGAAACATATAATGAGGTGACCTATAGATTCAGAATATGCACTCCACTCCATCATTTAAGGTAAGATAGTCCTTTATTGATTCCAGAGGGGGAAATCAAGTGTTGCAGTAGTACTGGGGTAAGTACAAGAGTAAAGAAGCATGTGTTAAGGTCAGTAGAATAACACACACATAAAATAGATATAGATCGATATGTACAAACTAGGGATGTAGCATTTTTTTTATGATGAACCGTTCAGTACAAAGTCCACAGTTCAACACACATCTGTGAATTGTTGTTTTTTTGGTTCTGAGTAGAAACAGCTTTTGTTTATGTTTCCCCTTTTCCCTCTGTTCGCTCTTCTAAGTTTGTGTTTGTCAGTCAGCGGGCTGTAGTGAGGACACTCCTGCCACACACTGAAGCTGAGTAGATATCACTGTTTTTCTATGAGAGAATTGGCAGCAATATGCAACCCCCACATGAGGGACCCTTATTCCTATGGTGTGAGTAGGGGTGAAGATAGTTCAGCATTTGCCAAACCTAAAATCAACAATGTATTAGCTTATCAATACTGTTACTAAGCCTAGTTAGTATGTAATAGAGGCTGACATTTTTTCAGGAGTCCCACGGGTCACGGGATTCACGCAGGATTCTGATGGGATGGGAGTCAACTTTTCTATTACTCACGTGGTTGGGATGGTACAGGATAAAAAAGTTAACGAGAGCAGACAGGAACCAACCAATACTGCCCAAAAATATTAAAAATAGTATTATATTATTTATTTAAATTGGGATTTTAGTTGTGTTTTTAATTCTCTGTAAAGTGTCCTTGAGTGCTGAGAAAGGCTCTTTTAAATTAAATGAATTATTAAAAAAACCAAAACAAACAATAAAACATGGTCAAAAGTCAAAAGAGCTACAGGGCCCTGAAGCCAACAGTGCTTCCGGCCACTGCTTTCCACGGGCATTCAAAGAAGAATCCGGCCCCCCTCCACTTTCCCAGCATCAGGGGACAAACATTGCCGTTAAAACAGAGGATGCACTGCAATGAACAGCCTTTACTGTGTTCTCGGCAGCACGCATTCAGAGCCTGACGTTTGTGTGATTCCACTAATGGTGGGTTCCAGTTGTACACCTACATTGGAATCTCCAAACTCAACATAGAATTCATGCTATCTGCTACTTACATTAACAGTGGTTGCATGTTTTGTTGTACGTCTGTAAGGTTTAGAAGCGCTGGGAGCACTCAACTTTGGGGTTACGTTGATCAGAGCTCCAAGTTACGACTTCCAATTGAACACACCATAAGGCAAACTCTCACTCCCCAGGGTCCTAAAGAGTAACTGGCAGCTGCACCTTGCTGTGTGTCCATACTCACCAAAAGAGGCTTGACAGACTTGACAGACAATAAATTGCCCAGCAGTTTTTTTTAGGGCAATGAAAGGAGGAGATGTTTTTGGGTCCTTCAGTGAGTTTGCTTCTAGACAGTAAATGTGTTTGGCTGCTCTAGAGAGTTCCTAATAGTACTACTTTTGTAATTTAAAATGTACATTTCATTTACAATATAAATACTTCATTTTTATTTATATAAATATGTTGTTCTTCTGAGTTCATACACAAATTAAACATATTTTGCATAAGGCATGAAGTTTTGGTGGGTGATTGCCATACCAGACAAATAACAGCTTCATCATGTATTGCTAGTGTTGAGTTAGGCCTTTGTTTAACAATGTTCATTGTTGTTTATCCATGATTTCAAATAAGGGTTATCCAATGGCTTTTTAGTGCAAACCATTGGCCCATAGGCTACTACAAAAGTAGCTGCTTGAGTACCAGTTAAAGGCCAAAGTAGTCATTTGAAGTCATTTGCCCAAACCAAGTGGAGTCCTGATGCAAGCTCCCCAATCAATCCAATCCAATCCAATCCAATCCACTTTATTTGTATAGCACATTTAAACAACAAAAAACGTCTCCAAAGTGCTGTACATAGAATCAATAAAACAAACATTTCCAAATAACAATAAGCAATAAATAATCAAATAGAAGCATAAAACGATGCTATAAGTAAAATAATAAAATCAAGCAGATAAACATAGTAAAATAAATAAAAGATGTAGTAAAATAAATAAAAGACACAGAGGACCACAAAACCTATGCAAGATTAAACAGCCAGGGAATAAAAATGGGTCTTAAGACAAGACTTAAAACACTCCACCGTGGGGGCTGTTCGGACGTGGAGGGGGAGGGTGTTCCAAAGTCTGTGGCCGACCACAGAGAAGGCCCTGTCCCCCCTTGGTTTTAAGTCTCGCCCTAAGCACCACAAGCTGGAGCTGGCCCTCGGACCTCAAATCGAGCGCTGGAGTATAGATTTGGATGAGGTCCGTGATGTACTGTGGGGCCAGTCCATTCAAAGCTTTAAAAACAAACAATCAATAAAATCTTAGAATCAATACGAAGATTAACAGGGAGCCAGTGCAAAGACGCGAGGATAGGGGTAATGTGTTCCTGCTTTTTGGCCCCTGTTAAAAGCCGTGCCGCAGCGTTCTGGTCTAACTGCAGACGAGAGAGGGCTCTGTGGCTGACACCAGAGTAAAGTGCGTTGCAGTAGTCCAGTTGACTTGAAATAAAAGCATGCACGATCTGTTCAAACAGGGTAAAATAAAAACGGTTTCACTTTTGATAAAAGACGAAGATGATAAAAACATGATTTTAAAACACTGTTAATCTGTTTATCAATTTTAAAATCACTGTCTATAGTGATGCCAAGGCTGGTGACTTTAGGACACTCATACTCTGCGAGGGGTCCCAGGTCGAAGAGAGCACTGCCAAACACCATAACCTCTGTTTTTTCCCCGTTGAGTTTTAAAAAATCCTGGGCTACCAATCTCACTTCATTAATGTAATAGCATGCATTATTTTCTCCCATTGTGAAAAGAAAATTTGATTTAAAAAAAAAAGGAGCAGAAAGTTTCATTCCTCAAAAAATAAACTTTATAACAGACTGTAATTTAAATCATCATTCCATGACCATAAAACAGATGTTGAAGGTCGATGATTTTGGCTCTTGCTTTAAAAAAAATTAATAACCTGTCATTATCTGGCTTCAAAGTTCAAGGTTAGACAGGATAAGAATGTTAAATTTTAATTTAAAAAACAGCTCTTTTGATGAAACATTCAGTGCTGAACTCATTAAGCCACTGGCCACACATATGAAGGACGGTCATGTAACAACGCGTTGAATGCCAACCGCCATGAAACAAAGAAAGAACAGGATTTAGAATACAGCATGAATTAAAAGCCAAGAAATAAAAAATTGGAGCTTTAAATTGATTTACATTATAAAAAGATTGCGCAGGGAAAGACATATCCCAGTGTTTTTTTTCCAATATTGTCCAGTCCTGACAGGAAGCTTTCCTTTCAAAGAGACTCCTGAACACTAGTCCTAAAAAGTTCTCCTCTTTCTTTGTTGAAACAAAGACCTGCTAGCTCCCACCTACTCACTCATAGCAGCACTTGGTTGGTTGATTTTCGGCATGAGGAATAAGTCATGGGAAATCAGAAGCAAGCATGTCTGCGTCTGCAGCTGCATCTGGTACTCCGCACCGTGCTCCATTGAAACGAAAACAGATTCAGAAATACAGACGTGAGTGGGAAAGTACAAATGACTGGCTTTTAGTTTTAATGTTTGTTATTTGCACACCAAACATTTGTTGGGCGTTTCTTTCATTTGTGGTGAAACAGGAAGGAATATAAAATTAATGACATGAAAAGTCAGGTGTTTACAAGTTGCAACGCCTTCCTGAGATGAGATTATGTTCTATAATTATTCCTACTTTCTGAAAGTTGTTGTGTTCTCCTGCACCACATATTTTTTGAAAGTGTCAAAGCATTTGTTTAAGTATATTTTAATAAATTGATGCTAAGTTAATAAGTTATTTTAAGTTAAGTTTTAAGTTAACAAGCTTGTATTTACTCAAGTTGTTATTTAATTGTTGTATCTGCCTAGTTTAGGTTTGCAGATATTTTCAGAAAAACTGTGGAATAAAGTTCTTCAAATTTTAACCAATACATTATTAAAACAATGTCTTTTCTGTGATTTACCAGAACTGATGCCCCACGCCACTATTAGGCCATTGGCAGCTGGGCCCTTGCAGTGTGTCATCCCCGCTGCCAGGGGTGTCCTTTATTTTTCTGCTTGAAAGGTGGCAACCCTAGCTCCAGTCCCCTATTGCCTTGGAGTAAATAAGCAGTATAGATAATGGATGGATGTTTATGCGAAAGAGATGGAACGTTGGGGAAAGTATTTTCTGCTTGGATTTTCATACGTGAAGTTCAGGATTTTAATCAGTTTCTTGAAGTCGTCCTTCTCCACAATACTCAGAATCACAACATCTTAAACTATGCGATACAATCACGGTCATTATTTTCTTGCTCCTTTTTGAATGTTTTTCATTTCGAGTACTGGCTGCAAATAGTGTTGGGGAAGTTACTTTTAAAAAGAGTGTTTCCCCGTAACTCGTAACTATCTACCGCACCTACTGACTGTTTTGCTTTATTGTGGGGAGCTGGGAGATAATCAGTGGGGATTCACAAAGACAGAAGAGCCCCAATAAGCACCTGCACGTTAAGAAACAAGCCCAAAAAACTGCAACCCGTGGCCGCGACTTACGAGATTTGCAAGCGACTTCAGAGGAAAAACAGGCCCAAAAACGCTTATAATAAGAAGACTCGGCGACGCTGCTTGGGTCAGTTGCAAGCAGTTGAGAAGGTCAAATCTTTCCGTGGGAAAAGTAACTTTGTGCTGAATTAAAAAAGGAACTATGTTTCTTTACCAAATTTTAAGTAGTAGCGGGTTACACTACTTCTTACGCGAAAAAGTAGTTACATTACTGAAATGCATTACTTTGTAACGGGTTACACACAACACTGGCTGCCACAGACAATATCATTGATTGTGGTCTTGGTTACAGTTCTGCAGCACTGAAGACAAGCTACTACTTCGGCCCAAACTTGCAAGGTGTGTATTTAGTCAAGACATTATCAGAAGAAGAACAGAAGAAGACATAGACATGTGTAATTAATCCCTCATGCGAAAATTCAATTGAAATTGAAATCCACATCCACATGGACTAACAGATCCTATTATCATGCGCTACTGGAGAGATGTCAGAGTGATAGCTTGCTGCTCCTGAAGAGGAGCTACCAAGCAGTTTTGAGGTTCAGTGCCTTGCTCTAGGGCACTTTAGCAGTGCCCAGTGTACTGGCACATCTCTCCAGCTACCAAACCAACTCCCAAACATAGTTTGGTTGGGACCTGAACCGGCCAACCTCTGATCCCCAAATCAAGACTTTCCAGACTGAGCTACCGCTGCCCCATGAGCCCTCATTTTCTTACTCCCATTGTAGTTACTGGGATGGCACCTTTTCAGGTGGTGAAAGAAATTTGTTCCTTTTTCCGGCCTGGTCGGCATCAACTGCCAACATATTTTTCTCCATCTGCTCTGCGTCACTTTTTGTGCTCTCTAAACTATTTTCACACGATTGAGTTTTTTATCAATAATTAGGGGTGTCCCGATACAACTTTTTCACCTCTGATACGATACCGATATTGCAGCCTTGAGTATTGGCCAATACCGATATCGATCCGATACGATATCAGCAGGAATCATTCATACTTTTATCACTTATTTTGTAGTATGGACTGTAAGAAAAGGCTTGATCAAGTGAGATTACTCAAACAGAGAACAGTAGTCAGCAATAGTAGGTGTGAGAAAAACAGACCCATTTGTTATTAACCAATGGGTTAAATACATTTTAACCTTAAACATAAGAATATACAATAAAATAAAAATATAAAATAAATTAGAAGACCCTGAAAAGTAACCTCAATAAATCCAATAAAAACAAAAACATATATTTTTAAATTGCAAAATAACCACTGTGTTTAACTTACACATAAGAATATTCTACAACTGAATTAAATAAATAAAATAGAAAAGCACTCAGAGAGCGCAGACCTCCGCCAAGCAGCTTAGGTCCACTTTGGCGAAAATGGTTCTATCTGGCAATGTTAAAGAATCCTTTAAAAAATTCCTGGATCCAGACGGTGGTCCAGAGCACCCAAAACTTATCATCAGCATCAGTTTTATTGAAATCCTAAAGATCTTTACCAGGATACCAGCAATGATACAGAAAAAAACCCAGAGGTACACTAACTTAATGGAGCATGATGTCCTGTGCTTTGTGCTCATGTTCAAAATTCTAAATACTAAGATTAATCAGATGCCTTTGTTAACTAGGGAGTGATGAAATGCTAAATGTAACACTTTAAAAGATAAACTAAATTGCTTATTTGCAGCTGAATGTGTTGTTTTCATCGTTATGGAGATGTATGAATTCAAAGTCAGGGTGACACGGAGACAGGAAAGACCCAGATGCGAGACAGTGTTGCAGTTCACGATAAACAGTTTTTATTGACAGGCACAGGGGAAGTGGAGTCGGGAGCGGGGATCAAACCCGCGATCTCAGGATCAGAAGCTGGTGACGCTGTCCACTCAGGGTGGACTCGGGTCAGTACCTTGAGGTCTAGCCGAGGAACAGACGATACAGGCAGAAACAGGAACAGAACAGGTCGGCAACAGGTGATCAGTCCGGATAGCTGGTCTGGTGTTCTTAGTCAGAGCGAAGACGATCTGACGCCGAGTGAGTGTGGAGCAGGGGTTTAAGTAGGCATGTTGATTGCAGCAGATGAGGTGCAGGTGTGAGCAGGAGTGCAGGTGACAGGAGTTGAGCTGATTGCATGAAGGCTGGAGAGAGGTAGGCTGAGACTGAGGCTGTGGCTGTGACACAGGGATAGACACCAGAAAACATTTTTTTTATGAAAACCTCAACAAAGACTTATGCGTTATGAAACTCTGCAGCAGCTTTTGTTCAGCTTGTGTCTATTCATTCATGTGGTGGATCAGCCTTTTTCAGACAGAAGAGAAAAAAAAATACAAATATCTACCATTTTGTCACAGAGAGAAAAGGGTAGGAAGAAGAGAAAGTCGTATATTGCCGGCCCCTTACTCAAACCACAGGTGAAGGACGCAAGAGCTTATCTACGATATATTACAACAACTGTGAAGGAAAGTGAAAAAACAAATTCAGCCCTCAAAATACTTTCACTGTTTCCATGAAAACAAATTTAGAAGAGAAGCATAATGCACTAGCGGCCAAATCCATAAAGGTGAATGATTCTTGTCTTGTTTTTTTCTTTTTTTAACTGAAATAAACACACACAACTCTTGAAGTTGTTTTGCAGAAAATGACAATTCATCTCCAGCAACAGAAACACACATCTGTTTTAAAATTGTCTGAAGTTAAATTTCCTCCTGTGCTACTCATCTTTTGAGCTAAATTAGGGTGACCAGATGTCCCAATTTATCCAGGACTGTCCCGTCGTAGCCGGGACTGTCCAGTTTTCAGGCCTTTGTGCCCCGTGTCCCCACAAATATCCTAAAAATGCTTTGTTTCATTTCTTCTTTTTGCATTTTGAAGCTCAACTTAGAGACTTCTGAAGATTCAACAGTGCAAATTTCAACAGGGCTTAAAGGATAAGTTCGGTTTTTTGACACCTGGACCTTATTTATTAGGATTAAATACGCTCGTAGACTCACCCAGACAATTTTGGCAGAGCTTGGAGCCGTTTTCGAGCAATTTAGATCAATCCGATGACGTTTTTCTCTCATGCCATAGTAGCAGACGGGGCCAGAAATCGAAGCCCCTTAATTAGACATTATCTGCTGCGAAACTCGCTCATTCAGCTACATTTTATAAATGAATGGCCAGTGTTATCACCATGTCAGCTCAACTTTGTTGTTATGGTCATCCGGGGCTTTACAAGGATGGGTAACTTTTGGTGACGTCATAGACATGCACAGCAAGAGCGCAGCTGAGTAGAGCCGCTGTTGTTGCTAGGCTACACGGCTACACAGCTATTTTTTTGCAACATGGCGGAATATTTATCCGATGTAGAAGTGTCTGACGACGACTTTGAGTATAATGGATGCCCGTATCGTTTTGAGCCAAAATATACCGACGAGGAGCTATTTGAAAGGAGGATGCAGAGGGACAGAGCCGAACAGCTGGCCAGAGAACAAGCAACCACTGCACGTCCACGAATGGGGGCTAACTGGTGGTGTTGTTGTGGACATTGCACAGCAATGGCAACAGAGGAAGAGTGAGTTTCACAGCAGATTATGTCTGATTTAGGGGCTTCAATTTCTGGCCCCGTCTGCTACTATGGCATGAGAGAAAAACGCTGTCGAATGGATCTAAATTGCTCGAAAACGGCTCCGAGCTCCGCCAAAATTGTCTGGGTGAGTCTATGAGCATATTTAATCCTAAAAATAAGGTCCAGGTGTCAAAAAACCGAACTTATCCTTTAAGATTTTGATGAGTGTGTGTTGCACTGAATGCTAATATGCAATAACACCCATTAAAGAGGCTATTGTGGATATAAATGAGATTTGCATTGAGATTCTGACTTGGTTTTAGGTGTGCCTTGGGCAAAAATAGTCTGAGTAACACTGTCCTAAAGTAATTCACAGACATTATTCACATTCTGCTGTAATTTTCAGTGTCTCTGCTCATGTGCAGTGAGCCGGACATAGAGAAAGCACTTTGTGAACATGATAAATGTTTTGTTTTTGAAACCTTCATGATGACAAACATTGAATCAAAGGAGAATCTTCTTTTAGTTAATGTATCAATTTGTTTACTTTGGGAATATTTCTCATTGTTGCAATAATCTGTTAGGTATTAATGGACATTAATTAAGGACTTAGTATTCATTTAATAACTATTTTTGCACTCGTTAATAGGGGAACCACCCACAATAGTGCGGATCAAGTATTTAGTCTGTTAAAGATCGGCCAATAACACTTAACCTTTGAACTGAATCAAACACATCAATTCAAGTGAAAGTTCTATTACAGTGATGTTAGTCTTCTGAATAGAATACTAACAGACAGAACTTTAAATTTAAGGTGTGTTTATTACAAATATAAATGATAAATGACATGTAACAATTTATAAAGAACAGATGACAACATTTACACTGAATACTGAAAATCTGAAATAATTAAAGAAGTTGTGAACAGTGAAGAGATATAGCTTGAGAATAAAGAGTGATTATGTGATAAAACGAATAAAAATTTACTAACAGCCGATTATCAGCAATTTGGAAAGATCGCATAAGTGGAATAAACTGATCAGACTATTTGAGACAGCATCAACCCGTCTGGAGCATTTCTGATGACATAGGCCTACTTTGTTAAAGCAGCACTGCAGATCTTTTGAGCCTTCAAATATTCTCTCCAAAGTTGGTTCAGTGGAGCTCAGCGCTGTAACAGAGAGAATGCCCCCGCCCCCTTCCCCCGACAGCGCTTCCCTGCTCTGTTTAGGGGCTATGTAACTTTTGCTATCGCAAGATGCTGCGAGAAGTGCAAACTGCTTTACGGCACTACGCAAGATTTGGCTTCCAGCTAAAGAAGCCGGTGTTTTGCATGTAGTAGTAGCAGCCATGGCATCCGCAAAGCGTGTGAGGAGGACTCTTTCTCCAGATTCAAAGGCCAAAAAGAGACTATCGGACAACGCAAGGAACAAAACTAGAATTAACATTGGAGCCCACTTTGCTCGGTGGTGAGAGCGTCGGTTGCAAGACGGACGCCGAGCTTGCAAAGTTATTGCTGGAGAGGTAAGTTATGTTTTCGTTGGGTTTTGCCCCGTTCAACACTTAGTTTCAGTCGCTGGTTGCTCCGTAGCATTGCATGCTTTGTGTAACTTGGCGGACGTTGTTTTGTCACTAAATGCTACCAGCGGTTATTTGCCGGCGAGTTTCTCAGATTGCTGGAGATATTCATGGCGCCGTGACGCTCAGTCATTCACTATTTCACTATTTCTTCTATGTTTTCGGACGTCCTGTCAATCGCTTCTCCCAGCTCTGTATGTCAACAAATGCACGTTGCTGTGAGGCCCTGTGTTACGACAGTGCAATTACACCCAACGACCAGAGCGGCCCCTTGAGAGCAGACAAACCTGAATCTTACATAGTGGGGCTTTAAGCGCCTTCATCCTTTGAGGGTCCAGGCTAACGCAGGCTGCTGGGGACCAGTCTTTAAAGAACTTCAGGCGGAAGATCCAACTCAGCCTTCCACCTGAAGTGGTGGTGGCTTTCCAAAGAACCATGTCACAGCAGTGATGGTGGGACACTTTGCAGTCTAACCACGTTGGCTCTCTTTCTCTGTGGGCTTGACAGCTTTGCAGGAGTTGATGACGCAGTCGGTTCCTCGTGTGATTTCTTCTTGGAGTTTTAACTCAAAACTAATATCGATGGCCAGTCGAAAATACAAGGCAAAAATCTTCCATGGATAAAGAAAATTGACTGGTGGAGTCTGAACAAACTTTAGGACAAACTCAGATGCAGGACAGGAGAAAGAGAAGAGATGTGCTGACAAAAGAAATGGAGAACAAATGAGTCTTTCAGTTTCAATATTCCTGCCATAATAAAAAGTGGGTTAGTGTGCTCTTTGTAGCTCCCTTAGAGGAACACTCCAACATTTTTTTTTTTTTTTGTGTCTTACCTCACTCCCAAGTCCATGACAAGCAGGTAGACACCATTCTTTTGACTGTGCGTCCAGAAACAAGAACAAGAACGAGACAGACAAGAATTGCCAACCGCTAGTTAGCTTAGCTCAAACACCAGGAGTATATGGGTAATGCTTTAGCCTGCCTCTACTTACAGTCATCGGTTAACTCTAGGTGGTCCTGTGTGCTTGTTGTATTTTTTTTATTGCCCGCGTGATGCTGCGTTATCTATTTTTAGACTAAGATTAGCACTTTATACAATTTTTGAAAGAAATACTTACGTAACTAAGCCGCAGGGTGCATGCACAAACCACCGCGGAAGTGCTTCTCAGCAGGTCGACAAACCAAAGCCTCTGTTTACGAGTAGAAGAAGATTGGCACTACGGATTTTGGCTGACTTTATGAGAGAGAACAAGGATGATTTTCTTCTGCACTGACGAAGATCCACAACCTTACCTATTTGAACCAGAATATACAGAGGAGGAACTACATGTTTTGGAAGCTGAGCGTGCGTGAAGAAAAGTTGAGGCAGTGGAACAGCTCGAGGCTCTGTATTGCCCTTTTCTGTAATACCAAAAATGGTTCAATTTTATAATGTACCCATTACCCCAAACTTCCACACAGCAGCAACTAAACACTAAGTGTTGTTGGGACGATTGTGTCCTTACTGTTGAAGATTTGCTCAAGTGGTCAATTTGAAACAAGCCATCACAAACTCTTTTAGGCAAGCTAGGCACAGTTGTTTGTACCAAAATAGAGCAAACATTTAAAACAATATGAATCATTCTTCCTTTCAACAATTTCAGTCATGGACTTCAGATATGGCCATGGGTGCTCTGGTGTGGAATCATCATCTCTATCTGCCGTAGCCATCATGACTGCCAAGACGAACCGTTATCTGAGCGACGTTAGCTCAACAATTACCTGTCAAATCTTAGTCGCGCATGCGCAAGGTACAGGAATGGCATCACTACTTGAACAAATCACACGCAGATCGCATTTTAGAAGAGAAAAGAAGTTTTCTCTGCTGACTTCAAAGCCTAAAAGTAACAAGTATTGAAACCCTTCATAGAAATGTGGTGGAGTTAAAAGTACAATATCTGTCTTTCAAATGTAGTGGAGTAAAAGTCCTACGTTTTAAGTAAAGAACAGATACTCAAAAAGCATACTTAAGTACTCAAGTAAATCTACTTTGTTACTGTTCACCCCTGTTGATTGGTCAGTGAACCAATCAGAAAGCCAACCAAAGTTCAGTTGGTGAAAACAGTATCTCAATAGTATTGTAACACACGTCTAATCAGTGAATTCAGTCTTAATCCAACAACATGATAAGGTGCTGAACATTTTTTTTTAAATCTGCTGAATATTTGCTGCTCTTTTACTATTATTTATGCTTTTCCTCCAGCTTTTTTGTTGCTTTTATCTCCTTGGCAGTTTGTTCTTTGCTGAGGATTGAAGGATGTTTCCTGAGCTGTTCAGAAACGAATCATCAGACCTTCAGCGGCAGCAGGGCGTGTTCTATCTGTATTGTTTGCTCAGATACATGTAAGTAAGTCCAGACAGATATCAAAAAGCTTCAAAATAACCCAGAAGAATGGATGAGTGAACAATACATTTCCATTATCCTTTAACGCTATGCTCAGCTTCATAATGCATGCTCTGAATTCATCATATTGAATATTTCAGCTGTCAGGAAGGTCAAGACAAAAACCCCAAAACAGTCTGAGAAATACTTCTGGAGAAACAAGTGGGTCCTGTAAGTAATAAGTAAAGACATTGCCCCTTCATTTATCAATTAGAAATAGAAA
Source organism: Cetoscarus ocellatus (assembly GCA_037902135.1). NCBI lineage: Eukaryota > Metazoa > Chordata > Actinopteri > Labriformes > Labridae > Cetoscarus > Cetoscarus ocellatus. Next base: position 1,864,141 of record JBAMNC010000440.1, read on the forward strand.
CCTGTGCAGATTTGGATAAAAAAATTAATCTTGAGTAAATGTTGATAAATTCGGCTGATGATTTTAAGGGAATGAGAGCTGACACTCTGATTTGTTAGACCCAGAACACAATTATGTATAATCAAGCTCCAAGCTGCTGTGTCTCTTGTGCCTAAAGGTCGCTTTTACATGTAAAGTTCAATTTACTCTCATCGCTTCAGGGGTGACGTTGCAATATTGGTATTATTACTCTGCCAGAGAGGTTGCGTTTTTGGGGTATATATGTCTGTTTATTTGCAAGATTACACAAAAACTACTGGACGGATTTTGCTGAAATTTTTAGGAGATGTTGGTAATGGCCCAACTTAGAAATGATTAGATTTTGATTGATTGAGATAACCACCATTAGCGAACAATCGTTTTTGCTTAATAACTGTCTAACTAATAATGATATCAACATGATTTTGAGTGCTAGGTGTGAGTTTTCAGGGTCAAGGAATCATATTACGATGGTAACTTTATCATGGAGCTATTGCTTATAGATGTAACAGCAATATGTGAGCTACCTTGGTGGAGGTTTGCGCTCTCCAAGTGCTTTCTAGTTTTCTTTTGGGCCAGTTAACTTTCACTCTGCACCGAGATGGATCAAAGCTTGTTGCTGTCCTGTAAGATAGCTGCCCAGATTCATAGTGTCCCCAATTCTGATAGATACAAGCAAAACTCATTGAGAACTATCTTCAATTCAAAAAAAGAAAAATGGAGTCCTGGAAATGATGGTATAACAACCACTGAGCCCTAATTTCTACCTCATTGAGTGTGTCTGTAATAATAATAAGTGACAGAAGGATTTAAGCCAGCACATGTCCACACAAGATCTGTGTTTGGAGCAACTCACCTGCCAAGTTCCTTCAAAAACTGAGTTCAAGTGAAGCTGGAAGCAGTGTTCGAAATACCCGACTACCATCAGGGGGTCTACCCTAACAAGTGCTCCAGTATCAGGCTGAAGTCTTTCATAACATGTAGTATACAGGGCCATAAGTAGCCTAATGCATACACACACATTAAACACACATCACCCAGTCTAGCACACAGCTGCAAGACCACAGAACAACTGCTCTGTGACCAAATAGGACACTTGTGCATCCCTCTCGTGCGGCCGCGCGTTCACATATGACCCCAGCCAACCGACATATGGCAAAACATATTTTAGTATGCAGCACAGCAGAGCTATCACAGCCAGTCAATTAAGTCTGGATTTAATAGATTTTTTTCTTACCTTAAGCAAGATTGGACCACAGAGGCCTTTGCTCGGCTTCTTTTTGCTGCCATCCTGGTATCCAAGAAGAAGAGGATAGACGATGCCCTGCTTGGACCCAGGATCTCACAAACGGCACCGGATCAAATAAGTCCACAGGAGGTCCGTTTAGGTCCACAAACAGAAGTGAAGACAAGCTGTCTTTGCGCAACTTCCCATCCTTAATGTCCAGCCAAGAGTTGCATTCTTTCCATTCGCCCATCTGCTTTGCAGGACCAATCACCAGGCAGGTCCCTTATGCTCGGACCTGCATCGCATCTCCCCATCCTCAGCCTGGCCGGGCTCTGGGGTGTGGCTGGGTGGTGGATGTGCTATCAGCGGCCTCGCCAGAATTAGCTCGGGATGTCTCTGCTCCATCTTCATCACTGTTTCAATTTAGTCTTTTAGATGTGAATCCAAAGTATTCAAGCAAAGAACTTTGCTTTCTGTTTGACATATTTTGCTGAATTTAAGCACACTGAGTCCACAAATTCAGGAGAGAAACCATGTAAAGCGGAAAGAAATACACAAGCTGCATGGCGGTGTTACATGAGGTCATTGGTGCGGAGCATTTGAAACAGTTTCCCCCCACGTTTGGAAGCTTTATCAAAGACATTATACTTCAGTATTCTGATATGTGAATGCTGTACACTGAACTTAATTAAAACAAACATGACATGCTTTCAAATACCATTTGTAGTGACAATACCAAGTAAAAAAATGACGTTGTAACTGCTTCTTAAGAGACCCCTCCAAAATTTTGCTGTTGAGGGTTTCAAGGGGTTTCTTGTGTCAATTAAGGGGTCTCAGACCCCCCCTAGAATCCCCTTATTTAGCACAGTGCCTGGAAGAATAGATGCTGGATTGAAGGCAATGTTAATTTTAGTGCTGTCAGGAGGTTAACAAAATTAAGAGATTAATTAATTATGATCTGTAATTAATTCATCTAAGTAATCGCTTTTTTAATCTCACTTAAAAAATTGCCCTCCTCAGAAGTTTACCAGGAGAACTTGGTGGGTATTGTCTTTGATAAGATTCATGTCACATTTAAGTGGCGAATAATACATCTGTGTGGTATTTTAATGTAAAATAAGACGATGGTCTAAGGACTGAAGTACTCGAAGTTTGAGCTAACGGCTAACAACAGGGTCTAGCTGCTACGTCATACTGTGGCTTGAAATGGATTAGTCTGTGAAGAGTGTGACGAGCGGACAGATCGTCCAATCACCAGCTGCTCTGCTTTAAGGTTCTGCCCTCTGAAAATACTGAAACAGTGAAATCAGATTAAAAATTTGATTAACTGGATTAAAAAACATAACTCGCTAAATCTGACTGTAATTAATGAATCACAATTAACGTGATAATTTGGCATCCCTAGTTAATTTTGACAGCATTTTTAATTTTGTTTTAGTTATAGTCTTTTGCCTAAAATATATTTGAGGTTTGATCATAATTTTGTCAAAATTTAGTATAGTTTTATTTGATGAAATTTCACAACATTTTAGTCGACAAAATCTACTGTAAATTTAGTCGCCTAAAATATGAAGTGTAAAGGGCGAGGCATTTTTTATGTTTATAAACAGCCAAGAGGACCAATTTGATCAGGTCATTCAATTAGGAGAAATATCTTTAACTAGAAGTCACAACAAGGCATAAGACAATGGAAATATTGCCATTGCTTCTAAGTCAGGCAGTCATGTTTCAGTTCCATAGTAGCTTAATAATAGCTTTTCACTCTCAAAAGCTATGTTTCAGCTTAAATAGGAAAAGTATGTTATTTTGTTAGAATTATCAATAACAACGGAACATGTCAGTTTTATAATTTTTGTTCACTACAGAGCTAATTATTACCAGTGATCCAAAAAACAGCCAAAAATCCAGTTTAGTTCTGGTGAGCCTGAAGTTGAAGGAACCAGCACAATGCAAACGTTCACATTTGACATTAAAAATATGTCATTCCTGCACCCTCTGGCCTTCTAGTTCCATACCTAAAACAGCAAATAATTCACTAGTCCAAGAGCCCATATTAAGTGTTTGGAGAATGCAGAACCTTTCAAACACATATCCAAAAGGTGGACAATTAAATACGCTCTGTATGTGCAGTCATAATACTGGCCAATCAAAACATGTATAGGGTGCTGCAGAGGAGAAAAGTTTATAACACGTCAATTTCTAATTTAAAATTCATTAAAACATGTCGAGAGAAGAGTAAAAGAACCTTTTCCATAAAGAAAAGTGCTTTTCTAGTCTCTGACTCCTGAAAGCTGCTTTACACCGCAGGTCTCATCTACCTATTCACTCTCACAGTCACTCACTGATGTTTCAGAGTCTCAATCTAAGTTCTCCATCAGTATTAACTAACACATTCACAACCTTTCATGCCCATTTACGCTCTACTGACGTAGCAGTGGGAGCAACTAGGGGTTAAGTGTCTGGCCCATGGACACATCGCCATGTGACAGCCCGAGCTGGGCTTAAAGGATAAGTTTGTTTTTTTGACACCTGGACCCTATTTTTAGGATTAAATACGCTCGTAGACTCACCCAGACAATTTTGGTTGGCGCTTAGAGCCATTTTCAAGCAATTTAGATCCATCCCACGGCGTTAATGTCTAATTTAGGGGCTTCGATTTCAGGCCCCGTCTGCTACTGTGGCATGAGAAAAAAACGCCATCAGATGGATCTAAATTGCTCGAAAACGGCTCCGAGCTCCGCCAAAATTGTCTGGGTGAGTCTACGAGCATATTTAATCCTAAAAATAAGGTCCAGGTGTCAAAAAACCGCACTTATCCTCTAAATCTGCAACTTCCCAATTACTGGTCAAGCACACCATCAGACTCCGCCACCCTCTCTCCTTTCTTCATTTGATGAAGAAATGTCCTCCAGCTCTGATAAACTGCCACTAAAGCATCTAATATCCATACTAATCTTTATACAAGCAGTAGGGTGTGATTTATTAAAAAATAAAAACATATCTTGTTTTCTTTTTATACCTCTCGTTTATTTTCCACTCTATGCAAGTATGATACAATGCTCTGTAAGTGCAGCCCCATACTTCAAACTCATGTACACATCCCTAGAGAGAAGGTGGTGATTATGAAACAAAGAAATAACATTTTCATGTTTAAGCTGTCAGTTTACATGTGATGTTCAATCCCCAAAGGATGCTGTTCCATCCTCTATCACATACAGTCGCCACCAAATAGCAGACACTGCTTACTGTCATCCTCTTTGCATCATACACCACTCTGTCGTCATCAAGTGTGACAATCAATGATTTATTACGAAGTCCTGTGGCTGTGAGCTCTGAGGCATTTCAATTTCTACTTCTCAGCAAATTGAAGTTTCAAGCTTGTGCTCGGGTTACAAATACTTCTCATTCATTATACTGTTAATACAAACCCCGTCAGCTGACACTTCACCGACAGACAGCCAATTGTCTGGATCCTTTCAGAACAACGAGCTAATCAGTTATAACAATGGTGAATGATGTATTACTGGGGAAGGCTACAAGTCCCTCTGTCCATTAATGTTGTGCTTCTCTCTCTTAAATCAAGAGATTAGCAAAAGATAGATGATCATTCTGAGAATCACAATGTTTTCCCGTTCAGTACAGACAACCTAACACACTGTTAATGCATCTGCCGTCTGGGGTGGGGGTGGGACTGTAGGGATTTTATTTTTTATTTCATTTATTTATTTACATAGAGGACAGTGCACAGTAATGAATATTGGTATGTAAATGTGACAGATTGTTGCCACAGGCTAATTTCCATCCGTAGTTCCTAGGAGGTTGACATAATGCTTTTGGGATGCATGCATCGGGTGGAGGAAATCTTGTGTTTTGTTTGTAACCCCCGGCTCTCTGCTGAAAGGGCGCTGATCAGGCAGTGCTTCTGCAGACCGAGCTCTTTTGCTCCATCTTAAAGCTTTGTGAGACTGATCTGCCTGATTGTACAGACGAAACAGGCAGATCCAGCTGTTCTTTGAGACTATAGTTTTATTGCCTTTGTCCATAGATTGCACTGGTTCCCTAACATTGCTCAGCAGATGCATATTGTTACTTTAAACTCTACCTTTTTGTCTCCAACAGGTTGGCCCTTTTCCAACAATGTCTGCAAGATGAGTGGCTTTATACAGGGAGTGTCTGTTTCATCATCAGTCTTTACCTTGGTGGCCATCGCTGCTGAGAGGTTTGTTATTTGATATTTGTTGTGATTTGAATTATCTCTTCATCACCCTAAAAAGCACAGCAATGTAATCAAATAAATCATAATTAATAAACATGTTTAATCACATTCTATTTTACAGGCTATAAAGCAGTGTTCATTTTGACAGCACTTTTTAATTTAGTTTCAGTTTTAGGCTTTTGTCAAAAATATCTTTTGGTTTAAGTCATAATTTAGTCATCTAAATAAATTTAATTTTAGTCTAGTTTTAGTCGATGAAATGTACTGTAAATTTAGACTACTTAAATATAGAATGTAAAGTGTAAGGCATTTTTTATGTTTCCTTGAATTTCTGAAGTCATGTTTGGATAAAATGAAACATCTAACAACCCTTTATTGAATATTAGTAAAGTTTTGTGTGAAATGCAGTCACCTTTATTGAGGCTACCTGGCAGAGCATCTCAGTTACAATACCAGAACTGACAACCAACAGTGAACCTGCTCTACGTGAATATATCAGTTCATAAAGAGAGTAGCTCTGATTGGATCGCTCCCCAACTTATCCCACTACCATGAAGCTAAGGCAGTTGTGATTGGATGTTCCTCTTAACTCATCCAACCTTTCCACACAACCAAAGTAGCTGTGACTGGATATATTCCTAACATGTTCCTACTTTCTACATGACCAAATTGGGTCTGATTGGATTAAGTCTCCGTCAAACATTTTCGTCTAGTTTTTATTTGTTGATGAAAATGTCAGTTAGTTTAAGGTTTTGTCCATGTGCACTTGTTTTTATTAGTTACTGTCTAGTTTTCATCAGGAGAAAAAAGGTTGTTGACGAAAACTGTGACGAATATAATTAGTCAACAAAATTAACACTGCTATAAAACAAGCATCATTTCTTAACAGGTGTTTAAAGTTGTTTGGAAGCTTTTCAGGAATTATGCTGTATGAAAATAATTCTACTGACTTTAAAAACTCCAGCCTAACTGACATAAAAAAAAAACGCATGCAGAGAAAGACAGTCAGGGAGGTAGGGAGGTAGATATCTAATATAACATCACTGCCACAATGATTATTCTTAAATCGCTTAAACAGTGTGAACAATCACTTCTCTTACTCAAAACATATGTATTGCAGTGGAAGTTTGGAAGAGATGACAGGAAAGCACTACCCTCTGAGTCACATTAATAACTGCATAACCCGCCTGGAAACTCTTTCAGAATGTGTGAAAATGTGGTTGGTCTCATCAGTGAATAAATACAAACACATGACAGAAGTCTCACCACCTTATGATAAAGCCCTTGACAAATTGACAGGCAATGTATCTGTTAGAGCCCCCACACATGAAGACGAAAAATGAGGCATTGAACAGTTTTGATCGTACTGTGTGTGGTGTTCTCCGATAATCTCAACACAGCACATCACACATGTAATCATTCTGGTTCACCACAGATCTAGAGTCTAGTCCTCCAAGCCAGAAATCTTTCGTGATCAAACATGATCCAACAAAAACAAAGAAGAAACATAGCAACAACCTGAAAACACAACTCGCAACATGGAAGAAGGCATACAAGAAGAGGGACTGATGGTAGTCCTGAACTAAAAAAAAAACGAAGACTGTGGAAAAAATTCTGGAGACAGCATGACCACGTAAACTGGTCCTCCATTTCTGAGGTCCACCAAACTTTATGTTTCAGGTTGGCTGCTTGTTTTGATTTTACCTGCTACCTTGTTCCTCAGTCACGTTGCTTTTTGATTGGCTACATTCCATTCAACATCACAATTCATGGTGTCATGACTCGGGAGTCGTCGGCTTTCCCCACACATGAAGATTTTTGGTCGTAAATATTGAACAAGTTTAAAATTCACAATTGTCGGCCCTGACCCATTTCGGGGCCGACTATCAGGACAAATTCACTCTTAACACACCTCAGACTACAGGATAATCTTATAGGATAATCTTATAAAACATAAGATAATCTGGTGTTTGCCGTCTTTGATTGGGAAGGGGGAAAGACAGGACAAAAACAGCCTGAAACCTTTATGTGCAACCCTGCTTTAGGCTTGAAACTATTGGTATTTCTTGAAGTGCACAGAGAACCACACTCATGCCTCGTCCATGACATAAAAATTTAAGAGTTTAATCCACTTTTCATCAAAAATATGAGCATGTTTATTCAGCATTCTCAGGCTCAACTCTACAGAGCCGATAAGCAGTGCAGTGGGAGGAGGGAGAGGTAGCACATCTGCCACACAGCAGAACAAGCATGGTATCATATACAGGCGATTGTTCCTTTTGTGGTGATGGGAGGCCATATTCTCAACTGTAACAGAAAATTAACTAACCGCCCAGCACCAATGTAAGCAGCAACAGCAGTTGTCATTGTTTTCCTTTAACCAATCAGACCCACTGGGAGGTCTTTGTTTTATTTTCATAGAGCAGAATAAAGATCAATACAAAGACAGTGGGAAACATGTGACCAAGTGATGTGCGGAGAGAAGAACTACTAACAAAAGTAAAGACAACAACAAAGACAAAAATTAGAAAAAAGCTACTGGAGAAACAAACAAGTTAGAAATGAACTGATGCAGTGGAATAAATCCAAATTAGATTAACAAAACATACTCTATATAATACCCCAAAACAGGACATGGTTTTGGGGTACTATTTCTTTGAATGTTTTTGACCACTTGCCTCTGAAAACACAAGTCTCTTTGCCAGACTTTGACTATTTTGGAGCAGGTCTTCATTACAATGACAATACTCTTCTTTCTGTATTTGATTTCAGGTTTCGCTGCATAGTGTACCCTCTGCAACCCAGGCCAACCATACTTGTGGCCCATGCAGCCATCATGTCAATCTGGATGCTCGCCATGGTGATCATGTGTCCCGCTGCTGTGGCTCTGTCTGTGGAGAAAGTTCCTTTCCACTACATGGTTCACAACAATGACTTCAACAACACAATGCCTCTGTACACCTGCTACGAAAACTTCTCAAACCCTCAGATGAGAAAAGTCTACACTGCTGTTCTGTTTGCCTACATCTACATGCTACCTCTCTCCGTCATTTCTATGATGTATGGGTGCATTGGAGTTAAACTATACTCCTCTGTGGTCGCAAACAGAGAGCAGCTGGCCGACGGACCAGGTCAGGCTGGTAGAGGAAGGGGAGGGCGGCAGATGATATCCCAGAAAAAGATCAGGGTGATAAAAATGCTCATTTTGGTGGCTGTGCTCTTCATGCTCTCCTGGTTACCCCTCTGGACCCTCATGATGATGACTGACTACAGCAGCTTGGAGATGGATCAACTGGACCTTCTCACCAGCTACGTCTTTCCCTTCGCCCACTGGCTCGCTTTTGCCAACTCAAGCATCAACCCCATCATCTACGGCTACTACAACGAGAACTTCAAGAGGGGATTCCAGGCTGTATGCAAGTCTCGGCCCATTTGTAGATTCCTGCATTGCAAGATACAGAAGGGGATGGCAAGGTGGGGCAAGAAGGAACCAAATGAGCCCTCTGACACTGGAGGTGGCATCAGAAATCAAAACCATCCAATGCTTGGGGTGAGAAATCGAGTCCATAACGACAACAAGCTGAGTGACAATGCAGAGGGGGACAGGAGCAGCAGGGTGGGGTGTGTGGTGGTGCAAGCAGAGCGAGGTTTAGTGATGGCACTTATCCATAAGAAACGTAGTAGTGGAGAGGAGTCTGACAGGGTGGGTACAGGAGGGGTACAACAAGCATGGGAGAACTAAGGAAGTACAGTTTGAACTGAAAATGAGCCAAAAAGAAGCCATAATTTGTATTGTGAATAGCCCTAACAAAAAGACGCTTACAGATTACGTTGGTCCATTCACAAGTGATGTCTCCATGTTTAAACCTCAATTCTAATGAAACTTAATTAGACTGGAGCTCTATAAATCAAAATAGGACCTATACTTTGATGTCATGGCATTAGCTGGAGGCAAAACAATGGAAAACTGGAGGTGCACATGAATCAACACCAAAGGCTAGTATGCAACACAGAGCCTAAAAGATTTTGTATATTTGCTATCAGAACGGAATGGATAATAGTAATGGCTTTTAGTAATTTAGCGCAACTGCCCTCATTTTGTAGCGTCAGAGCTTGTCCATTCATTTTTTTTGATCATGGAAAAACATTTTGAGCATCCAGATACCAAACTAACGCCTCAAATACAATGGATACATGAACACACATGCTTGCAAAATCACTCGTATCATTTTCACCCAGGATGGTGGCTGTATTGCCCATCTAGCTTATGAGGGTTCCTTCTCAGTCAGAAAGACATGAAAAAGAACATGCCCCACTTATATTGAGTCTGATGAAAAAAAAAAAAAAAAAAAACTGTAATAGAAAAGGAGAATCAAAACTTTTTCAAAATACTGTATGTCATTGGCCAAAGTGAGCTACAACAAGTTGAGGCCTTTACTTCTCATGAGAATGAAGAAAAACCAGAACCTTTGGAGAGAGGGTACTTTCTTAACACTTGTTATAGCCTTAGGGCAGTGGAGGAGGCATTTGGCTTATTGTAGGATTCCCTGGCCTTGTTTAATGTGTCAGTGCTTGTTAAATCTTCATGACCAAAAAATCCAGATGAACGTATCCCTGTAAAGTGAAGTACGCAGTAATATCTGATAAACAGTTTTCAGTACACACTGAAACATATACACACAAAGCACAAAAGAACATGACTTGGTATCAGAATGCCCAGGAAAAAAGTCAGCACATGCTCCAGGTATGGGACAATATGCTGGTTTGGCACTTTGCCTTGTAAACCTGGTCCATGCACTGCTCTGGCCTTCTGATAGCCTTTGTCCAGGCCTGTGCCAAGCTCAAGTTCCATCCCTTCAGGTATTTTTTTAGCTGACCCCTCCACAATGCATGTGGTTGCCCTTGTGGAGTGGTCCAACCCACCAGATTCGAGCTAACCAGTATGCAGTGAGCTGGATATGGTTTAGGAAAGCACACCAGGTGCCCATAGAAGCGCATATCTAGCAGCTGACCCTTTACATTCCCACCCTTCTGAGCACGTCAACATTGGACGCATGGTCCTGCCATCTATACCCAAAAATGCATTGAAGGGAAGTAGTCACATAGGAGTACTGCCGGCATCTCTGGCTGCTAGTCAATGTCTAGGCCTCACAAGAGTGTAGCAAAACCAATAGGACCTAGGACCTAGAGACTCTTATTTTTGCCCAAATGCTCAGATATCACGGGTGCCATGCACGCTCCTGTTGCAGAAAATTTGAGCTGCCTATAGTGAGTCAAAAAACAAGACTGAAAAGGTAGCAATGCACCAAGTTTAATTCTCATGAGAAGGAGACAATACAAAGAAGCACACGGCAGAAAGCAGTTCAGAGTATTGTCCCACAGAACAAATGTGTCACTCCCTTATTTACCATCTCAAACATGCTTCTGGCCTTGGGAGAAGAAGAAAAAATAACTTCACAGAGCTCCTGACCAAATTTGGGGTACAATAAAACAGATGGATTTTCCTCAGGAACTCACAGCTAGGTATAATCTCTTGCGGTTTAAAAAAGATCTCACCTGGCCTCTCTTCTGTGCAGAGTTTACCAGGTCATTCACACAGCAGTACAGCTAAAGTTACAGATCTAATTACATCAAATGTAAATGTAAATGTAAATATCGGCAAAATAATAAGTTCATTCAAAAATTCCACCACACTCCCTTGCCTGGAAAAATTATTGACTGCTGAAAGAATTAGACAAAGCTATTTGATGTCAATCATCTGATTTTCAAACGAGCCCTTGGAGAACTCTTGATGCAAAATCTATGGATGCTGCCATATTCTTAACTGAATTTATAACTCACTGACAGACAGAAAGGCAGTGCTGAGATTAAACTGATTAATAGGGACACCATGAGGGCTTGTAGGCAGACTTATGGTGACTCCACATGGGCTTGTAGCCATGTCATTCATGTCCCTAATATCTAAAACTAAAAATCCTCTAAAACAAAAATGTGCGTAATTCACCCCGTGTACAGTGAGGGCACTTAAATTGATTATGAATTTAGAGTGAAGCCATTTCATTTCTTTAACAAGGATGTAAATATGTTTGTTTTGGCTGAAAAAAAAGTATTTTTTTCTGTGCACACAGTCACATAACCTCCAGGTTTCCTGCCTCAAGATGGCACTTAAGGAACTACAGTTTTTTGCACTTCTGCATGGCTTCATTTTTCAGCCATGGAAAAACCTGACCTCAAATATATCATAAGAGAGATCTACAGTATTTCGTGCCATAGTTTCAATCATGCCAAAAAAAAAAACTTGCTAGCCATCCCTTGTTGACATGCCCAGAGGAATGTTTTGTCCCCAGCTTAGCCCCACCCACTTAAAAAGTCAAACTGTTTACAAATGCAAAAAAAGTTTTTAGTGCTTTTTTAGTTTTCGGACAATTTAAAGGTGCTGATGTTACACTGACCCAGTTACGAATCATTTACACACATTAAATCCATCAGTATGAATCATCCCCAGTGAACACATGTACATGACACTGATCCAGCGGTTGAAGCAAACGGACAGGGAATCTTGCTCAAGGACACGTTTACATTTGGCTGCAGGAGCTAGAGTCTGAACTTTCTAAGTGAGAGATGGCTGACCCTCCCACTAAGCCACAGTCACCTCTACATGTGCCACCACCAAAACTTACTGAGCACCAAAAGAACTGCAGAGCTGATGCTACAGCTGAATCCAGCATTCTGCTTCAGGAGTTATACTGCTGTGGACAATTCTCCATTGCTGTACACTTGCACCGCATTGCATTCACCCCTGTAAAGGCACTTTTGATATACTCAGCTTGAAATGGTCACACAAAATTCAGGGTAATCTGTTGGCAGTTTGTCAAGTTTGACAGCCATGGAAGGGCAGGCAAGGGGAAACACTTGGGGGGCAGTGGCAAATTTCAGGGGGTAGAAAACCCCCGCTGTTTTTATTAACACATGCACCTAAACAGGAGATTTTCAGGTTTTTGTATATGTGTAAATAGGTGTGAGTAAATACTTCATCAGCCTTTTTATATGAACCCTAAGCCTGTATATGTCCAAGAAAATACCTGGGAACCCTAACCTAAAAATCCCCTGGCTCTTTCACACCTGGCATGCACAGCAGGGGATTTCCTGCAATTTGCATGTCGTAGGAGTGGAGGATGGTAATACTCAGGGGCAGCAGGTACATTTTAGGGTGGAGTCTGAGGGCCCGTTTACACGATCACCAGAAACGTAAAGGTTTTTACTTTGCTTTTTCAAAAGTGCTCCGCGTTCATGGAGATGGTGTGCATTCACACAAATCCGCGAGAACAACCGAAAACACAGTAGCGTGCATGCCAGGTCAGTAGTTAGCGAAATAAGTTTGTAGTGTCCTTGCCGAAAATAACAAATGCGTCCCCACTGGTCAGAGTATTGACGCAACAAATCCACACTTTGTTGGAGGAGCGATAACAAACCAAGCAAAGTAATCAGCAGACATGTTCCTCGGTAGTCGGCCATAGCTGTTGTTGTTGTTGTTCCCAGGTGCGCATGCTACCTTTATCTAAAATACTTCTTTTTCCTGAAAGAGTACGTTTTCCCAAAAATGGCGAATCCTGTTTACACTGAGACAAAAATGCTTTCGAAAACTCTTCACTCTGGATCCCGGCTTCAAAAGTTTGCAGATTCAGGCACTCCGGGCAACATTCTCGTGCAAACAGAAGGCGCAATTGCAATGAAAACTCTCAGTTTTCAACCGTTTTCATTGTCGTGTAAACAGGCCCTGAATAATAAACCCTACTGATGGTATTTACAAATTCACACAACAATCAGAAAAATGTCAGTATTTTTTTCTGCAGGTGTGAGACTCATGAAACACAAGCCCTTGATTACAAGTAAGCACAAAAAAAATCTGTCAAAGGGTTAAAAAAGGGACATTTTAAAAATGTTGGCATTTACTTGTGGTGAGCTCTTTTTCTTTTCCTTTTTTTTTGACAAAAGCCAACAGAATGTTTTGAGAAGGCCAAAGAACAAAAAATATGTAACACAAAATATGGATGCTGAAAAAACCTCAACCTGCAGCTGTCAATATCATTTAGAAAGAGAATGTATCTGTTTTTAAATGTAAGTCCAGTGTACCTTAAAATTTAATTTCCTTGTAAATATGGACATTTCATAAACAACAAAAAATATTTAATTCAATCTAACACAAAAACAACATATCGTGTCACAAAACTGAAAAGTTAAATTGCATTTGGAAGAAGTATGCCTGTTTTGAATTTGATGACAATAACATGTTTTAAAAGAGCTGGGACAGGCGTAACAAGAAAAGTTTGAGTTTAACATGAGCACCAGTTAAAACATTTGGCAAGAAGGCGGTAGTTTGTAATCTGACACACCAATGGACAAATTTCTGTAGTCCATCTGAGAAAGAGCCAAAGAAAGTGTTGTTAATGGGCAGAGCCTTTCAAAAGTATATTTGGCAGGTGATTGTGCATGGATCATTTCATCAATCACATTCATCATGCACCATCAGATAATGTAGCAGGCGGACGCCAATGATGTGGTGTAATGAATGAAAAGTTGCCTACTTCGTTGAAATTTGCAAATCATGTCAGAAGAGGAGTGAAAATATCCTTACAACAGAAAAGTCTGTAGTGTTGTTGTTTGGTTTTTATTTAAAAAAAATAATGTGGTCCAATTCAGATAAAACTGCTACTGAAACTAACCCTGTACACACAGTCCCATTTTGGGCTGCTCACCATTGTTATAGACTGAAGTTCTGCAAGACAGATCTGCCTGCTTACAGACATTCAATCAGGTGGCTTCATCTGCACTGCAAGGTTAGGCAATCTGATTAGGTAGAAAGAGAGCATTGCAGAGTGGCTGAAGGATTATTTTTTCCCTAAAATGAGCAAACACTTTTGAAAAAGCAGAAATTGATATAATTTTTCTAAATAAATGAAGCAGGACAGGAGGGAACTTCAACCAGCTTGTCTCATGACACCAACAGAAGATTTGACATGCAGGGGCAGCAGGCACGGCTTAGTTAAAGATCATAAATCCCTTCAAAATCGAACAAAATTTGTCACAGCCCTTCTCACAGATTGAGAGAAAATGGAGACAAACATGAGAGGGCAAGTTTGGAAAGTTTAATCATTTATAAAACATGTTTCAGAGCGAGTAATGTCAGCGGTTGCTGGTGTCAATGTCCATGTTGAATACTCAGAAAAACCAGTCTGTCAGGTCTAGCAGTATCTTCATTACTGAGGAAGTCAAAGCCCCAGGGTCTGTGGGTCAGGAGGTCAGTGAGTCAGGGAGCTGCTGGTCTAAAGAGTCAGGAGCCTTTTTTTTGGGCTTGTTTCTTAACATGCAGTTGCTTATTGGGGCTTTTCTGTCTGTGTGAATACCCCCTGATTATCTCCCAGCTCCCAACAATAAAGCAAAACATAAGTGCGGCTGACCTTTTTGCTTGTTTCCTGGTTATCGCGCCCGCCCCCAAGCACAGTCAAGAACATAGCACATGCACCAGAGTCAAAGTTGCCAGGTCTGCTTATTATAAGCGACTTTCATTTTTTGAATGGTTGCTTGGCACTGAGAAATTGAAATGTAATGTAGATGAAAATTAAAACACGCTTTATGTAGATTTCTTCTTTTTAAAAACAATAATACACATTAGAGGAAGATGTAGCTGGAGGTTGCTTGTTTTGCGCTTGTTTTTATCGACCTGGTTGCTTATTCCAGAAGAAAAATCTGGAAAACTGGACAGGAGCTGTCATTCCACACAGTATGTGACATGATTCTGTGTAATGAAGGACACAAAAGAAACACCTGTTATGTCCTCAGTGCTTTATGTAGGCCTACACATTTAGGAACAAAGTCGAGCAACATAAAAGTAACGTGAAAGTAAAAAGCAACTATGATTACCAAGAGGGCCACATACATTTTTTTTCAGTGCCTGAGGGCTGCATTGAAACATACTGTCGGGCACTCTCAATGAGGAAAAAAATACAGAATGAACAAAAAATAGAAAATGTAAAGTTATAAAAAGGATTATACCAACTTTACATATACATTTTTGCTCAATCAAAAATTCATGATTTAACGATTATGACACTTAACTAAAGCCAATTTAAGCTTCTTTTTAATGCAAGAGAAAATGAATGATGACCAGTTTTAAGGGCAAAAATATATAACCTTTACCATTGTTTTCAAATATAGTTTTTACTAATGCTATATGTTGTATTTTAATGCCTCATACAAGATTTTTAAGGATACAATAATTGCAAAGTTGGTGCTTTAATGACTTGAGAAAAACAAAGCATGTACCAGCAGTCTAAGGTTGGTAGAAATATTTTATTAGCTATGCAAATTTGTGCATTATGTAGTACTGGCTATTTCTGATGAATCATATTTAGCTGTTGTAATGTTATCTTTTTTTTTGGAAATTATTGATGGGCCGCATTGATTAAGGTGAAAGGCCGCATGTGGCCCCCGAGCTGCAAGTTGCCCACCCCTGGTTAAGATGGATCTGATCCATCTTTTTAAAAATGTCTTGCTACTATCAAATTCAAAATAAGCATAGCATTGTTAAATGTATTGAATTTCTCTGTGTTGACATCTGATGAACTATCACAAATGCGTCATCATTTCATAGTTTGTTGTTGTGTTTTTTAGGCAGCAGAGTATTTTATTTAGTATTTTAATATTACTTTTATTTATTCATTTATTTAAGCATGGCTACTGAAACAGAAAAATTATTAATGTCATCATTCTGGTTTGTAAGGTGCAGAATGTATGTTAGATTAATGTCAGACCTTAGAAATTACATTAACAAATATAACATTTCCTGTCACTTCACCTCAGCCAACCATAAGCTCAGTATGTGCTGAATTAACAGCCTGCAGAACAATGAGGAAGCCTACTCTAAATGCCAAGGGTAATCAATTATTGTATGGAAATATTGAAATATTACCCGTAAGATTCAATTACTATACAAAATTAATCCAAGGTTTGAATCAAGATTATTAGATTAAAAAGAAAATGCTCTGGGTAAAGATCAGGCTCAGTGTATGATATCCATCTCTGCCACATCATCGTAAAGGTAATTTAATTCCATTCTATCAGAATAGGCAGGGTTAAGGTTGGAAGTACGAGTAATCCAATTTTAATTATCATTTTGATAATGGACTCTACACATCATGCTTCAGCAAACTTTTGTACATATTAGAGGAGCTTATCAGCCCCTTTATTATGTACAGCTTGCAAGAAGCATGCTGCAGCCCTTTTTGCCTTCAGAGCAGTCTTATTTCTTGTAGCATGGATTCAACACGGTGCTGGAAACAAAGGAGGTGTGTTTAAAGTGCAGCGATGTGTAGTCCTGGAAGTTTAACTGGAGTTCATAAAGATCATGAGAGAACCACAACTTCACGAATTAATTGTGAGTTTACGAGGGAACAGTAAGAGCAACGTGTTAACAAAAGGTTATGCTGTGTTTCCTGCCTGATATTAAAATGATTAAAGCCATTTTTGCTGTATTTACAAATTACCCAAGAACTCCTGTGTAGGGGCGATCTGTTTGGCAGAGATTGATGCAGAGTTGAAGTGGGTCCACTTAAAAGTAGACTTTCGGTGTATTTTCAGACGACCAATGTGAACCGGCACAAAGCAGCGCTTCTGGCACACTCCGCAGGAGGACTGAGGCACAGGCTGTGAAAACCAAATTACTGAAGAGACTTGGGGCAACTTACTGCAGAGGGCAGACTAGAGAATGCTGTGTGGATTGATTATATGGAAATTTGGAGGTAAGACAAAGTCAGTCTCCGAAATGCATGTGTAGTGGTATTATATTTAATTTACCGTGGCTCCTGTAATAGGGCACGAATCGTAGTGTGAGGTTGAGGATAATAACTAACCTAGGACCCAGTCCCAAGCACTTTACATTCACAGCTCCACTTAAAGACCTGGTAAAACCTTTCTCCTCAAGCGTTAGACCAAGTGGGTGTAAGGCAGAGCTGTGCTTTAAAAGATTCAAGTCATGACTATAACCGTTCTCTGAAGTCAGGAAATGTATGTGGCTTCACAAGGCCACAATTTGAAGTAAATCCAGGAGCCAGCAGTTACAGAGAGGGGTCCCAATGTGAGACTGTTTAAAATTTACTTACACTCAGTACATTCACTAATCCATCTAGGGAACAGGCCATAGAAAGTATTTGGAAATGGGCAGAACCTTTCAAAAGCATATCCGGCAGGTAATTTGACAATCGTACCATCAGTCAAATTCATCAGATAATGTAATAGGTTTGCACTACTGCTGTGGTGTAAACTACAAAGCCTGAGCCACTTCTTGATCAAACTCGTGCAAAAACATGCTGGAAGTAGAGCTAAAAAAAAATCCTTCCTATCAAGAATGCATTCAGTGTAATTTGTTTTTCATTTAATAAAGAAATGTGATCCAGATCTGATAAAACTGCTACTGAAGCTGTTAGCATCTATGCTAATCTCTGTCTGAGCAGTCACTTTCTGCTGTCATCTCGCTCGTAGCTCCCACCTCTTCCTGCTTTAGCTGGGCCTTCCTGCTTTGGGCTGAGCACATATGTTTGATTATACTTTTCCATCTGTGTGAAAATGGTTTATTTTATCAATTTTCAAAATGCAGTTGAAGCGACAGAAGCAAAGACAAAATCAAATCAATATTTGATGTTGATACCCTCTGCCTTCAAAATGATATTGATTCTTCCAGTTACATTTACACAAAGTTGGTAATTTTGTAGGAGTAGTAAGGTGTATATTAAAGGAACCATTAGGGAGATGTCTTTGCCCCAGATTTAGTCCACAAAAGGTCAACAACCCAAAACATAAAGACAATGTCACTAAGAATTATTTTCAGTGTGAAGAAGAGCAAAGACTCCTGGAAGTGATGGTGTGGCCCCCGCAGAGCCTGATCTCAACATCATGGAGGGTAACTATGATTATAAGAAGACATATAAGGATTTGAGATGGTCTTCATCCACAAATGTTCCTTCTTAAACTGTACAAAAGTGTACCTGGAATAATTGATGCTGATTTAAGACAAAAGGTGGTAAGAATTCTGTCTTTACAGCAGTTTTTCATATAATTTAATGTGTTTCTAAACTTATTTGTGTAGCAGGTGTCAGATGTAGATGAAGCATGTAAGCAAAGCTCAAGTGAGAGAAGCTAAAGCTCTGCTAAGTTCACACCTCTGTTTAACAGACCATTAATAGAGGTGATGAAATAGGAGTGGTTGTGAAGATGTCAGACATGGGAAGTATCACTGTTGCTGAGGCTGTAATACAGTGCCCCATGTGTGAAAGCATGTGAGCAAAACAGACATGTTATTTGTACTTTATTTTTATGTTATATTCCCAGATTTAGATTGTTGGTCTACATCAGGGGTCGGCAATTAAGTTTGGTCTCAGGCGAAAATTTTCAAAGTCACTTTGTGGCCAGAAGATAATCATAAGTAAATATATAGAGATGATTAT
Source organism: Cetoscarus ocellatus (assembly GCA_037902135.1). NCBI lineage: Eukaryota > Metazoa > Chordata > Actinopteri > Labriformes > Labridae > Cetoscarus > Cetoscarus ocellatus. The sequence goes on from JBAMNC010000440.1 coordinate 1,883,102, forward strand.
TATAAAATTATTATTTTAGAATAATTATAAGAAACATATTAATTACTAGAAATTATTAGAAATAATTATTAGATTATTAATAATTATTTTCCTAAAATATAGAGTTTTAGTTGATTTTGCCTCTACAAGCATTAAATAATGTAAAGAGAAGACAGAGCGAGAGAGAGCACTGGGGCGATCGACACTTGCTGCCTCCATTTCTCATTAAAAAAACATGAATCATACGTCTTTACTCTGTTTGTATTATGATATCTGATAAACTTAGTTTATTAACACAGCATCAACATCTTTAATGGGATTTACCAGGCAGAATTAATAGTTTTCAGGATAAGGAAAGTCAGATGTTTTTATTAATTCATTGGAATATTGAGGGAAATTCATGCTGAAAGCAGCTTTTAACAGCTCTTGTGTTCCTGAGCTTTTTATAATTAACAGATCACTGATGATCCACTGATGAACATCTCATCCGTGCACATTTGTGCACTACTGCAAGTTTCTACAAGACACTGCCATCAGTGAACAGTCTGCTCTAGTCTGATCTCCTCTCAGATAAACTAAGAAACATCAGAACAGATGATAAAACAAAGATTTTTCTGTTTTTTTTTTTTTTTCAACTGCTCCGCTCTATGGCTCACGCCATGTGTTATGGCTCTGTGCCATTTAATTTCTCTTCTGCAGCGATCTCTCATCGGGAGAGAGGGACTGCCTTTATGTTCATAAGAAATGTAATATACCCATAACTAGAAAAGCATTCAGAGAGCGCAGACCTCTGCCAAGCAGCTTCGGTCCATTTTGGTGAAAATGGTCCTATCTGGCAATGTTACAGAATCCTTTAAAAAAATTCCTGGATCCAGACGGTGATCCGGATCACCCCCAAAATTTAATCAGTTCTTCCATATCCGATTTCCGACAATTCCTGAAAATTTCATCCAAATCCGTTCAGAACTTTTCAAGTTATTTTGATCACAAACAAACAGACAGACAGACAGACAGACAGATAAACGTCGGCAAAAACATAACCTCCTTGATGGAGGTAATAACTTCACTAAAGGCTAACTCAAGGTGAACCGCTGGAACATCAGGCTCTGTGTTATGGGCCTGTGCAGAGGGGGGATCCCAGGAAGCTGACTGAACCAGAGCAGTTATGAGCTGTATAAGCCAGAGGTCAGAGGAGACGTCATCATTGATGTTTAGTTTGAGTAAAGTCCTTTCTCTTTGCAAACTTCTCCAACATTGTGCAGCACTTTTTTGGTTTCTTTGTGTTTTTTGGCCTTCATTATGCCTGGCTTAAGACTCTCTCATCACAGAAGCACTTTGGTTAATCAGATGTGCGCTGATTGAACTTTTAACTTAAAAAAATCATCCTTAATCTGCAGAAATAAACGCCTCTGTCTCGCTTGGTGACTTTGGAGTGGAGACTGAACTGAGTGGCTGCAGTAGGAGGAGGAGTCAGCTGTCTGCAGAGATGCTGTGTCTGAAGGGTTAACTTCATCTGTCACTGATCGTCAAAGTTTTGTTTGTTAGAAAAAATAAGTAAATACATACAGTGAAATTATTTTTCAGATCATGGCAGGGGCCAGAAATTATTACTGGTGGGCCAAATTTGGCCCCGGCTGATATTTGTCACCCCCGATCCAGTATTAGATAAGATTCAACAGCTTGTGTCAGTTTGTCCTCCTATCATCTCAAACCACTCAGGTCATTGTCCATTGACTTCTGGCATCACAAAGGTATGTTTGTCCAGAGAACTGACACACACTGGATATTCTCCCTTCTTGACCATTCTCTGGAAAGAAGGTTGTGTTTTAAAAGCTTAGCAGATCTGCAATTTCTAAAATACTCAAACCAGTCCTTTTGGCGGCAAAAATCTTTCTGCTCCAATCGGATGCTTGGTTTGAACTTCATTAGGTAATCTTGCCCATTTCTACATGCCTAAATGCATTGAGATGCTGCCTTGTCATTGTCTCATTAGGTATTTACGTAAAGGAGCAGTTGACTAAGTGTCTTCAATGAAGTGCCAGGCGCACATACATTGATCTGTAGAAGCAAATTCTGGTTAGGTGTATGGCCCATCAACATGTGACATCTGTTCAGTTGAAAGATGTCCGACTTTCCTCTGACTGGCTGTCACTGTTAAAACTTTGTGAGGCAGTCCATTAGCCTGGCCTTTTAATCTCCAATCTCCTGCTATACTGTCCGCGGTGAGCTATGCACAATAGTTTTTCTCGAACATTAAAGACCAGCAATTCAAAAACAGGCTCAAGCTAGAAAATGACCAACAATGACCCAATTACAGTCATATCATATATTATATACCATGCTGCTCAGGTGAACAGCCTTTGATGTAGTTAATGAAGGGTCATTTTGTCACTGCAGCTAAGCAACCGAAGAACTGCAACATGAAATACAGCAGTGCCTCCACTGTACTTGTCTTGGTAGCAGTGCCGGGCTATTTATTGACTTTTGATGATTTCTTATAAACTCTTCTCACAACAAAACTTTAGTTTCAAATTACAAGAAGGAGATGAACATGCTATTTAAACAATGTTGAACAATTATTATAGTGGTTGTGTTTGAATAGATATGTCCCTCCTCACTTCCTGTATTTCTTTGCCTGCATGGTTTTTGTGCCAGTACTTAGATCCAAGTTTTAATGAGATCTTTACCTTCACCAAGAAGGTTATGTTTTTGCCGGCGTATGTTATTCTGTTTGTTTGTTTGTTTGTTAGCAAGGTTATGCAAAAACTTCTTGACGAATTTTGCAAATTTTTTAGGAGATGTTGGTAATGGCCTAACCTAGAAAAAGATTAGATTTTTGTGGTGCCATTAATGAACCATAGTTTTTGCTCAATAACTGTCTAACTAATAATGATATCATCATGATTTTGAGTGCTAGGTGTGGGTTTTTAGGGTCATGAATCATATTATGATGGTAACTTTACCAGTGAACTACTGCTTAAAGATGTAACAGCAATCTGTGAGCTACCTTGGTGGAGGTTTGCGCTCTCTGAGTGCTTTCTAGTTGTCAAAGAGATCATTTTATTGAAGCAGAATTACTGAAAAACTTCTATAAAAATGTCACAAACACTGTCATTAATTTTACAACCTGTGAAACAGTAAGTGATTAAACGTGTTTTTAATATATTTATTGTGATTTAGTTGATCACATTGCTCTTTAACTTTCAGCACTTTTGTATTTATTAATAATTTATTTAAAACTGTTTTTGAAATAGTGCAAAATATTTTATCATTCACAGATTTTTTTAAAAGCATCTCAGTGCATTATGATTTATGTTTTACCCTTTTAAAAATTATGGCACAAATGTCTTATAAGCAATGATCAGAGCTGGCCCAATGTGGCACCCTAGGCAAGCTTTTATATGGTGCACCCCCTCCAGCGGTGATTTACTTACGCTTACAAAAGAAAATGAATGGCATTATTTCTACCATCGGCTTTATTTTATAAGACAAGATGTCACCCAATTTACATGCTCAATAAATTACAGATACATAGAAAAAAATACCCTTATCATAGGTTTGTAGTAATATTACTTGGGCATTGCTTTACATTTAAATGAATGTGAGCTTTTCCATTTTAAGACTTAATAATAATAACTAGTTTCAATAATTATATTGAAGGTGAATTTTTTTCCTGATTTTGTGGCATACCCTGGAGGCAACAGTGCCCCTAGCATTTGCCTAGATTGCCTAATGGGCCAGCCAGCCCTGTCAATGAATAATTGTGCTAATAATGGTAATATCAATATTAACCCTTTAAAGCCTGAAAACACAAATTATAGCTAGAAAGTTCTATTTTTTTGGAGCTAAAATGTTTATTTCACTTCCTACTGAAATCCAAAAATATCAAAATTTCCATAAAATCTAACATATATATTTTTTTATATCTTATTAATACATTAGGTGTTTTTGGCAACTGATAATCCACTTGGGGCCATTTTATCATTTATCTGATTGGATTCAGATGTTTTTTTAGTAATTTGTTGATCATTTTTATTAGATAGGATGAGTAGAGGCACTGCTAAGTTTATGACTGAAGAAGTTATGTCAAGGGTCTCCTAACATTTTCCACATATAAGGATTGTGGAAGTCAGGGCCACATTAAATTACCTTTAGAGTGTTTTGGACAATATGCTCCTCATTAATTTATTTGATTATTGCTCCCCTTTGAAAATACCAATTAGCATTGTAATTTATATAATCGTCTGATTAGTCATCTTAACAACAAGGTACAACTTGTAAGGATCATGCATTCATGAAATGAGTAACACAGTTAAGCATAAGGGTAGTGCCCTGCAAAAATGTCCCAAAAACCCCTAAGACTGGAACCTGGTGTCACCATTTCCAAACATAGAACTAAGTCCTGTGAGACTGGTGAAGTCCAAGACAGTCCACAGCATGAACATCCCAAGAAAACCGGTTTACAACAAACAATCAACGCTCAGGCTCAAATCCAACTTTACTTTAGATAAGGGCAGGACTTGATAGAAGGGCTTGGAGATTGCACTGTCCCATCCAAATAAATGAAATAATGATAATAACTACTAGTAAAGCACTCAGACAGCGCAGACCTCTGCCAAGTGGCTTAGTTCCGGCAGTGGCTTTTCCACAACCCCTGTTAAAGACAGAATTCTGGATCACCAGATCCAGAATAGTGCCAGGATCCAGACCAAACTCAGCACATACATGAAGGTTGTTATCCTGTATGAGCACAACAAGTTTTGGGAACGTCACTTAAAATTTTGATTGTTTTTAATAAATTATTTAAAGTCGTCAATGGGATTACCCTTTATAAAGTTCAGTGTTTTTTGTGACCTCAATCTGGATCAGATCCAGACGAAATTCACCTTCATGATGGAGACTTATATCCCATATCATCCTGCGAAATTGGAAACGAATCTGTTAAAAAGTGGCAGAGATGTGATTTTTTTTTTTAAATTCCGCCCAATGTCGACTTGTACGAATTTTTAAAAATTTTGGGAATTTTTTGCATCCAGACAAATATCCGTATCACCACCAAAATTTAATGCCTTATATCCAAACATCCTGGGCATCATTGCACATAAAAAGCTTCTAAAAACCTATGAAACATCTGTTATCGACACAGTTAATGTTTTTTAGATTGCAGAATGGTCTCCATTGATGACGAGACATTGCTGGAAATTTTCCATGAAAATTTAAACTTGACAAATGTTTCCCAAAGTTGTAAAGCCCTTTAAGAAATAAGTCTTCTTTAGTTTGTTCCATTTTGTGTACAAAAATGTACTTGCATTTTTCCCTTTGATCAGGGGTCAAAGTTTTGGGCCAGCTTTGGCACACACCTTAGCCAAATCATGGGTTGTTGATGTCATACTTAAGAGATGGCAGCCAGCATGTATCTAAAGCCCTTGTTTTCCACAATAGGGTGACGTCCTGAGTCTTTTAGGATAGTTTAATCCATGACTTGCTCGATGTACAGATCGCTCAGAACTGGGAGGCAGCTTTGACGAGCTAAGCATTGCAAGCGTTGGCTAGTCTGTCAGTTGTGTTAGCTTACCATTAGCTTTAATGCCGTCGGCTTTCATTGTTCCTGGGTGATGCTGTGTAAGATGAGCCTAATGTCCACTCTGTTTTCCTCTCACGTGACCCTGTGTGTCATGCCCATCTTGTATGTCTCTTTCAAAGCCCAAAATCAGTCCACACAGTGGATGTTGATGCCAATGGTGCATTCCTTTTATTTCTCTCTCCTGTGCAGCCATGATTGTTTACTCTCCAGTGCAATGAACAACACCTGCCTCACCTGTCTTAAAAGCATCATCTTGTGGACTTAAAAAGAGATTCATTTTGTTTCTTCTGAATCAGATGCCTCATTAAACATAGGAAATACATTAAAATATTTCTACACATGGTGGTTGTGACTCAATATATTATCATTATGCTAAATATCAAAATACTAAAGTGTTTTGTTTTAAGATTATGATAATCAGAACATAAGTGTTTTCTTCACTGCACCACTTTTATAACAGATATAATAAAAGTGGTGAAGTCGAGTTGAGTCCTTTATACAGCTCTTTTAAGTGAATGATGCAAACTGATTCACAGTTGTAAGTGTATGAAAGTTTATCTGATGACTGTAGGCAGAGGCAGGTTAGCTATACCCACTGACTCCCAGTGGTTGAGCTAAGCTAACGAGTGGGGGGTGAGCTTTGGCCATCTCTTTCTCGTTACTGGATGCACAGACGAAAGAATGGTGTCTATTTGCTCAAGAGTGAGGCAAGACACAAAAACAAAAAAGTTGGCGCATTGCTTTAATGTGGACTTGTCATAGAATTAGTCCATCTTTGCAGGAAACAGGTGAAGACACTTTTAAAATTGGTGCTTCATAGCCCGAGAAATTCCAGACAAGGTGTTTATGTGCCCAAAGGTTTCAAATATCTTAACACCCATAATGCACTGGGCTCCTTGCCTTTCAACAAGATTATCAAAACATGAACCTTTTCTTCACCACAGACCCTATTATCAGGAATGAGCCAAGAACAATCCCACAAGCTTTTAGTCCAGGGGACCAGCACAATGTAACCGCCATCTTGGCTAACATAAACTCATCATCCTTGCACCACTCTGTCGGTTTATTTTTTATTTTAATTATTGTGAGATAAAGACATGTACTTAGTGAATCAACAGAAAAAGCTGTTGTACTATAACAATCATGTCCAGTATTTGCTTTAAATGGTAGAAATTGTAGATGTGTTATTTTTATTATTATTGTGTTGTGTTTTTAAGTCTCTTGTTTTGCATTTAAAAGGTCTCAAAAACTTATTTTATCTTAACAGGTCTGTTGTACATTTTCTGTCATATCTTTTCAGCCATTTTTATTGCTACTGTACCTGCTGTAACTTGTGTCACTTGAACGTGTTCTTGAATTGTGGCCTTGTCATTGCGTGCAGCATTGTCGCTGTATTTTAGATGAGCCAAGAAGACGCCTGTCAGTCTCACTCTCAATCATTTAAGTGTATTAATTAATATCCTGTGGGGTGAATAGGCTTGTTATATATACATATACATTCGTAACAATGTGAGAAGCAACATAAAATGAAGTGTTGTCTTGGTCTCTCTTCATGTGTTCAGAATGTAAACATATCATTAAAGCATGTCAGCTCAGGTTGCATGGACAGGGAATGTTGGTAATGCTGCAGTGGCGTTCATCTGAATGTATTTACACCATCAGAAATGCTTCAGGTTTTCAATGATGTTTCTGGTGACATCTCAGGAGAATGCTGTTTCAGACCACTCTTTGTGGCTTGTAATTAAAACCTTTGCTCCATGTTTGTTGTTACGTAATGCTGTCATTTGTTTCTGTTTATGTAAAATTGTTGTATAATTTGTTTGTGTAATAAAAGTCAGCTCTTTGGCATATTTTGAATGCCTCATTTATTTTTCAGAATATGAATCTTGCATTGCAACCACTTTCATTACAGCTATAAAGAAAACTTATCTCTTCAGCTACAACCTCAAAAAAAGCTGCAGTGTTTGGTTTTCTGACTGATGTAAGAAGTGATAATGAGCGTGACTTTAAATTAAATTAATCCTATTTTTGTTGAGTATTCAAGAAGAGGAAGTCATCCTAAAAACAATAATGATAATATAATAATAATAATGATGATAATAACTGATAATGTGTACTCAGGGCAGTTATCGTTGGCAGGGCTCTCAAGTTTTGATCTCAGGTCAGTTAGATTTTGCTGGCAATAAGTTATTTCATTAATCAGTAGGCTACTAAATCAAATGATGAGGTAACTTACTGTACTCATGTGATGAGGCACTCCTGACTTATGTGTGCAGTATGCATCCTCTGCGGTCAGATCAACCGTATCTTACCCGGATACAGCAGTGCTATTTTCTGACTGGCTCATATGTAGCTGTATGTTATTTTTTGATTGGCTGATGGGCAGTTGATCTTATTGACAGAGGTGTGTCAAGCTCCCGTTGAGCTCTATGATGCTCAGACGATCTTGCTACCCTTTCCAATGCATATATATAGCACTGTAACTCAGTGGGCATTACATAATACATTTTCCTGTGTGAGATATACCAGGTCTGGCATGTGAGAGAGTGAAAAGGTTCAAATGCGTCTAAGATCTAGTTTACAATGAAGTGGAAGGTGTTACTGATACTAGTATCATATAACAACGTACACGCTTTCAGGTAGTGATCAATGTGAACCCTGCTTTCTCTGTCCTCCAGTTTTTGCCTTAACGTAAGACCTTACCCAATTTACAGGGATACACCTTTTTTTTTGTTTGTTTGTTTTTGTGTCTTGCCTCACTTCCGAGTCCATGACAAGCAGATAGAAACCATTCAGGTAAACATATTGTGGCATCAATGCATACCCTTTTGGCCAGTATATTAATAAGTATTGATAAACTCATTCTTGTGTGTTTTCATTTTAACCCCTTAACGTCTGTTGTATCATATCTGATACATACTTTTATGATACCTATATCTAATCAATATGATCAACAAATTACTAAAAAAAACATCTGAATACAATCAGATAAATGATAAAAATGTCCTCAAGTGGATTATCAGTTGCCAAAAATACCTAATGTATCATTTACATTTTATGGAATTTTTTATTCTTTTTTTTTTTTTCAGTAGAAAGTAAAATAAACATTTTAGCTCCAAAAAATTAGAATTTTCTGACTATGATTTGTGTTTTCAGGCTAAAGGGTTAAACAGTGCAGCTTCTAAGGGTTTCTAGTGATGCTCTATTTTTAGAATCTTTTGTTTTCTATAGAATTGTCATATTAGATGTGAATCGCCAAACAAAAGCTTCACTCTGCCAGTGCACAAGCAAACACAATGAGGAGTGTGCAGAGATGAACAGTGGAGAAAGACAGAAAAAGACCCAGAAAAAAAAGAGTTTTTATTCAGAGAATGGAGACGGTTATGCCACAGGCAAAAGTGTCTCAATTATCTCAGTGCTGCCATATTCATTAAATATTATTCTAATTATGAATAAGAGACAAAGCCATTCAGACTAAAAACTGATCGAAGGACACAGAAAATAATGAACTCAGAGCCCAATATTTGATCAAACTTTTCAAAAGGGCCAATTTCATAGAAATGCATTGTTTGAATGAGCTCTTATTTGAGTGTTTTTGCTGGCCTTGTCCATTAATTGGTTTGCTCGTCTGTGAGCATGTCATAACTGTTATTCTGAGAAAGTTATCCTAATTACAAAAAATACAAATTTTATGTACCCTTATGAATGCTCTAGATAGCCCAAACATACAAAATTTTCAAAATAAGATGACCAAATAATTTCTTTGAAATTTTTAGTAAGCCAGATAAAGGATCATTTTAACCTTCCAGTGAGGGAGCAGCGTAACCGCAACAGAGCACATAGAATATTGTCTGCCTTAAATGTTGAAGTATAGTACAAGATGTCCTTGAGTTTCACATGCTGAAAAGCTTCATTTTCAGCATTATCAGCCACAGCAGTTGGCTATGTTAGCTTGCTGTGTAAAAGTAATAGGCTATGTATGTCGTTAGACCTAATAATTTGCTACATAGAATAAACAACTATAAACTTTAATCCAAAGAATTAAAATACGTCAGTTTATTTACTCACCATTTGGTTCACTGAGCACCGCAATAAATGACTCACGGCCGTTACACCAAGCTAGTTTCAAAGATATTGAAACATTTGTGAGATCAGCCAATACCAATCATGTTTATTTATTAATTTTATTTTTTTAACAACTGGTTGAAAGATTTGCTCAGCAAACCAAAACAAAAAGATAAGGGGACAATGCAACGAGTGTCCTACAGTAAGGATGCTTGAATTACAAATTAAAAGACTCATTTATTACTTGTTTTATTATGTAAATAAACAACATTATTGACAGACTCACTAGAAGTATTAATTCAATCCAACAGACAAATTAGTGCAACTAGTAAACAAAAGGCAAAAAACTCAACCCCCCACTCAACCTCTTCAGCAAAAGTCTAAATCTCCAGCTCTGTGAATGACATTTGAACACATCATATGCTTACCTTCTTCAGATACTCATTTTACAGAGCCAACCTGAATGCAGCACAATGTTTACGAATGGACCTCAAATGCCTCACATAACACAACTAGCAAACTAGCAAAGTGTTGCTGCTTTAGCTTAGCTAATTACCTTATATGCTGTTAGTCTTAGCATGAATTTCAGAACTTAGTCACTCTGCAACAGTTTATTTGTGAAGATGACAGAGCAGATTAGCGGATGGTGTCCACGAGTAAGCATGTGGTTAATACACAGGATCAGTGCCAATAGCTGAGGGACCCTTGATGTCGAGTTAAAGCAATTAGAGACCGGTCAGGTGAAGTGATAACAGTTCACTCATAGATCTAATGACATGTCAATAATATAGACTCAAGGTGCTGCTTCCTTCATTTTAAGGTTCAAATATGTTTTGCAACTCAACACAGATTTTTTTGGAGGCAGTAGAGGCAAAAACGGCTCTTTTGATAGAAAAGGTTGCAGACCCCTAGTGTAACAGCTCATGAAACATTTGACCTCCTCTTTAAAAAACATCTCATTTTGTAGGTAGCTTAGCTTGCGAGCTTCTTTCCTATAACGTAGAGCATGACCTGTAGTCATAGCAACGCTGGCTGTGACTTAATGATGTAAAGCCAGCTCTACGTTTTTTGTGATCTGTCCTGTGTTGAAGTACTGAAAAAAGTTTCAAAGGAAATCTGAAAATTTGAAGCATTTTTTTGTTTTCAACTGAACCAGAACAAAGAAACCAAGCTGTTGGTGTGAAATTTCACTCTGATAAAAATGACTAGAAATTAACTTAAATATCACTGCTGAGGAACTTTATACATCTACTCTTTTGACATGGCTCCTGGTAGAGAGATCACCTAGGAAAGAACAATTTGTTATCAAGTTCTTCGTGAAAAGGGCAACTGGACTCACTAGAGGTTCTTGAAGACATTTCGCCTCTCTCCCAAAGGGCTTCTTCAGCTCTAGAGTGACTGGCGCCAAAGTTGGAAATGTATATTTTAATATTTTACAAATTACTATAAATTTCCAACTTTGGCCCCAATCACATTAGAAATGAAGAAGCCTTTTGGAGAAACACGTACATGAGAACAGGCTGTCACTCACCTTTAGATCCTTGACAGACACTAAGGGTCTGTCCCAATTCTACCCCTTAGACCTTGTCTTACCCCTTAGCCCTTGGTTTTGCGCGTTCATGTCTAATGAAGGGGTGTGCCAGTTCTGCGTAGGGCTAAGGGGAAGGTATAAGACGAAGGGCTACACAGGCCTTGAAACGAAGACAGACTGGGACCTCACTTGAAAGGAAGGGCTATGAGAATTTCCCATAATGCACCGTACCCGCTGACAAGAAGGCAGAGAGGAGACTGAAAGAAGAGCATAATTATAAGTAATTATTAAATCATCAAGTAAATATTAAACATGTTTTTAATTGTTGGTCGTATATTAAAATTTCTCGTTATAATGAGCTAGTTTTCGCAGCTGTACCTATGGCTATTGCCGCATCTGCCTACGACACAGCCAGCGAGCGGCTCTGGGTGATGACATAGCGGGAATTGAGTGGTGTCTCATTTCTCAGGAGCATGTTTTCATCCCTCCCCCTTGGCCCTCAAAACAGACGGCTGGGGGGTAAGGGGTAGAATTGAGATTCACCCTAAGTCTCAAAGATCTCTCTCAAAGACCAAAAAATAGGTGTTAAACAGGTGGCCCTTATTTAAGGATCAAGGCAACTGCTGCTGCTTATGCTGGCTGTGCATTTGTCCTTGAAAAACAGAGTAAAATGGGTCTTTCAAGACATTGTTCAGAAGAAGAGTGTTCTTTGATTAAGAAGTTAATAAAAGAGGGGAAAACCTATAAAGAAGTTCAGAAAATGATAGGCTGTTCAGCTAAAATGATATCAAATGCTTTAAACTGGCAGCCAAAACCAGAAAGGCGAGGAAGACAAAGAAAAACGACTATTCAAATGGATCGGAGAATAACCAAAATGGCAAAGGCTCAGCCAATGATCAGCTCCAGGAGGATCAAAGAAGATCTAAGGTTGCCTGTGAGTACTGTAACAATCAGACGATGTCTATGTGAAGCCAAGCTACCAGCAAGAAGCCCCGCAAAGTCCCATTGTTAAAAAAAAGACACATGCTGAAGCGGTTACAATCTGCCAAAGAACACATTGACTGGCCTAAAAAGAAATGGCGCAGTATTTTGTGGACCGATGAGAGTAAGATTGTTCTTTTTGGGTCTAAGGGCCACAGACAGTTTGTCGGACGACCTGAAAACACTGAATTCAAGCCACAGTACACAGTGAAGACAGTGAAGCATGGTGGTGCAAGCATCATGATATGGGGATGTTTCTCCTACTATGGTGTTGGTCCCGTTTATCGCATACCAGGGATCATGGATCAGTTTGAGTACATCAGAATACTGGAAGAAGTCATGTTGCCGTATGCTGAAGAGGAAATGCCCTTGAAATGGGTGTTTCAACAAGACAATGACCCCAAACACACCAGCAAGCGAGCAAAGTCATGGTTCCAGACAAACAAAATACAAGTAATGGAGTGGCCAGCACAATCCCCGGACCTTAATCCCATAGAAAACTTGCGGGCTGACATAAAAAATGCTGTTCATGAGGCAAAACCAAGAAATGCAGAGCAATTGTGGATCGTAGTACAATTGTCCTGGGCTTCAATACCTGTTGACCGGTGCCAGAAGTTGGTAGGCTCCATGCACCACAGATGTGAAGCAGTTATCAGAAACTGTGGTTATGCAACTAAATATTAGTTTATGATTCTCAAGAAAGTGGAATCATCAAGCAATTCTTAGTTTATACACAACATTTTTGAGTTTGTAAATAAAGATGTCAACACTGCTATTTTTTTGAACATTATATTTCTTTACTTTCTGTAAAATATTATCAAATTCAATTACTTTTTCCAATTTTCTTGCTTTGAAATAGAATGTGCAGGGTCCCCAATGCATTTGTGTGCATTAAAATAGAATTATTTGAAGAATTTTGAGGTTTATTCACCTTTATAAACACACTGCTATTATTATGAATATAACTGTACATAAACATCAAAGGTTAAGAAAAACAAATATTTAAAGGAATTCTTGATCTCAAAAGAATGTCTTTGAATAATTATAACAGCCAAAATACGCAGACACTGAACATTTTATTCTTAATAATGTAAAAGATTATATATGTAACAACAAGGGGGGCACTCTCTGATGCAGACTGGTAGGTGTTTGGTAATGAAACACCTCAATAACACCTAACCATTCCTGTGAAAGTTTTGCAGAAAAGGGCTTTGTCCACATGTAGAAAACTAGGGTTGTCCTCCCCCTGTTATGACTGTGTGTCATTTATTGATTTATTTGTGGTTATATGGCCTATGTAGAGGAGCGCCTTCCTCCTTTTCCTCCTCCCTCCCTCTGTGCTCCTGCTCTTCCTAACTGCAGGTGGAGCGTCCTGATTGGATGGCAGGAGAAAGACGCAACCGCCGCGGAGTGGAGGAGACCTGGTAGTGGCGCAGGCGATTGGCTGAGAGCTGATGGCTGGGGTTTAAAAGTGACAGCTGAAGAAGAGACGCCGACCCTCCTTCCTCACTACCCAACGCCACGACGGAGAAGAGCAATTGTTTAAACAGAGTGTTGTGTGATATTTTGTGAACCCTTAGTCAGTCAGTAAGGTAATGTAGGGGATAGTAGAGCTTTTTGGTTTCCATTTTCTCCTGTTTTTCTGTTAGGGAGACACTTTAGGTAATTTTGATTTCATTTGTAAAAATAGAAGAAAAAGAATTATTAAAGAAAAGATCTTTGTTTGGACTACAAAAGTCGTGTTTGTTTGTGATTTCTTGCTGGTGTGCCTTGGGAAGTGACAAAGGAGTGGTCAACTTTATGTTTCTTCCAGTATCCCCTAGGCTGGTCGTAACACCCCTATCTTCAAAGGTGATCAATCCACACCTATGGACAATAACTTTGTCCATAAAAACATGCAAAAACTGCTGTTACATCTTAAAGCAATAATTCCATGATAAAGTTAAAATCATAATATGAATCCTTGACCCCGAAAAACCACACCTAGCACTCAGAATCACGTTGATATCATTATTAGTTAGACAGTTATTGAGCAAAAATGATCTTTCATTAATGGCAGTTATATGGATCACCACCAAAATCTAATCATTTTTAAGTTCCATACCAACATCTCAGATTTTCAGCAGAATCTGTCCAGTTGTTTATCCATAATCTTGCTTACAGACAAACATACATGACCAAACTCCAAATCAAGTAAAAATATAACCTCCTGGCATAATGGTAATGGAACTCCTGCAAGGTTTTATTCCCCAGCTCCTTCTATCTTGGCACTGCTGTTTATTTTATTTGAGGTGGGGTCTGATTACCTGCAGTCTGCCTGTTTAGGTGACCTGCTGCAGTCAGATTGACTCAGGTATGAAGAGGGGAAGGCAGAAAGAGAGAAGAGAAGAGGAAATGTCTGGGAAGATTTGGCTGGTGAGCCTGAAAGGAACTCTGTAATTTTGCAAGTTCTCTGTTTCCAAGAGAGACCGAATCCTCCGCTAGGGCTGTGATGAAACCTCCTCCATGCAGGAACTCTGACGCTGGAGGAAAGGGCAGCCATGCCGGAGCTGAAAGACTGGACTCAGAGAAACTGTTCCCAGGACCGGTGGTTCTGAGTCCAGTCTGATTTTTTTTGCAATGCATGCCTCCGATTCACTTTTGGAGGATTATACCGTTTTTGAGTTTTGAAGGACTATTTTTGTGCTTTTGTGTTTGATCATGACCACTTTATTTGGATTTTCACCCTTTAATTTAATCTGAACTCACACATTAAACCAGGAACCTAACTATTTGGAGGACATATTTTGGCTTTGTTTTTTTGGCGAAACAGGTTTCCGTGGGCTAAACCTACCGAATTTGTGTTAGAGTGCATTTAACAACTCGACTTGGTGACCGAGATCACGTAGCCCACCCAAGTCGCGTCACCGGCCAATAAATAGCTCATTTTGTCACCGTCACCACCACTCATTGATGCCACGCCCACTCCAGTTTCACCAGAACCTGTACGAAAATGGCGGAGACCGCATCAATTGCCGCATCGCATCTGTTATTCAAGTCAATGAAACGACGGAGAACCCTTTGTTGTCATGTCTTGGTCCATGAGATTAACCGGAGGATTTGAGCTGAGTGAATATCACCGCCTCATCCAGGAGCTCCACATAGATCAGGACCACTTCAAGCAGTACCTGAGGCTGACGGTAGCCCAAAGCAGGATCTCTCACCAGGACACCAACTACAGGCACTCCTTTCCAGCTGTGGAGCTCCTGTCCATCTGTCCAAAGTGAGTTGCAGGTCATAAATGAATATTTCACCCTTGTGTGCTGAATTAAAAACACACCCTTTCATCATGTTTTGGCTGTTAATAGACACCAACTTTAGCTACTGTAAAAACATCAGATACATTTTTATTCAATGTTTTTTGCTCCAATCTCTTCATCAAGCTCAGCCCTGATCAGAAATATTAAATATTGAACATAACATAACATTTAAATGCAAATTCCATAGTTGATGTCACAGATTTGCTGGAAAAAGCACAAAATGACTATTTCTTTGTCCATTGACTCCCATTATAAACATATTTTTTTTTAATTAGTGAAACCCTAATGAAATTGGCATTTAAAGGGTAATTTCTATAATTACAGATAATGATTTCAATCAGAACAGAGTTTGATGAGGATATCTGAGCTAAAAAAAAAAGTTGAAAAATATATTTATCTGATATGTTTTTACATCAGCCAAAGTTAGTGGCTGTTAATAGCCAAATCAGGACCAATGGGTAGTAAATGAGCCCACAGTGTATTTTGACCTTAAAAATGATAGAAATCACATATTCAAAATTTATGTAGAATTAAGGTTCCTCTCCAAAAATTATTGTATAAAATGATTGTTGTATAGTAACTCTCTGCCCCTTATCAAATCAAGACTTGAACCTGCCTGTTAAGAACTGCATAGTCCATTTAACAATAAACTGCCATTCAGATCCCCACACCTGTTTTGTCTTTTGTTTGACTGGACCCTTTTTTTTAGATGATTTCGTAGTTGTGAGGATTTTTTAAAACTTTGTACAGTGTCCTTGACTGTCCTGAAAGCCGCTTTTAAATCAGATCTTTTATCATTATTATCATTAGCTTATGTATTGTATTTCATATGGCCTTCATATAAAAACTTATTTGATAAACAACTGAAATTACATTCACATGCTTTTCTGTGCTTCAGGTTTCTGGCTACTGGTGACTCCTTCCGCACCATCGCCAACGCCTTTCGAGTTTGAGTTTCCACTGTGTCAGGCATTATGTCTGAAACAGTGCCCTCCATTTGGGAGTGCTTGGTGAAGGACTTCATGGCTGTGCCTGATCCTGATGATCTACCTGTGTTGTAGAGCTGTGGATGGGAAGCATGCGGTCCCGAAGGCTCCTACTAATTCAGGATCACAGTTCTTCAACTACAAGGGAACATTCTCTATTTTTCTCTTTGCAGCTGTAGAAACACTAAAAACCCCTGGGTTAAAAACAACCCAACTTGGGTTATTTTTAACCCAACTTGGGGGTTAAAAAGGGACAGACTACTTGTTGGGTTATTTTAATCCAGAAAGTTTTGGGTTGAATCAATAACCCATTTTAAGGGTCAAATCAACCCAACCTTCAAGTTGATTTGACTCATAATCTTGGGTTAAATCAAATGCATAAATGCATTAAATGTATGGAGAGCTTCGTTTTTTAAACCTGGAAAATATTTTCTAACACATTCACTCTGTTTCACACTCATTTACACAGCAGTGACATAGCAGTTGGAGCAACCTGAGGTTACATGTCTTTCCCAAGGACATATTACCATATGTCACCCAAATATGGCCTTGAACCTGCAATCCCCCGATCACTGACAGAGCGCACCATCCAACTGCACCACCGGTGTCACATATAGTTGTTATTACCACATATATTTGTTATATACTCTGCCCAACTGCTGGGTCACATTAATCAATGCTGGCTGTGTTGTAGGCAGATGCGACAATAGCTGTAGCTAAAGCTGCGAAAGCTAGCTCGTTATAAAGGGTTAGGGTTAGGGTTAGATCCTGGCTTAATCTCCTATCTAGGTTTTGAGAAATACCCCTTTGGTGGTAATATGCTTGGGTGCTTGATGCATAGAAACTGACTGGAAACTCTGTTTTAAACTGGCGCGGTGTGTGGATTCATGATGGAGCACATCTGTTGACGTGATGACGTTTGAAGCACAAACAACCCAGGTGCAGAGTCAACCAAGTATGTTGGGTTGATGGAATTTTTACTCAGCATATGAGTTGCACAAAAAAAACCACATCCAATATAAATAACCCATAATGGGTGAAACATTTCATAACCCCGCGGTTGAGTAGATGAAATAACCCAGCTGTTCTTAGTGTGTAGAAGCTCTAGCTCTTATATGGTGAGAGATTCACAAGACATTAATTTATGTATCCTAAAAGTGGTGTTTTTATTGTAATGTACAGTGGATGTAGGTGTGATATTAGCTCATGTTATGAAATATATTTATATGGATATAGATCAATTTAATACACAGGACTCCAATGGAAACAAGCCACAGTGCTTGGTTTAACATTTTATACTAGCATCCTTTTGTATGAAACTCTACCCCTGTGCTTTTTGTGCAAACTGTGGATAAAGTATTCAATCAATCAATCTAACCCAACTTCCTGACCCGATTAATGGAGTATTCTCAGAAAAATAACTCTTTAATATTGAAACAGTCTTAAAAACCCACAAATATGGTTAAAATAAAACCCCTATACATGGGTATGGCTCTGAAAAAATAATCCAGAAATATAACTCAACATGTATAGCCCAGGAATTGGGTTGAAGACATAACCCGAGTGTTTTTAGAGAGCAATTACTGCTTCAGTGTGTTTGATGTCGGGGGCTTTGGGAGGACCAGTGACAGAGGTATTCTAGCCAACTCAGCTTTTGTTCAGACCTTTTGTTTTGGCACCCACCAACTGCCTCCAGATCGATCATTACCTGCAGCTGAACACAGGGGACCCCAACCTCATGTGTTTGTTTTGTTGCAGATGAGGCCTTCCTGCTCCAGAAAAACCTCATGAGACCATTTCCAGGGCACATCGTCCCAAGAGAGAAGCACATTTTCAACTACTGCCTGTCCCGGGCTCAGCTGGTAGCTTAAGATACGTTTGGGATCCTTTCCTCTCAGTGTACCAACGTGCCCTTGAGGTCACTCCGGAGCTGGAAGAATGGTGTGTGAAGGCCACCTGTGTTCTTCCTCCTCCTGCGGAGGTCACACTCTGTGCCTGCCATGAGGGTGGATGCCATCA
The DNA here is from genome assembly GCA_037902135.1 of Cetoscarus ocellatus. Lineage (NCBI taxonomy): Eukaryota > Metazoa > Chordata > Actinopteri > Labriformes > Labridae > Cetoscarus > Cetoscarus ocellatus. The sequence goes on from JBAMNC010000440.1 coordinate 1,901,546, forward strand.
CGGGTGGCGATGAGCCTCTGGCAGGGCTGGGATGTCTCGCTGCCAACAACCTGTCCCGTGAGGCCATCACAGTTCGGGTGACCTTCACTTGATAAATAATCCAACAATAAAAGTACCAAAATGTTTGTATACCTGCATCTGAGCATGTATGTTCATATCACAGCACTGTAACCTCCATCAGCACTCTGTAATTTCATGTCAAAGAATGAGACGAGGCAATGTTAACAAATAATATTTAGATAAATTAAATAAGCAAATTCATAAACATCTCTAAACAAAAATACAAGAGGAAAAAAAGCTCTGAGGGACAGCCTGGTTCATTCCCTGCAGAGACTATCATCCCAGCTACTGCTCCGTAATTTGTTCAAAATTTAAATTAGAATGACTTACTTTATTATAGTTTTAAGAAAATAAAATTTAACATAATGTCTTGAATCTGCCTGTCTCTCTCTCTTTCTCTCTCTCTCTCTCTCTCTCTCTCTCCTTCTCCTCTGTGTCACTGTGAAGAAATTTAAACACCAAAACATAAGCAAAAAAAAAAGATTTATTTGTGATTGTTACGTGACATTTTGAACTCTTGGGAATTTAATTGAGTATTTTTTAGAATGGTTAACTTTTTTTTACATACCACTTGGTCTTGTCCCCACAGAGGTCGAGGCTGACGCAGCAGCAGCAGCAGCAGCAGCTGTGCCCTCATCCTCATCTGAGAGGCTGTTTACACGACTCCGTTTCCACCAAAACGACCTGCGTTCAGACGGAGACTTGAGAACGACTGAAAACGCTGTAGCATGCATGCCAGTCCAGTAGATGGGGATGTAGGCTTGCAGAGAAACAGTGCAGTTACAACACACTTATGAAGAAGAAAAATTTTCAGCAGCACACATGTTACTCGGGAGACGGCAGAAGCTGTTGTTGTTCCTGGTATGCGTGCGCAGCCTTCATGTGAAAGAGTACTGCGCATGCAGTGACGTCAGCATTTCCCCCTGAAACGCTGAATCATGTTTACATGAGACCGGGTGGCAATGCGTTTTGAAAACTCTCCACCTTGGACCCTGGTTTCAAAAGTTTGCGGATTCAGGCGCTCCAGGCACCGTTCTCATGTAAACGGGAGGCTAAAACGCAATGAAAACTCTTCGGATTCGGCCGAAAACGGAGTCGTGTAAATACCGCCTGAGGCTTGAGCTATAGTTGTGAGACAAATGTTTGAAATGTGCAATAAAGGGCAACACTGCACATCAATTTATAACTTGTTTAGTGTTTTCGTTTAAATTAGCACTACAGTATCTTTAGCACACAGAAAGATGTTTGCTCAGCCAGGCACCTGATGTGTGCCTGGCTGAGCAAACACCACCAGATTTATTTCTATATCATATCATATTTCTTTTATTTGTATGTATAGTTTTAGCTGACATTATTCTAACTGTATCCTTTTTACTCATCTACTAACCGTGAAACACTGCAGCTTCTGGCCCTGCTGCCTCAGCATCATCTGTCAGCTGCACCTCTAGTAGGGACTTATCTGTGGTACCGTCATCCTCGACCCCTCGAACCATGTTGCTGGTTGTTTCCCGCAGGGTTATAAACGGGTTGAGGAAGGACAGGACCACAGAGAACTGCCACTTTTTCAGTGGACCTCCTGCTGACCCACTTCTTCCCACCTCCTTCTTCTTCTCCTGCTTGTAAACGTCTTGCGAACCTTTCCACCTCTTGCAGAAAAGACCCCCCCCCCCCCCCACACACACACACACACACACACACACCCACACACACACCCACACACACACCCACACACACACCCACACACAAGTGTCATCTGAAACAGCTGGGCGAGCAAGTGGGTAGATTGCCAGGCTAAATGGGGCTTCATGCAATCATACACAACTTTAAAAAACTGGATGAAGTCAGAGGCCCTGCCTCTGACATCCTTCTATCCTAAGAATTTTTTTCAGCGGGAAATTTTCAGTGGCCCTCAAAAGGTATTACATAGTTAGGTATCACTTTCCCTCCCGATCTCCAGTCTTTAGTTAAAGCAAATTTTGACCCTGAATAGGTTCAGAGCAGACATTAACAGGTGGACACACCTTTATCTTTCTCTGTGGGGGAAGACTAATGTTATTATGATTAGTGTCCCTAAATTTCAATACTTGCTTCAAGCTCTGCCATTAGAAATCCCAAGTAGATATTTTAAACAATTCGACGAAATTATGTAAAACATTTTTATGGGGGAGTCGCCGCCCCAGAATAAGCCTAAAAAAGCTACAGAGACCAGTGGATAAGGGGGGCATGAGCTTTCCAAATTTGTTACTATACCACTATGCCTTTTGCCTTAGACATCTGGCACACTGGTCACTCCAACCAGAAAGAGCTCCTCCCTGGCTGTCAATCGAGTCTTCTGTCATTGAGGCTTTACCCCCATTATATCTGATTTTGGTTCGATTACCTCAGAAAGTTAAAAACCACCCAATTATTAAACACTTACAGCGAATTTGGAACAAAGTATCAGCAGCCTTTAAGTCGGACCCTTTCTTGTTTCCCTCAGCGGGAGTATGGCTCAATCCCAAGCTTTCAATAGGTAAAGAACCTTTTTACTGGAAAGCATGGGCTGGGAAAGGCATGATGATCTTGAAGGATATGTATGATGGATATGTTCTTAAATCCTTGACTTCTCTGAAGGAGCAGTACGATCTACCTCCTAGTCAATTCTGGAGATACCTGCAGATTAGACACTTTCTTAACAAGGCCATCCCGGACCCTCAGTTGGTTCTCTCTCAACCAGATGTTCTTACAGAAATACTCACTATTTTTGGTAAGGGAGAAGAAGCAGCTAAATATTATTCTGCTTTGTTGGACAGGTTAGGCGAACAGACAGGGGGGTCCAAATAGACATGGGAGACTGACTTTAATATGTCATTTAGTGATGAGGAGTGGGTCGCTATTTAGCAAAGCACCAGGAATTCCTCCGGGGAGATAAAAACCAGATTGATACAGTTTAAAATCTTAAATCAAGTCTTTTGAACTTCTGCAAAACTCCATAGGGTGGGGTTGAGAGAAGACCCAGCCTGCTGGAGATGTAATGAGACCGCTGGCGCTCTAACTCATATGTTGTGGTCCTGTCCGAAGGCCCAGAGCTCCATGAAAATATCAAACTGGCAGTAGGTCAGGATTTCCCATTTACACCCAGCCTTTTTATCTTAGGGGACTCTACCTCTTTAAAAGGTTTTTCAGGACCTGAGGCAAGATGGGTCCTCACAGCCATTATGCTGGGTTGAAAACTTGTCAGGGAATGGAAAGCGAGGGATCTTCCATGGCCCCGCCGTTGGTTTACCCAGTTGAGTGCCGCTTATGAGGAGATGACAAATAGGATGCAAAATCGACTAGATTGATACTATCAGGGTTCGTACACTTTTTTCATGGTCAAATTCAAGCACTTTTCAAGGACTTTCAAGGTCAATTTTCAAACTTTTCAAGTACTGTAAGCAGTTGCAAATTGCATAATGTGATAGAATTCATGCACACACAAAATGGCGATTTCACTGTTTTATTATTATTTATTATTATTTTGATTCTTAAGCATTTTATTTCACGGGCTGCAATATAAGCAACTGCTCCCAAACGCAGCATCACCGCTGCCTCCTCCCTCAACCAATGGTAAAGTGTCTTTACAACAAGTGAGCCTGCTCCTGCTGCTGCCTACTGCAGATGAGTGAGGAAAGAGTGAGTGAGAGTTACGGCGGAGGAACGTCTGCAGTAAGAAGAGTGAAACGGATTTTAGCACAGACGACCGTGTTTTTTTTGGTGACCAATGTAGAAATAAAGTCCCATCTCTCCACCTGCAAAAACAAACCCAAGCACGAAAGCTAATTCAATTTTTCTTCCTATTGGAGAAAGAGTGGCATCGATGTCCTGCTAAGCTCATATTTCTGCATCAAGCACAAACGCAGTATTTAACAATCTTAACAAATGGTCAAATTAAATGTAATACACCGTAAGAAGCACAAAAAACACATCCCAAAACACCTGCCCTCACTCACCACCACCTATTATGCACATTGGATCAAAGCAGAGTCCCCGTGCTATGTCATATGATGAGATGTTGAAACGTGTTGAACGTTTTTAACAGCTATACTGAAAACAGACACCTCATCCTCTAAATTTGAGCCCTTTTGTGTTGTATAACATAAAAATCAATGACTGACTTAAACTACAGCCATTATCAGACAATGCTAAGTGTTCATTTACAAAAAATAACCTGCAAAACGCTCTTTAAAGTTAGTCAATGCAATAAACATTTTGTGAGTAAAATCGTGTCAGAGAATTATGATCTCAGTTCCAAGCAAAATAATTGTGATTCACATTTTTGGCAGAATAGTGCAGCCCTAGTATGTGTCATCCCACACACTGTATTAAGACATCATACAGTAAGAGAGGCATGATGATTTGCACTGGTTTGGCCAAATTATATCAGGTGTAGTCATGTAAGTTTTAAACCTTAACAGGGCACATCAGCCTAATGCTTTTCTAAGCATTCGTTTTTTCACATCTTTTCTTCTTGACATTGTTATTGATACTGTTATTAATAACCACCAACCGTACCGCTGTCAACCGCTGGGCGTTTGTAGCTAGGGGCAGGTTATCACATGACCGCGGTCCGTCTGTAAGGTCTCGTGCCTTCGTATCCAGCGGGAGAGCCTCCCAGTCCGCGGCCATCGGCCCAGGCACGACTCGGTATTTTTAGACAAGACTTGTCACCGACCGACCGCGGCCATGTGATAATCTGCCTCGAACAACAAACACCCCACGGGTGACAGCGGTACGGCTGGAATCATCACACCACCTACATGTTACATGGAACAGTGCCTTCTACATCACACATCCATGCCTAGCATATAAAAAGGTGGTTAGCATAAACAAACAGTAGGCTAATTCACCTGTAGGGCTAACAGGGTACCTTTCATATGGCTGGAGAGTGCCGACTCTCCCATGGCGAAAAGGCTGATCTCCTTTTTGCAGACTTTGCAGCAGGCTACTTGTGGATTTGCGCCATGTCTTATCCATGGTTTATATTTTTCAATATCCAGCCAACGGTCATTGAAGCGACAGTCTCCCGGCATGTTGGGCTGCGCACTGTCCTCTAGGGGGGGACGTCACGTCGCACATGACAACTGACCAGCATGGCACACACAAGGCCTTCAGGGAGAACGTTTTTTTCCCCCCATTTCACTATTTTTATTCTCTCGTTTAGATCGATCTGTTGAGCCAGATTGCTGTTAATTGTAAAATTTATATGATTACGATTTCAAGCATTTACAAGCACTTAGATCGAAATTCAAGCACTTTCCAAACCTTGAAAACACAACATTAAAATACAAGCATTTTCAAGGATTTCAAGGACCCGTACGAACCCTGTACTATGCTAAATGGGGGAAATACATCAACCTTGTTACGAGACAATGACTCTCAATTTGGCCAAGACAACTGGGTTACACAAAACAGACATTAATGTTCTTTATAGTAAACTGTGTTATTAAATTATAGGTTTTTACTTCATCAACACTCTATATTAAACTGTTTCAATTAAAGAACAGTTTTTAATTTTTTAATTCTCTTTATATTATACCATTTTATCAAATTATAGATCAATATTTTATTAATGGAGTTCATCAATTATGTTTTATTAAATTATAGATTATTATTTCATCAATAAGTAAGGGTTAAGAAAAGAGGATTTTACCATGAAGAATAAGGTTAGGGGACAGTCACCATCCCTCTGAGAGGAGTGATTAATCACTGGCTTAGGCCTCTGGTCTAGAGCTGTTGTTTCTTTCTGTACTGGTTACAGCTCCTACGTTGCTACAGTTCCAACTGTCTGCGTTTTGTATCTTTAAAATAATCTACATCTGTAAAACAGGGGATCTGGGGGCAAATTAAAATAATAATAAATGTTTGGGATGAGGTAAACTGTAATTTTGAGGGTGTGAAAAAAACAAAATGAGCGAAAATTAAATAGACGTGAAAAGTAAACAAATGACAATAATAACAAGAGCCCGATGTGTTATTGACTGTGGAGGAGCCTGTGGTGTAAATAAAATAATGTAAATGTATCTGGGTAAGGGACACGGGGAATGGGGAGCTCGTGACCTTTGTTCACCTTTGACATTCTGTAACATACATTCAGTGTGGGTCAGGAGAGCTGCTGTGGCCGCAGGACTCCAGAGTGTAAATATGCAAATCATATTTAAATTAGCCCTGCACCTGAGATTCCCCTCTCTGTATGATCAGAAAAAAGACTGAGCAAGTTGATAAAAAAAAGAATCATGAAAAATGCATTGGAGGCGCTACTGCAAAAACGTGCTTTTTGGCGCACTGTTCTCCGGCATGAGCAACAAAAGCAAGAGGAGTGAGTGGGAGAGTGTGTGAGGCTGTCAGTGCTGTGGGGGCAGAGAAGAGCACAAGCAGAGATTAAAGAAGTAGTCCAACATCAAGGTGGATGCGAAGCAGAGGATTGCTCCCCACAGCCAAAGTGTGGCCCAAACAGGCGGGGGGACAGGCGAGGGCCCACCCCGTTTGAACAGAGAGTTGCAGCAATAGTGGGTGACACTGTTCTCAGGGGTGATGGAAGCACATGTGGGTGATTCTGATTAACCCCAAGGTAAATACCGATGTATTTGTGTAGATCACAACAAATGTGTTCATACAGTAGCCTGCCCACAGCCCTATAAGAAAGATAGATAGATAACTTCATGGTCCCAAAGGGAAATTTGTTTTCACAGGCTGTCAAACGAGAAGACATACATTTAGAAAACATATAACACACATAAAACATAGAGCACACATATTTGCATCACAGGAGACACATTAATCAGGGGGTTGCTTTGTTGAGGATGAAGATGGCAGATGGTACAAAGCTTTTATAAAAGCATGCTCTTCTCCATCTCAGTGTTCTGTACCTGCGACCTGATAGCAAAAGTCTCAAGTGGGTATTAAGGGGGTGCTCTGTGTCCATGACTATCATTCTGCCGAGGCGGGCTAGTGCTCCTTCATTGAGTTATTTTCAACGCTATGTGTGTGATTCTGTTGAGTTTGTTTTTGTTGGAGATAGACAGCATGTTTGTAGAAAGCGGGGGAACAATACATCAATATGGGTTGGATTATGCTTTAGATAAAGCAGTGGTCAGCAAATAGTGGTTCCTGGGCCAAATCTGGCCTGCCAGTAATAATGTCTGGCCCTCACCATGATCTGGAAAATAACTTTTGAATATTTCTTTATTCATTTTTCTTAAACAAAACTCTGACAATCAGTAACAGACAAATGCAAACACCTCAAGAACAGCATCTCCACAGACAGCGGCAGCCAGGATTAAGGATGATCTTTTTGAGTTCTGAGTTCAATCAGCGCACATCCGTTTAACCAAAAGAAAGAGGAGGAAAAGCCGAGCTGGAAGCTTTTAGTGTTGAAGAGAGCTTCAGGAATCAACAGGCTGAAGTCAGACTCTGAGCTGTTCTGCTGTTGTCAGAGGGCGAGTAAGGAAGTCTTTAAACTTTCTGTTATTTCATTTGAGCTGCTGAGGTTTTATTCTGTTTTACTTTTGATCAAAAATCATTTCAGCCTCTCGATACATCGCTGTCACAGCAATATGACATCAACGCTGACACAGCCGAACATTGGAAATACAAAGTTACTGTTAGCATGTGTTAGCCACACATGCTAATGTTATGAATTAGAATTGATTAGATTTAGTATCTTATAGATAATATTATTATGATTAGTATATCAGTGACACAGACTGTTCAACACTCAACCAACAATAAGATATTCTGAACTTAGCTCGTCCCCTTAGTCTGTAATATTGGAGATGATAACACAGAAAACTTACTGTCCTGGTTTATCAGATGATAATATACAGTATTCTGGACGGTTTAGTATTTATTGTAGATATCAGTCGAGGTGATCAGCATCAACTCCTGACAGGAGACACCAACACCACAGCAGGTATGTGTCTGAAATGTCTGCAGGGCTGAAAGTTTCTGATAATAGTTTCACTATTTACTGTCATTAATTAGCCTTTGAGTGCTTTATCTATTTGAATAGTTAAAAAAAAAAAAAAAAAAGTGTTAGAACTCTTGCCATTTTCGTGGGAAGATTATATTTTGTAATCAGTGTTAATTTGGTACAATGCAGTGTGCTTATGCAAAACTATGGCTAAAATAGTGTACAGAGTACATTATTTCTGATATCTCTGCTACACATTTTATATCTAAAAGAACTAAGTGCCCCTCACTTCTCGTGTTTGGGTGAGTTAGTACCTCTACCAAGGAGATTATGTTTTCACCAGGGTCTGTCTGTCAGTTTGTCAGTTTGTCTGTTAGTTTGTTAGCAAGATTATGCAAAACTGAATGGATTTACATGAAAATTTTACCAGAGGTGTGGTTTGGTCCAAAGAAGAACCCATTACATTTTGGTGGTGATCTGCACGTTTGTCTGGATGCAAAAAATATAATATATATGATAATATATATGATAAAACTCTATCATCAGGGTTAGTTTCATTTGGATCTGATCCAGATTGAATTCACAAAAAAACATTGAAATTTATAATGGCGAATCCCATTCATTTCTCATTGGCTGTTGCATTATGGGAATTGTAGTCAATTTCCAAACTTCGTCACTTTCAGAAAAAAGCTGCATTTTTTGACTCATAAAAAAATGAATAAATACTCCAGCAGACAGCATTTTCTTCAAGACTGCTTATTCTGTGACTTAATTAAAATGACAATGAAATTAACTTTTAAGATTTAATTTTCAAAAGGTGCCCTAGCAAATAGTTATCAAAACTCAATTTGAAATGTCACATTGGAAAATTATAATGAATTAGCAAAAAGGCCTTTTCATTTTAAGGTTATGGCTGCATTATTTGACTCAAATAAAATTAATAATAAATCATCCAAATTAAATTTTCATTTTCTTCTTTAAGTTGCACATTTGATGACACAGTTAAAAAGAAAACAAAGAGGACAATGCTTTTTCTTTTGCCGCCCCGCAAAAAAAATGTGAAAAATTTGACTGAATTGGCAATCCCAAGTGGCCCAGGAGACTGACATCAGTGGCTGTTCTTCTTCTTCTGACCTCGCTGCGCATCCAATACTTTAGAAAGATATTCACAGATTTAGACTTTCCGGGTCAATAACTCATCAATGAAACAACATAGTTACAAACCCGACCTCTCCTTTTAATCATTAGGACTGTGCGTTACAACCTCGTTTTCCTCAAAATGAGCCGTCTTCAGAGCCAGACAACTTCAGTTGGTCTCAACGGTGTTTGCACTGATGTCATGGTTTGGCCAGTTACCGGGATGCACGGCCATATTGGAGATACACTAATGTAAACGTTGAATGGACGGAGATAAAAGTGCACGGTCAAATATGATTTTGAGATGTTTTATCCAGAGCACGAGAAACCTTATCGAGAAGAACTCTGACACTAAGAAAAATAAATATTTTGAGAGAAACTTCGGCTAATAGGCGAGAGACCTATACAAGTCAGAATCAACTTCTTGGAAACATGATAGCCCATGGTTCTGCCTTCCATACCCTATCTGAATATTGTTAACTACTTCATTTTCACTTTGAAACATAGATGCTACTACTGTATTTTTATTGGCATGGAGGTTCACAGAATAAATTATCATCTCTTGAGGGAGGCTCTCTTACGGAAGTATATCTGTGCCATCTGAGCTTGAATTTGGATTTCTAAAGCAGATTTTTTTTTTTTTTCCATCAAAATCAGACTTTGAATTTCAAAACCACTGAATTTCTATCATGCATATTTATTTCTGCCAGTATTTTTTTTTCTCAATGATAAAACAAATACGGTGTGAAAAAATTCAATGTCTCAAAAATATTCATTTTTTTTTTTTAATTCAATATTTAAAAAAATCAGCATGAAGAATTTTGGCTTAAAAAAATCAACACTAAAAAAAATCCGGCTTAAAAAATCAAGTGTAAAAAAACTTAACATCAAAAAATTAAGTGTAAAAAGACAGACACAACATCAGGGTAATCAGGGAGAAGCAATCGATCCCTGTCTCAACCATCCAATATCGAGCCAAACAAGTTTTGCTCCATTGGTCATGTGACACTGACCCTGGAAGATTGAATCTAATGATGTCGACCAATGGGAGCGACAGAGCTTCGGTGAGTGTGTTTACTTTTTCTGCCATTTGTGGTCGTGAAATTCAGCGATTGACATTTCTCGACACACCAGCTCATGCACCGGATTTCATAATCAGAATCAGAAATACTTTATTAATCCCCAAGGAGAAATTCAGTTGTTTCAGTTGCTCTTAAACACATTGTAGCTGTAGGAATATCAAATAGACTTTAAAATAAAAATCTACATTAAACTTTTAATGTGGTGGCGTTCTTGCAAATTGCATGAGCAACAAGCTAATGCTGTGTGAGTATGCTTTACCTACACGAATCCGAAGTAGCGAGGATGATGACTGACAGCACATTAAACCGTGATAATGTTATGGTGACAGCAAAGCGTGTCTGCCATAAGTTAGACATGGCACCTATTGACTGACTGCTATAACTGCTTGTATGAAAATGTATGTGAAATGCATGAAACTGATCAGTCTAAACCCACCAGTACTCAAATTAAACTGGTCTGCTCTGCCGGCCTTACTGTTTATAACCCACCCTGCTCACCAGAAGCTGCATTCATCTGCTTCTCTTTGACTAAAATCCATTTTCCTTATTCCCCATACTCCATGTTATAAGCTGTTTTCTTGTCTGTTGTCGTGTCTCATCACAATGTTTTCACTTCTTCATGTTCATTTTTTCTCATTAGTAATTGTTTTCATACAGCCTAATATTTATATTTGTATGTGTATCCTTGGAACATATTCTGGGATGCATGCCCCTGGACCTGGACTTCTTAGAATTCACTTGCACACAATAACTTGTTTTTTTAAATGCTGTATAGAGTCAAGCAACAGTTTGCCCAGCTATTTTGGATGCACTGACAGAGCTACACAGTCTCATCAATTTTGGATAAAGACAGAAGAGAGTAACATGATGCAGTTTTGCAGTTTGAGCAAAGACCATCTGGGCGACAACAGCTGATCATATCCCCAGACTACCTAAGAAAGCATCTGGAACTTAATTTGTCTGTTCCATGTATAGCTTAACTCTTGGGGATCTCTAGACGAACAGTATACCGGCACATGGCTGAGTCTAATCTCTCAGTACAGGCACTCTACAACCCTATGGCCGATGAGGGGTTAGATCAGTGTGTGAGAGAGATCAAATATAGGCAGCCTAACTCTGGATATATGATTTAAAGTGTTTTTCAGTATGTTGTTATGAGTATGCACCATGACACATTTAATACTGCTACCTCTTAAAATGGCGCATACCTTCTCTGTGTACAGTATGTCCTGTGCAGTTGATAAATTCTTTTTTTTTCTTTCAGTTACAACATTACTGATATTGGAGGCATTGACATTCCTTCCTTTTGCTTGTCAGTAGTGACAGAGCATCTACAATGCATGGTGTGAGAAGAATGACCACCTTTCTTTCTCTTTTCCCAACAATTTCCAGTCTGGTGAAATAGCTGCACAACCTCTGCTCCAGCTTAGACAGGGCCATAGCAACATCTTCATGCAGCTTTGTTCTATCCCTAGCCTCGAAATTTTTCTATAGCATTTTTGAAGCACAGCTCTGATTGAACACAATGATTTGTGTTCAAGTAACCTTAGCAAGCTCAGCATAATTCTTGGATGTGGCTTTCTCCACCAGGTTGCCAGCAGCGCTGTCTGTGGTCTCCTGGTGAAGTGTCTGAACATCCTCTGTAGAGGGCAAGGTTGTTGGTTTGTTATACTTTGCTCTACTCTACTGTGGGAAAGCAACTCACACCACTTGGAGGTGTAAAGTTTGCTGAATGTTTCAGCTGACTTGATCAGTCCTTCATCTTCAGCAATCAGGGCCCGACAACGAAGGATGTCACAGATTTTGTGAAGTGAGTGCTCCAACTTTAAAGCCAGACTTTAAGTGCGATAGGAGAGCTTTTCCTCATCAAACCCAGCAACTTTCTTCACAGCCTGCACAACTTTCTGAAAATTTGAAGGCAGCGCGCAGACATACCAGCAGTCGTCTCACTTCTCGGAGCTTCTGACTCAACCATTCAACATTGTGGGGTCCTGTCCATGTCTGTTGTAAATGAACAGGGCAAAACCAACAATAGAGAGGACTTTTCACACAATCATGCCAATCTCATCTCATCTCAGTGACTACACACACACAGACACACAGATGTTAGTGTGACTGTAAAACTTATTAATGTAATTATTTTAGAGGTCCACATGAGCCACCATCCACTCAGGTGACTACACACACACACACACTACAAACACAATTTACTCACTCACACACACATGTGCACACACACACACACACACACACACCACTATAGGCCCTCATTTTCACAGAGTTTCTCACTCACACGTGCACACATTTACTTACTGTATTGTCACGGTATTGTAATAACATTTTCTTCACATTTTCAGTTATTTTGACGTTCTTTATATCTGTGCCATACAGCACCTTCTTCATTTTTTTTTTTTTTTTGACAGACTGTAACTGATATTCAAGCCTGTGAAACAATGTTTTAACTGTACCATATAATGGCTTTTTGAATTTGAATTAGTTAAAAAAATAAAGAATTGTTCCTTGTGTACTAACCATCCTTTGTTGTGCTTACTTTATTTATCTAAGGCAATTGGTTTCCTAGATTCTACTAAGTAAACAGTACTGTCCATGTAAGTCCGAATAACTTGGTGTAGCCGAGTTAATTTTACTTGACATTCCTAAGTTGAACTTTCTTAATCCAAGTTAAAATAACTAAATAGAATTAAGCACATACAACAAGGTTCTGAGCACACAGAACAAGTAAATAAAAAGTAAAAGTTATCTAAGACTATTAATCATATATACCTACCTTTTTTAAGGATATCAGTTTACAAAATTTTTTTAAGTAAGGCCAACCTGTTAGATTTTAGAGTGTGATGATACATCACCATTATTATAATATTTTTCACATCAGAGTTTAGGGGATATGATAGGAAAGGTCACAAAAGTCACATCAATTACCGAACACCTGAGATACATTTAGAATGAAATAATTTGTGCCACAAGGATCTCATGATTGTACGGAGCCCCTAAGGTGCCACGGAAAAAAAATATATAAATTGTGCGCAAGAGATAGTAAAACGTGCGCACGATATATTAAAACGTGCGCACGAAATACTTATTCGTGCGCACGTTTTAGCTAAAACATTCAGTCAATGTCCTGACCTGGGATGCACAGGGGGAAGGAGGACGCCGCTGCTTCGCTCATTGACAAAGCCGCTGGGCTGGTGCGCCCCATCAGTCCAAGTCTGCCACCTTCAGGCAGCGCGTCTCTCCCGATGACAAGTGAATGCCTCTGCGTCGAGCAGAGGGCTGACCCAACACTAAAAGGTTGTTTCACAAATGTGGTGAGTATTGACCAAGAAAGTGTTGAAAAGTTTGCTTACTTTATCAATAAAGAAATCCTGATGCGCAAATGGTGTCCTGCTGGTTCTGATAACACTGAGTTGTGTCTGTGTAACAGATCGTAGTCCCCACTGTGTTTCGTCAGCATGTGCTGTCAGTGGCCCATGAGAGTCAATGGTCAGGTCATTTTGGGGTAAATAAAACGTACAAGCTTATTTTAAAGCATTTCTACTGGCCAGGATTAAAATCTGATGTTGTCAAATTCTGCCGATGTTGTCATGTGTGCCAAATTGCAGGAAAACCAAATCAAGTAATTCCACCTGCGGCACTTCATCCAATCCCTGCAATAGGAGAACCATTTGAGCGAGTTATATTAGACAGTGTAGGGCCCCTGCCTCATACTAATAATGGCAATCAGTATTTACTCACCATCATGTGTGCAGCCACTCGCTATGTGCGATTGCCAAAACTTGTTGTTTCAATGCCAATTTTTGTTTTCAGTACCTCAGTTAACTGTCACTGTTCTAGCTCCATATGACTACAGAGGTGGAGTGTTTTCTGCAGATTCGGTAATTTCAAGTGACGTGAGTGCAAAGTGGGCCTGGGCCGCGAGGGTAGAAGGAGGGGGGACTATCACCCTATGAAGCACAGCACGGGTCATCTGGGCCAAGTGTGAGTGTGCCCAGTTACATTGTTGAGCCCCCACAGGCTTTGGAGTGTTTACCTATTTTTTTTGTCAGGCTTCATCAAAGTATAGCAATTGGTATGTTACGAATGAATTTCTGTCAGCCTGTAGAGGATTTACTGATCTCCATTTTTTAGGAAAGTGGATCTAGTCACTGTAATGATCACTGTCCTGTGTACTTTCCTTTTATCCTGTCCTGTCTTTACTGATGTAATACCCTTGCTTTACTGTTTTTATCTGTTGAGTATATTTTTATTTATGCATTGTAAGGTGACCTTGGATGTCCTGAAAGGCACCCTCTAATATTGTATTATTATTAATAGTATTATTATTATTACCGTGTAGAGGAGGGCAGTGAGGAATGTCAGAACACTGTGGACCAGACAAAGAAAAAAAGTAAAAGTGGGAAAGGAAAACGACCCAAGTGCACAAAATTAGATGGTCAACAAACAGGCTACAGAAGGTGCAAAGCAAGTCCAAATGTTTTTTTAAATTGCAATCTCAAGAAAACAATGGAACAAATTGAAACCCAAACATGGGATAAAAATGTCTCCGACCCCCATGGACTGATACATTTTATAATCCTTTTTGAAAGAAAATGCATGTTGTACACTTGCTTTCAACTATCAGAATGTGAAGACAAGTGACAGCCATAAAAAGAAATCCCCATTTTTCTGTGCCCCAGCACACCGTACATTTGATGGATGCAAGGCTGTCTACAGTTTTTCAAAAAAAAAAAAAAAAAAAACAGGCCAAAATCAGCAGATCGAAGAACATGTTTGAAAGTGATGCGCTTTGACGAAGTCAGACATCGTACCATTCAAAGAATGTTTAGGCCGGCGAAACACCTGAGAAGATGAAAGATTGCCAAAGCTGTAAGCAGTGGTATCAGCAGTTATTATTACAGTACGTCAAAAAAGCTCCACTTGCTCCAAATGGACCTGGAATGGTACCATTCGTTTGTGCTTCGTTTGTGCTGGTTTGTGCCATAAAAAGTTTTGTTTGTGCTGCTATGGTTTTATAGATATTAAACAATTTAACAAAACCGTAGCAGCACAAACAAAGTTTTTAAGACACAAAGCAACACAAACGAAGTACAAACGAACGGTACCATTTCAGGTCCCCTTGGACCAAATGGGGGGCTGGGTGGACTCTGAATGACCTATAAAATAATATTTAATAACTTAAAAAAAAAACCTAAGTGAAGCTGGCCCCCCACTCCACACAAATTTTTTTTCTCCAAAAGGATACAAAATAGTACAGTTTGTTTGTGCTTTGTTTGTGCTGTAAAAACTTCTGTTTGTGCTGCTATGGTTTTTAAGTGATTAAATATTATTTTATAGGTCGTCCAGAGTTCACCCAGCTCCCACATTTGCTCCAAATGGACCCAAAATGGTACTTTTCGTTTGTGACGTAAAAACTTCATTTGTGCTGCTACGGTTTTATAGATATTACACACATTTATGGTGATGACGTCACCACCAGAAATGTTCTCGTGCTGATGTTGGTTTACAAGGTTCATCTAGTGCTTGTAGAGGTTTTTTTTTTTTTTTTTAATTTATCCCACAGTTAATCTAGCCTACATGAGTGCACCTTAGTGGCAAAACAGGTGCAGGGCATGATCCTTCTTACAAATGAAGAACAAAACGCTGGCTGTGGAATGTGATCTTTTCATTGGTATTTCAGACATGTTTTTGGTTGACAGGACTGTTGGAGCAGGTAATCAAGGAAGATGTATCAAGAAATAATGAAAAGGTAAAGCGCCATCATGACTGAGATGCCATCACGGGAACTACAACCATGCTAATCACGTACAAGTGTACTACCTTTTGTTATTTAAGAAATATAAGGGGGAAAAAAGACGTGGCAAGGGCTTAATGGAGTTGCATGATAATTAAACAATATCAGAAATCCATAATAGCACAAACAATGTGTTTTACGGCCCCGTGAAGGAGGGGTTTGACGTCATCAACAGAAATTAAAGTGTGCATTACCTAAAAAACCGTAGCAGTACAAATGAAAGTTTTTACAGCACAAACAAACGGTGCCATTTCAGGGCCATTTGGACCAAATTGGGAGCTGGCCCCCTGCCCCATGCAAAATTTGCTCCAAAAGGACCCGAAATGGTACCATTTGTTTGTGCTTCGTTTGTGCTTCGTTTGTGCCAGTTTGTGCTGTAAAAACTTCCGTTTGTGCTGCTATGGTTTTTAAGTTATGAAATATTATTTTATAGGTCATCCAGAGTTCACCCAGCCCCCACATTTGCTCCAAATTGACCCAAAATGGTACTGTTCGTTTGTGACGTAAAAACTTAATTTGTGCTGCTACGGTTTTATAGATATTACACACATTTATGGTGATGAAGTCACCACCGGAAATGTTCTTGTGCTGATGTTGGTTTACAAGGTTCATCACAAATATGCGGTACCCTTTCGGGGCCATTTGGAGCAAATGGGGGACTGGGTGAACTCTGGATGACCTATAAACTAATATTTATTAACTTAAAAACCACAGCAGTACAAACAAAAGTTTTTATGACACAAACCAGCACAAACAAAGCACAAACGAACGGTACCATCTGGGTCTGTTAGGAGCAAATGGGGGGCTGGATGACGTCATCAGTAGAATCTAAAGTGCGTTTGTGCTGGTTTGTGCCTTAAAAACTTTAGTTTGTGCTGCTACGGTTTTGTTAAGTGTTTAATATCTATAAAACCTTAGCAGCACAATTTTTACAGCCCAAACCAGCACAAACAAAGCACAAACAAATCAGACTTTTTTCCTGAAATTTTGCGTGGGGTGGGGGGCCAGCTTCACGCAGGACCCTGGGGCATCAATATACATTTTTCCTCTTTGTTTCTGCAAATATATCCTTCATATATGATATGTGTTGTGAAATGTGTAATCTAATATTTCACACAAATGTATCAATTTCACATAGCTGTCTTTACTTTCATCCTCCAGATTTCGTGCGTACGGCAGGGTCAGAGCTGCCGTTGAGGTGCACGCATTCTCCCTTCAAGTTTGTTTTTTATAAATCCCAAAAGTTGCTTATAAGTGGCGTACGCTTTCTTTTGCCCAAACGCAGTGTTTATAAATGAGGCCCCTGAACATTCAAAACTACATGAGGAAAGTTACAAAGCTGGCTTTTCCATCAGTGTGAGATAAATCACACAGATAACTCACTGAGTAGATGACGTAAATCATCTCAGTGCAGTTCCAGGTGTGTGTGTGTGGCTGATTGGCCTGATTTGGCTCGGGTGAGATGAGCTTATATTCTTCTACTCAGAAAAGCAGTTCTCAGGCTGACTCATGGCCTTGTCATCAGAGGTTTTAGAGCTTTTCTGTGTTTCTTGAGGTGATGTTTCCAGTGTGGTGAGTCTTTTGAGTTCTTGTGTGTGCTTTTTTTGAGATTCTCTTGTAGTTCAAGGAAATGATAAATAAGCTGGGAATTCTACCTCAGCCTCTTATGTTCTCTTAAAACACCAACAGTTCATTTTTGTGTTATTAAAGGAGTGTGTAGATAAACCTCCTTAAGTGCTAAGTTTGTATTCAGCTGCATAACAGCAGTGCTTTTCTTCAGCCTGTCAATTTTTGGTATTTTCTTGTAGCCATCTTGTTTGTGTTTCATTTCCCCAGAGACAGCCCTAACCAATTTGGCGCCCTCAGCGAGATTTTTTATGGCACCCCCATCCATCAGCGATTTACATACACATACAAAAGAAATCAAATAACATTGTTTTTACCATTGTCTTTAATTTATAAGATAACGTCACCTAATCTACATTCTTAACAAATTACAAAAAAATACCAAAAACTCTGAAATACAGTATTAATACCCTTACCACAAAACAAAAATCCTGTAAATATGAATAATAATAATAATGATAATAATACTAATAGTAATAAATTGATACAACAATCAACATCAAACAATTTAAATGACCACCCAGTTTGCACAATAACTTCATACATAAGGGAGACTAATTTGGTATCATCATTTGTAGTAATAATAATTGTTAATTTCTTTATAAATCAATGTGAGCTTTTCCATTTTAAGAGTTAATAGTAATAACTAGTTTTACAATAATTATGATGAAGATTATTTTTTTTTCCTGATTTTGTGGCGCCCCCTAGAGGCTCATATCACCCTTAGCATTTGCTGATATTGCCTAATGGGCCAGCCGGCTCTGCATTTCCCCATACCCACATATCTGTCATGATTCCAGTGTTCATTCCTTTGGAATAACGTTAAGAAACCCGGGTCTGAAACTGTGTCCCACAGAATTTCCTGACAATCACCTGAAGAATAATTTCCAGGATAAGAGGACAAATGACTCAGCAGGACCTTGAAAAACTGGTCCTTTCATTTATTTTCAGCCGATCAGATTACTGCAACAGTGTCTTTACAGGTCTGACTAAAAAGTCCATCAATCAGCTGCAGATGATCCAGAACGCTGCTGCTCGAGCCCTCACCAGGATCAAAAAAGTGGACCACATCACTCCAGTTCTGAGGTCTTTACTCTGGCTTCCTGTCTCTCAGTGGATAGATTTTAAAACAGTGTTAATTTCGTTGACTTATTATTTTCATCATAGTTTTTGTCAACAGCCTTTTTTCCACTGACGAAAACTAGACAGTAACTAATAAAAACAAGTGCACATGGACAAAAACTAAAACTAAATCAACTGACATTTTCATCAACAAATAAAAACTAGACTAAAATGTTTGACAGAGATTGAATCCAATCAGACCTAATTTGGTCATGTAGAAAGTAGGGACAAGTTAGGAATATGTCCAATCACAGCTACTTTGGTTGTGTGGAAAGGTTGGATGAGTTAAGAGGGACATCCAGTCACAACTGCCTTACCTTAATGGTGGTGGGATAAGTTGGGAAGCGATCCAATCAGAGCTACTCCCTTTACGAACTGATATATTCATGTAGAGCAGGTTCACTGTTGTCAATTCTGGTATTGTAACTGAGGTGCTCTGCTAGGTAGCCTAAATAAAGGTGACTGCATTTCACACAAAAGCTCATTTTGTCTCAATTTATACATTCAAACTTTACTAGCATTCAGTCAAGGGTTATTAGATGTTTCATTTTATCCAAGTGTAAAACATGACTTCAGAAATTTTATTAAACATTAAAAAAATGCCTTACACGTTACATAATATTTTAGCCGACTAAATTTACAGTAGATTTCATCGACTAAAATGCTGTGAAATTTCCTCAACTATAACAATTTAGATGACTAAATTATGAATAAAACTAAAAGATATTTTAGGCCAAAGACTATAAAACTAAATTAAAATGTGCTGTCAAAATTAACACTGCTTTAAACTACTCCTGTCAGTTTACAAATACTGTCAGTATTTAAGCCTGAATGGTTCATGGCTTAAATACATTAGCCGAAATTAAACTATTTCCAGTAAGCAAAGCTGAGCTGTTTGCAGTGAGTCTAATTAACCATTCACAGACACAAACAGTGTGTTGTGTTTCTGCAGGAAAGCGGCCCTGTAATGCTGTTAAGAAGTCATGTATGTACCTTCACATGGCCCTAAATGAGTGGTAAACAGACATCTGATGGTCTTATGAGGGCACATGAGATAATTTAAAAATTAAGCGTGAGTCTGGATCGTGCCGATGGGTTCCTTTGGAGCCAGACACCATTATTTATGACCCTCCAGGATGGAGCCTTAGGCTGCGTTCCAGAGGTGGTTTGGAAAGTTACGAGTCAGGACTTCATACCGTTCCAGGCATTCTGCCGTTGTTGCATGTAAACATGGCAGAATGTGCTGTAGGCATTTTTCTCGTGAATTACATTTATTTTCGAAGAAATTGTCTCCTGGCGCATCTTAGCGAGGAGGAGGAAGACAAATGGCGTGTAAGGTAAGAGGTCCTTTTATACTATTATAGTTACTTTTTACTAACAACAACAACACCACAGTAATGAGCTAGGCTTACACACAAAACAGTGAAGACTGATATCGGTAAGCTCCTAAAAGATCAAGTACATTATCAAGATAATTGGGCAATCCATTTAATAAAGGTGCCTATAAGTCTGTCTTTTTTTACTTTTCAGGAACACTGAATATATACACAGCCTAACATAATATTAAAGACAGCAGGGCCTGCGTGGGCAAGGGGAACATATTGAGGCAGGGGGTCTTGAGATCCTTCTTAAACAAAAGGTATGCCTATGCTTGTGCGCAATGGTTGTGGTTGATTAAATCTTTATGGCATTTTAAACTGTAGCTTATACATACACTGACGTTTACCATTTTCTTGTAAAAAAAAAAAAAAACTTGCAGACTGCTATATTCCTATGGTACATGGCTAATCAGAAGTCCTTCCAGGAAATTTCTGACAAATTTGATGTATCCCAGTCATCTGCACAAAGGCAGTACTTAGTAGTCCTAAATGCGACATTGCCTTTAGAAACTAGCCTAATATTTAATGTCAAGATATATTCTGTTTTATTCTATTCTACAGGTGTATTGTGGAAGTTCTAAGAGAATTTTCTGCAAGAATTGGCTCTTTCATCACCTGGTACTCCACCTGTGAGAAGATGGTGACAGCTGCTTCTTTCAAAGCTACCTGTGACATTGACGGTGTGTTAGGTATGTTGTGATAGTTTTTACTCATCTTGGGGGATTGAGATTTGGAAATTTTATAATGGAAACCCACTGTTTTTCCACTGTTAAATTTAAAGGTGTAAATGCATTTTGTGTATGCACAAACACACTCAAATATGAAATACCACAGGTAATGACATAAGGGTAAGGTTAGATACTGATGAAGTTCTCTACACATTAACTGTGCATTGTGGATTGCAGGTGCCATTTAAAAATACAGTGGCCCCACGTCAGAGGAGGTGATTACATCAATCGAAAAGGGTATTACTCCATCATCCTCCAGGCAACTGTGGATGATAGATGCAGGTTCAGGGACATATTCGTTGGAGCACCAGATAATTTTTTATTTAATTGCAACCATAACTGTAGCAGACTCATTCTAGGCATAGCATAGGCCTACACATCAATGATCCACTTCTTATATCAATCCAGGTAAGGTTCATGACTCGAGGATTCTAAAAAAATCTACCTTCTTTGAGACATGGGGAGAAAAATGGGGCTGTGAGTATTTTCCTCCTTTTCCTCTCCCTAAAGGTGCGTTCACACCAAACGCAACTTGACCTCGGTGACCACTCTCGATGTAAAGTCAATGTACATGGAGCGGGGTTAACCCTCCCGCGACCCATCCTGGGCGACCACGTCGCTCGTCACTTAGTCGGCAAAGTTGAAAAGTTTGAAATCTTCAGGTGATGTCGCGTGTGGCTGTACGGCAACAGCCAATCAGCGTTGTGTGGGTGTGTGACGGTACCCGTGACAGATAGTTTTCATTCCGGTTCACTTAGTGACAGTCCACCTAGACGGGACCACAGAGAACTCACAGAAGATGCTGCAGGGCCAGCAACTGCAGTGTTTTGTGGTTTGTAGGTGAGTGAAAAGGATACAGAATAATGTCAGCTAATTCATCCTATTATATGATATATGATATGATTGCGGTGAAACTTGAGTGGGAGTGACGTCACTGAGTGATGGCGACCAAAATGAGGTATTTATGGACGCGCGACATGACTTCAGTGGGCAACGTGATTTCAGTCGCAAAGTCGGGTTAGGTGTGAACGCAGCTTTACATATTCATTTTCATCTGTAGCTTACAATTGCACTGGTCCAATGCTAAAATATAGTTGCCCAGTGTCTTTGAATGTACTGAATAAAATCTGTCTTTATGTTAAGGTACACTTTACTTGGTGATAGCACCTATATCAGCCATGATTACCCATTCATTATTTCACCAAAGTGGGACAATGGTGCCCTTACCCCCCTAG
The DNA here is from genome assembly GCA_037902135.1 of Cetoscarus ocellatus. NCBI lineage: Eukaryota > Metazoa > Chordata > Actinopteri > Labriformes > Labridae > Cetoscarus > Cetoscarus ocellatus. Next base: position 1,923,654 of record JBAMNC010000440.1, read on the forward strand.
CTCAACAGAGGAACACCAAAATCAGCAGAGGACGTGTTATGGTGGAACAAGCATTTGCCAGGTAAGTAACTCATGTAACAGTCATGTTCATGGGCCCAAGAGTTTCCTGTTTCTTTGTGCAGCAACTTTGTGTACAAGTACGACATTATGTCTGCCAAGCCCTTGATGCTTAGGGCTCTAATTTCCTGGTGCAACTCAGGGTGGCGAAGCCTGGCCCAACCCACGCAGTGGTAATTTCGACCGGCTGCGCCGAGATGGGTGTGACAGCACACCAGGGGGAGGTGTCAACAGATTCAGCTTGGCGCAGTGACAATTTCGTGCCAAAAAAACGCGTGGAAGGTGCGCTGAAAGCTCGCCAGCTCCAACCTGGTCTATTCTCGGCGCAGACGAGGCGCACCCCGTGCAGTGGTAATTTGGCTGACAGGCGCACAGTGCGCACACGTCACCAAAACCTCACTGTCTGTTTGTTGACAGTTGTCTGTTTGTTTGTTAGCAAGATTATGCAAAAATTACTGGACAGATTTTCTTGACATTTTTTGGAGATGTTGGCAATGGCCCAACTTAAATATGATTGGATTTTGGTAGTGATCCAGATAACCGCCATTAGTGATGCACGAATGATATCAACATGATTCAGAGTGCTAGGTGTGGGTTTTTAGGGTCAAGGAATCGTGTTATGATGGTAATTTTATCATGGAACCATTGCCTATCGAATAGAATAGAAAAGAACAGAATAGAAAAGAAATGAAAAAAAATGCCCTTTATTGTTGTATACAAAATGTACAAGATTGGAGAGCTTCTCCTTTTTTTTAGTGCAAACAGCTAATTAAGTAAAAAAAACAAACAGGTAAAGAATAAAACAGTTATAAAATAAAATAGGTATAAGAAAGCATAGGTAGAAAATATACACAAAATAATAGATGTAACAGCAAAATGTGAAATACGTTGGCAGAGGTTTGCACGCTCTGAGTGCTTTTTAGCTTGACCTAAATTATGTATATACTTAAAAAGAGGGGTGTTCAGGGGGCTAATTAAAGTTTAAGTAATTACAATGCATGTGTGGGCTGAGAAACACTGTAATATATATAGTGTAAGAATAAATGAAATGGACTAAACTACAAAAAAGTATTAAAAGGTAAACCTGAAAAAGAATGGCGAAAAAAACAAGAAGCCAGTGTGTTGTAACCAGTGGTAGACAAAGTACTCAACTCCATTACTGTAGTGAAAGTATAGATACTCCTGGTCAAATATTACTCCAATACAAGTGAAAGTTGTTCAGTCAAATTTTTACTGAAGTTAAAGTACTGCTTTTGAAAATACTTAGGTATTAAAAGTACATTTTTGTTTTAATGTCAACATGGTATTGTGTTGTTGCCACAATGAATTTACAGAAATGACTGAAACAGCCAACTGAATGCATTGACCTGCTAATAGAACCTGTAGAAAAAGCAGCTTGTAAAATATGCTATGAAGCCGATAGAAATGCCTATTGAAACACAAATGAATTAGACTTCAGAAATGCCTATGGGTGCTCTGGTGTGGAGTCGTCGTCTGTATTTGCTGTAGACATCATTACTGCCAAGATGAACCGTTTTCTGAGTAACGTTTGCTCAGCGTTTACCTCCCCGATCTAAGTAGTGCACGTGTGAGGTACAGGTACGGCATCACCACTTGAACAAACAAATCACATGCAGATCGCATTTTAGAAGAGAAAAGAAATTTCATCCACTGACTTCAAAGCTGTACTTAAAAGTAATGAGACCCTTAATAGAAATGCAATATTTGTCTTTCAAATGTAGTGGAGTAAAAGTCTCCAAAGTTTCCAAAAAAATAACACTCAAGTAAAGTACAGATACTTAAAAAATGTACTGAAGTACAGTACTAATATGAACCATATGAGAATCGGGGGGGGCGGACCTTGTGCCTGGCAGTCAGCGCAGCTTTATAACACCTGTGACATCCTGTGTGAAACAGTCAGAGTGGGTTAATAAGAGAGTCACTGTAGCTGCAGTACAAGGCAGCTGCAGCTCTGTCAAACGGCCACTAGATGGCAGTGCACACCGTCTCATCTGCACAGCGCGAGGGGCAGCAAGGCAGGCAGCAAGAGTCCCAGGACAGAGAGAGAAAGGGGTCATTAAGACTCAACAGTTTTCACTCATGGATTATTATACATTCGTTGCCATTCAGGACAGAGTGGGGTTGATTTTGGATCAACACATACATGTAGGTTGTTTTCCTGTATAAACACAAGGTTTGGGAACATCACTTAATATTTTGATTTTATATGAATCATTGAATGTTGTGAATGGGATTTCCCAGTTTAAGTTCAATGTTCTTTTGTGACGTTAGTATGACAGACATGGACCCCATATTATCCTGTAAAATTGGAAGCAAATCCGTTAAAAAATGGCAGAGATAAGATTTTTTTTTTTTTAAACTCCGCCCAATGTTAATTTACGGGATTTTTTTAAATTTTGGGAACTTTTTGCATCCAGACAAATATACGTATCACCAACAAAATCAGATCATTCTTTAAGGGGGCCCATTATAAACATCTCCTGAAAATTTCAGCAAAATCCATCCTGTAGTTTTTGTGTAAACTTGCTAACAAACAAACAAACTGTAAATATTTCAAAAGCTAAGGTTAACACATCTAAATGAAGGCAGGGTCATGTGTGTGGGTGTGTTATCAGTGGTTTTGAAGGAGTCAGGATGGCTCTAGGGTGAGACACACACACACACACATGCTCTGGTTAACAAGCTTACATTCACAAGTGATATAATAACACATGCCCATATTTAGAGATGTGTTTTGCTACCTGTTGGCTTTTCTCAAGGTCGGTTTGATCTGAGCTGAATGTCTTCCTTTGTAGCTGACTGCTGATATGAGTGTGCCGTCACCAGGGACTCAGAACTAGTCGAGGTCAAGAGTCAGAAGACCAGCTTGCCAAACAAGGTTTGGATAGTGTGATGTCTCCACCCAGGATCCCATAAAGGATCTCTACAACTGTAATTAGGGATTCTTTCTGATGCTACACGTCCTGCATGAGGGTTAGGGGTTAGCCTACAAATGGCTGAGAAAAGATCACATGAATGAAGATGCTCTGACACGATGCTTCCATTCAAACAGCCTCAGTGTGAATTTAATTAGAATGTAAACAAAATTTATTTACATAGACACAAAGTTTCTTTTGGTTTTGAAGCATTTGCATTTCCTTTACCAGTGGATCATTCTCAAAAAAATAAAACACTTCAGTTTCACTTTGCCTTTTTACAAGCAAATAAAATAAAACAGGTAAATAAACAGAAGTATTTTTGTTAAACAGCTTCTTTTATGTCTTTCTTACATATTTATACCTCCTGTTTCTTATATTCTTGTTTTTTGGTAAAGATTAAAGCACAAGTTCTTCTTACACAAATTAAACATTGCAAATGTATCCATGAAACAAAGCAAAATCAGTCTTTCCCTGTCTTCTTGCATGTCTTTCTTATCTGTATGTTCCACATACACCAGCGCATTAAGTTGTACCAACACTGACCTCCAGTGGTGCTGCGTCATCCTCAAATAGAACAAAGCTAACTAGCTTGAAATAGTCTCAAATCACGGTCATAAAATGTAAACAGCTTGGCTAAAACATTAAAACTTTAGCTAAAAACGCTTCAAAATGCAACACAACATCTTTAAAAACCCTTTTTTAGGGATAAACACAAGGAAATATTCCATTATTACCCCAGAAAAGATCATATGAATGAAGATGCTCTGACACAATGCCTCCATTCAAACAGCTTCAGTTGCTACGTTGACATGAGAGCTTTAATTCTCCTTTAATTCAGAATAAAACTTAAATCCAAAGATTAAAAATTACTTTGTAAACACCTAATTCCAAATGAAAATGACCATTCTGTATTAAACTTCATCTCCCATTCAGCCATATAAATGTCTGCGTATGCTGGGGAATACTTATGGCCCATAGCACAGCCACTGACCTGGAAAAAATATTCATTATTGAATTGAAAATCACAGGTGAGGGTTATTTTAGGAGTTCTACTAACGCTGCATCTGGGCGATTTGGATCGGGATGTTTGGAAAGAGGGTTCACGTTAAAGTCTAAAAATTCTGCTATTCTATAGATCTCTGAGTCACAGTCACTCACAGTTGGTCTCCCTGCAGGGATTTTGTGAGGGACAGACCATGTCTCAGGCGCCTTTTGGATTTTTGGGAGGAGGTAGAATAGGCGTGGATGCAGCACCTCGGGCCAAACAGGTAAGATAATTGTTTCAAATTTATAAGTTCTGTTCATACAGTCAGGGGCCTGTAATAAATGGGGTCATGTAGTTGCCTGTATGCCTCTGTTATGTAGGAGTGGCGGTCCTGGTGGACAATTTGGCCTCTCTTGTCACAGGTTTGATAATGATGTTATTTCTCTTTTCCAATGTCACCAGAGCTTGTTTTGGGTCACTTGTGATGTTACTCTTAACTTCTGTTTTCTAAAAACAGCTCTGTCTGCTTTAATAAAGTTCTGCAGCAGAACAGAAAGGGAGTTGAAGTCCCATTTGGAGGGTTCTACAAAATGGTAATAAGTGTCGTTTTGTTTTTGTTGTGATAATAGTCCATGAGTTTTAATTGTCTTTGATACTGCTGTAGATCATTAAGGAGCTCCAGTCTGTCAGGGGGTTTGGGTGTTGGGATGAAGGTGAGGTTTTTCCAATAACTCTCTTTCTGGTGCGGACAGGTTGAAGAAGGAGCAAAGGACCATGATGTTTGAATTCGGTGGATGGTTCTGGATGACCCCATCCCCCCTTACACGCTTAACTCACTCAGCCAGTGTTTCAGCATAGTCTGGGCCGTCTCCTTGGTCCAATGTACCAGGTCACGTGGGACCACCTGAAACAAGAGTAGGTTTATTTTGGGTATGTAAGCATCTCTCTCTTTATGGTGGATGTTTTGAGTTGCTGTAAGATATCACTTTGCTCTCTCTCCACTCTGTGTGAATAATTAATGAAGGGGAATCTTACTGTGGCCTGTGGGAATTTTGCTATTGAGATTAGTTGTTGTAATTGTTCATCGTTGGTTTGTGGTTTCAGCATGTGTAGGCCGTTATTCAGGCCCATGGAGAGGACGACCTTCCCCGACCTGATCCGAGGGCCTGATATTTCGGAGGATTTCCGAGGTATGCTGGATTTGAGTCCCTGGAAAGCTGTCAATCTGAATGTTTGAGTCTGTGAATGGGGGAATTAAAATCTCCAGTTATTTCTATGGGTTTGATAATATTTATGCTCCAATCCTTAAGTTTCCTTGCAGTTTTAGCATGTATGTCTGTCTCCCTTCTAGACAGGAGGGAACATCTGAGCACGAGAATTGGGGTTTGAGTTTCGGCATAGGCTTAGGGTTGGTTTAGGTTTAGACAAAGAGAGAGAAAGGGAACTTCAATTAATCTGGGACAGAGAAGCTGAGTCAAATGACTTTCGTGGGACAGACACTCTTTGTATTAGGGCTAGGGTAAGGTTTGGTTAGGAGTTTTCAGATGCCCCCGCTGTGGGAACATCCGTGCATGGGCACACGCATTCTAATTTGTTAGCTTAGATTCTGCAATATGTATACTTATAAAGTCATGTCCGGACCTCACTGGGTGACCCTAATATTAGGCACACCAACAATGAAAGAAAGGAGAAGAGGAAAATACTATCTATCTAAAATCCTATAGGATTCAAAAATGATATAATAACCAATTTTAAACCAAACAATAATGAAATTAATATGAGGAGTATCTACTAGAAATAGAAAAAATTATAAAAATCAAAGGGGATAAATGTGTGTGTAGTTTGTTAATTTTTCCTGTGGGAGCTGAGCCGATTTCTAGCCTGGCCAGAACATTAGGTACACCTCCAGTCAGAAAGGGAAAGGGCAAAATATAATCAAAAATGATGAACTATTGTAACCAAAAGAAATAATTATAAGATAAGAACTTAAGAAGAGGCAATTTTTGTGAGGAAGATGAAATAATGTTAAATAAATGTAACTCTAGGGTCTCAGGGAGGGGAGCTCGCAAGTTTGTATTCTGCCTATTCTACGAGGAGAGGGGAGAACATGGTTAGTACATTCAATGTATCATTTCATCTTGATGTGCGCTCTCGTATTAAGAAGAAGGAGGAGAATCGTGCCTTTTTATAGATCTTTTAATTTAAGAGGGTCCATCTACGAGGTCCCGGGGGGTTTAAGGTTAGGATCAGGGCTAAATTAGGTTAGGTCTAGCTTATCCTAAGAGGTTCTGGTTAGGGTTAGGCATAAATGAAAAAACTCAGGTTAGGATTAGGGTAAGGGGTTGGGAGAGGGCTCATTTTGTGAGAAAGTAACAAATATATACAACAAATACAAATACATGAACAATTTAGAATTGTAAAGGTCATACAGGTAAGTAAAGCAGCAAAACACACCACAAATATGCACGCAAATGTGGTTTTATATAAAGAGAAATCTACTGACAAGGTAATGAAAACATGCAAAATACATTTTTTTGGTGTATGCTTATATGTTCTTAATAATTCATGCTTTATTTAATTTGCTCCATGTTTTGTTAATTCTTATTTTTGTCCCTGTCCCTTAAAGTCCCTTTAATCACTGAAGTAAACAAGTCCGATCCTTGTCCTTAATCCCACAGGTGGAAAATATTGAAAGGAAACGAATACCGTATAAACTCATAAAAATAAAGTTATAAGAATAAATAATTAAATAAGGATAATCATAAAATTAATATTCAAGCTGGAATTCATATGGGAGGTATGTAATGCGCTTAACTAGGATTGTCTGCATCTCAGGACGTTGCCTGTATTTTGGTGCGGAACAAAGACAAATTACACAAGATTTATTTAGAAAGGATAGGGCTCTCCTCTCCTTATGTTGGCACTTCTGTTCAACTTTCCAATTCTCTAGTTGAGTTCTTGCCCTCTGTAAAATTAATGTATGAGCAAAATTTGAATTCCTAAATCATTCCTCCATTAACCAAGGTGAAAAGGTGAGTATAAGAAAGAAAATTCATAATTTAAATAAATAAGTAATAAATAATAATAACAATTCATTTGCCGGATTCGTTCCTTTGAAGTGCTATATTTGGGGGTCAGTTATAGATCAAAGACTTTTAGGCTCCTCCCCCTTTCCTTTTGAAGATGTGTCGGCCATTAGCAGGCTAATGCTAATTTCTTTGTTTCTCGTTCAGTTGCACGGAAGCTCCCTTCACAAACATTATAATAAAACCTGAACACAAATACTTCAAATGTACATAAAAGAGAAAGAGCTATTGAAACAAGGGGCTCTAATTTCCTGGCGCAACTCAGGGTGGCGCAGCCTGGCACACCCCGTGCAATGGTAATTTCGTCCGGCGCACGGACGTGCGCAGCCAATTTGGCAATTTGGTAGACTGGCTGCGCCGAGATGGGTGTGATGGCGCACCAGGGGGAGGTGTCGAAAGATTCAGCTTGGCGCAGTGACAATTTCGTGCCAAAAAAACGCGCGGAAGGTGCACTGAAAGCCCACCAGCTCCAACCTGGTCTATTCTCGGTGCAGGTGAGGCGCACTCGGGGCAGTGGTAATTTGGCTGACAGGTGCACAGTGCGCACAGTGCGCACACGTCACCAGAACCTCACAGGCAGGTGTCCAGAGTGTCAGGCACATTTCAATGCAATAAACAATCACAACAATCACAACAGCCACATGATCCGATACGGAGTATCAGGCCTCTCTCATCTCATGAAATCCAAAAGAAAAGAAAAAGAGAGACGCTCGCTTAATAAATGTAAGTCACTCAGTGTCTTAAGGATTTACCTGTGATTGCCCATATTTCTCTGTTTTAATCTTTATTCGTAACGTGATCTAAAAAGATGGAGTACATCATTGCAAGGAGGATGAGGAGGAGATATAATTTCACCAAAGGTTCTGCTATTTGGCGATGACAGACCAGTACTGCAGGTGGATCACAAGCATGATGAATGGATTAGCCTGCTGCTGTGTTTAAATGTAATTATCACTTAATTTTGTACTCCTATTATGACACAGGAACAGATGATATCTGTCCCGTGAGGTGGTCCACACAGTGACACGCATCGTGTCCTGTGATGCGCAGCCCGGTGGCCCCTGCGCTCTCCCAGCTGCTGCGAAAGTGACAGCTGCTCTGACCTTCTTCTCCACCGAGGTGAAATTGTCACTGTGCCTCGCCCGCGGCGCATTTAAAGGCGAGGAGAGGCGTTCATTTGATTGGTGAAGATTACACTCGGCTGTGTTAAACCCTACTCTCCTCCCTCTCTGCCATTTGCGCCGGTGGGAGAGACGGAGGCGTGGGTGCGCCTCCCTGCGCAAGACTGCGCCGTGAACAAAACTTGCAAAATGCCCTGGACACACCCCGTTGGCGCGGCGCAGGCGCGCCGCAGGGCAGGTGCACTGCGCCTGCGCCTGGTCTACGAAATTATAGACCAAGTGCTCAACACAGCAGCATGCCAATGACTCCCACACAGCGTACAACAAATTAAAAATCATCCAACATAAAGCCTTAGAAGTTACTCATTTTTGTAGACAGTGGGATAAAAGTGGTTCTCTGGTTTCCCTCCTTAGGCTGTTCCCTGTTATTCTGGATTTATAAAAAAATAAAAATAAAACATAAAAAAATAAAAAAATCAGCTTAAACAGTGGATACTAAAACCCTAAAAGCCACCCCTCTATGGAAAAAGTGCTCATTTGCATCTTCCCAGGGGGAGCCCCTTTGCAGATTTTTGGTAGTGGGGGGGGTCAGGGGAAGGGAGGCAAAAAGTTGCCCACGAATGGGACACGGGTTGCAGTTCCATGGGGGATTAAGGAGTTAGGTCAGGGTCAAATTTGTCCCTTTGCAGCCATGATTAGTGCTGTTGCTCAGTATCCTGTCTCAACGACTGAACACCAGTTGCATCATTTCCTGGGATTTGCAGGCTACGATGGATCCTTCTGCTGTAACTTTGCTGCCATTGTTGCACCCTTGTCCTGCTCTGGAGTTGGTATGGGATTTCAGATGTGAGCAGGCCTTTCATCAGGCCGTGAAAGCTGTCATGTGTAACTCACCGGTTCTTGCTGCCCCGAACTTTGCTTTTCTATTCAAGCTTGAGGTTGATGCTAATGGTACAGGCACTGGAGCTGCTCTTATTCAGGAGGACTTTGCTGGCATTGACCATCCCATATTCAGTTTTTCTACCAAGTTCTCAAGGGCCCAGCAAAACTACAGCTTAATTGAAAAGGAAACCCTTGCATTGCTGTTGGTTCCTCCTCACAACCTGTTGCTGTGTATGAGGACCACAATCCCTTGGTGTTTTTGAGTAGTATGTACAACAGCAACCAGAGGCTGATGGGTTGGGCAAACATTGCTCAGACTTATAATTGGAGATTCGCCATTAAAAAAAAGGCCAAGAAAACATTGTTGCTGATGCTCTTTAGTGTGTCTTTGAATGATTTCACCTTTTGTGCCATATTTATGGGGGGTTAATGTTACAGCAGAGCTGTTTCCTGTTTAATTTTGCTGTTTCCTTTTTATCAAACCTGTATGGCCAGGTTACCCTCACCCATGGGCAGTTACACAGAGATTATTTAGGTCAGGCCTGCTCACAGCTCTCTCTCTCTCCACCCTGCAGCAGAAACATCTCTATGGTCTGTTTACAGGTTTTCAGTCATTTTCTGACATTTCTGACAAAAATAACATTTTTGTGTTGTGTCCATTAATATGTTCAGCCCAAGAGCCAGCCATGACACAGGGCAACTGCTGGAAGGAGAAGCATGATGTTCTGTGGTGAATCCTTTGAGGTTAAGTGAGGCTCTGAAGCTGCAGAGGACAAACCAGGACGAGCTGTGGGCAGAGCTGTGAAAAGAGAGTTGTGTCATTTAGGGGTCAGAACATGAGAGGGTCATATGGTTCATTGAGCAGCTGAATATTTCCAAACAGAGCTTGGTGGGTCATTTAAAATGGTAATTACTTTCTGCTAATTACTTGCCAATATTGTCTGGTTTTCATTTATTGATGTAGATAAATTCAAGCATGACCCATTTCTATGCAAATGTGTAGGAACATTATTATTGCGATAGTGCTTTTAAAATTCCTGAAATTTCCTCTGAAAAAGGAAGAATGTGGATCGTAAACAAGCTGGCTTTACGTATGTTCTTGACTAGCAAACATTGCTTGACACTGTGACATCACTGAATTTCCTTGTTTTCTTAAAATCAGCATTGGTGATTTTTCTGACTTGTTTTGTTTAAAAATGTCGGACAAAGAAGAAAGAAGCCTGTGTGATCCTCCTGAGTAGGAAAACATGTTCAGATCTTTCAAGGACATTGTCTATGCTGTTACTAAGCTTTATTATCTTAAACCCCTGACCCCGCTCCGTCAGTTTACGTGGCCTACCACTTCGTGGCTGAGTTGCTGTCGTTCCCAAACACTTCCACGTTCTTATAATACAGCTGACAGTTGTCTGTGGAATATTTAGGAGAGAGGAAATTTCACGACTGGATTTGTTGCACAGGTGGTATCCTATCACAGCTCCACGCTGGAATTCACTGAGCTCCTGAGAGCGACCCATTCTTTCACAAATGTTTGTAAAAGCAGTCTGCATGCCTAGGTGCTGGATTTTATACACCTGTAGCCATGGAAGTGATTGGAACACCTGATTCTGATTTGGATGGGTGAGCGAATACTTTTGGCAATATAGTGTACCTTCCCCATAGTGATCCTATCGCCTTGGTCGCAGTGTTTGGAACTATCGAGGGCTCTTATGATCCACCATTGCTGTCAAATAATTGGTCCATTGGCATCTACGGAGTTGACGTAACTCTCTTTCCACGGCTCTGGCTGTGGGATTAGACAAGAGAGACGTGGCTTTGAACAGAGCCTCAGATCTCCCATCAGCCCCTGCAGAGATAAGGCTGATGATGATGATGGTGGTGGTGGATCTACTGAAGCTGTGCTGGTTCTCAGCAGAGCTTGAGGTTTTTGAGTGGAGGCAAGAAAGAGCAGCAGGTGGACCATGGAGATGTTGGTGTGAAGGGCAGCAGAGTTTCTGTAGAACATTTTAAAAATACAGTTAATGTCGTAACGTAACGTAAATATCACAGACAAACAACAGCAAAGAAGCAATGACAGAGGACATGGACCAAATGATTCAAACGAAGCGTTCAACTCGTAGAAGTGGATATAAAATAAACAGAAAAATCTTGACAGACAAAAAATATATACAATTTAAGATTGAAAAAATAAACTTGTTAGGTTGGGGAAAGTATCTGATTGAATATCTGTTTGCTCTGTTCAGAGTTTTCTTTTTCATATAATTATCTTTTGTTTAACAAAAGTTTGATCATCTCAATTCTATTACAATTAAATTTTTCATCAAATATATCAATAACTGCTGTATGTGTACATGTGTGTGAGCATGTGTATCAATCAAACAATCAATCAATATTTATTTTCATAGCACCAAATCATAACAAACTTTATAGTAAGACACTTTACAAAAGAGTAGGTCTATGTCATACTCTTATTTTATTCATCATTTTTTCAGAGAGATGCTGAAAGGAGAGGGCGAACAGAGACAGAAGGACTAAAATGTGAATTCATGATGGAGATAATTCACAGAAGCTCAGACCATAAATATGTCCCAATGCAGATGTAGTAGCTGTGGTGTTGTGGCCAAATCTTCAAAGTCAGATATCAGTGTGTTAGGGGTTCAGCCTCATCATGGCCATGACGTTTAGTAAGGATTGCAAAAAGCAGTGTAGAGTTATAATGAATGAAAAGTTACCACAGCTTCTTTCCACTGGTTGTCCAACAATTTCCAGCACTTGTTTAATCCTGCAGCAAAAGTCAATTAGATCAACGCTGTACAACTTCTTCTCTTAAATATGAGCTGTGGAAAAATGCTGCTTTGAAACCAAAAATCAAAATGGCCAACATCCTGTTTAGTTTTCAACATGGCTACAAGAGCTATCAAGCAAAAGCATAAAATAAAAAATTAAACCTGCAAGCAAGTGTTAGTCCATTTTGAAGTTGTCATCTGACCCCCTTTGACTTGAAACCCAGCCCCTATTTGAGATTGTATTGCCACAAAATACTTGCAGCTACAGATGTGATTTGAATTCTGTTTATTTTATTTGTTAAATAGTAACACTGACAGTGATACAAGAGAGACAACAGAGAGAGAAAAAATAAAATTAAAGAGTAATTAATAGTTACAGACAGACAAAATAAAGACATACAAACAAGAAAGGTTTTAATAGTTTGTGGATGATGTAAAACCCAACTGGGGAGGTAGATTTTCTTATTGGATATCAAGTAAGCAAGAGCAGAAGAAAAAGGGGAAAAAAACTAAAACAAATACATAAAAAAAATAAATAAATTACATTTTTAAATTTTAGGGCATTGTCAAAGTGAATTCTTTTGACAAGATAGTTGATAATGGGATTTACATACTTACACACATGTAAATACATACATACACACACATACATGCATGCATATAAATATGCATACATATATACAGTACATACACACATAAACATACACATACATACATATATTGTGCCATAAAGACACAGTGGGCAGTTATAAAAATACTTTGTTACGTTTCTGCCAGCCACGGGACATGAATGACAGGGGTCACGGACAGGGAAACTAACAAAAGAAAATCTGCACCTTAATGCTAAAAACAAAATAAGGCCTGAGATCTTAAAGGTGGAGTGGAGTCATGACTCTCCGCAGCCACCCACTAATTCTACTATAAAAGTAGACAAACTGAAAGAAAAAAAGGCCTCAAACAGAAGTGGAGTCACTTGGTGGGGAGAAAATAAGTGGAAAAGTCTCCTTAGAGATCAACTCTCACAAAACAAAATCATGAATTTACCCTGAACAAATATGCACTTGCTCTCTAACAGCACTCATTCCTCAAACCAAAAGAAAACCAACTGATGGTGTTGGCTCTTTGGTGTCACAACCCAATTGAGGGAAAGAGCCTCCTTTTATAGACTGCCCAGGCTGATGAGCACCGGCTGGGTGCAGTGAGGCCAGGTGAGCGGAGTGAGAGGCTCTTAGGAGTGCTGGAGGTCACAGACTACCTCCATCTGTAACAACTTGAACTGTGATTTGAACTTTAAAAGAGTCACAAGACTTGGACCTACAAATGTCAAATGTTGCTATCTCTCACTGTTTTGGAGATATGACAGTTTAAGTTTTCATCATTTAATTTTGCTCATCCTCAGAGTTTATAATAGGCGTGGACTGCACTTTCCATTTTCCCACCGTTTGTAAGGGACATTACCACCTGCACTGGTCCAGAGTGAAGTTGAGTGAAACTTTTTGAAACAACTCCCCACAGATGCCTCAATGTTGCCTAAATATCATTATACCACAAAATAGTTGGAACATATGAAAGCTGTAGGACTTTTGTTTTTTGTGTACGGGCCTGAGTTCCATTCATTTGCATTGGAGGATCGAGGAGGGCTGCTCCGAGATGACCAACTTTGAGGGCTTGTCATTTGGAAATCATTTGGGAAACAACAAAGTTGTTCACAAGTACTGATCAGCGTGGCCTACTGTGTCATCAAATTTGATTTTAAAGCCAAATTGCCAGCTTCTTGTTTGAGATAGGTCAGGGATGTCCGTGCATGATTTGTGTCGCTGTTGGTTTGTCTTTACCGCATCACCTCTGGCCGTGACAGCTGTTCCGGTGCACTTTATTGTACCTAGAGTACATTTTGGGTTTTTGGGAGTGAATCTTTTCATTTTATCAAAGTCCAGACCTGGCATGCATGCCGATTTTGATGCAGTTTTGAACACATTTAGGGGGTCAAATTAAGGTTGAAAGGCGTAACAGAATAATAAAAGGAAAAAGAAACAGACAAAACCAATAGGGTCCTTGCCCGAAGGAGCAAGGACCCTATTGAGACATTGCCTTTTGGGTGAGGTCCCTAATAAAAAGAAGATCATCATAGCTCATAGAAAAACTGATAATACATTGAAACTCAGGATCCAATTCTGTTTAGAGATTTAATTTTCTGTTTCTGTGTCATTGGTGTGGATGATTTTGTATGTACAAACAGCCAAAGGTAAGAAAACATTACATATTACTGGTACATAAACAGTCCCTTTTAAAAGACTTATAATGTTATACAGATTTCTAAATGAACTTTCTTAACTTATATCATTAATAAATCCACTTCAGGTGCTAATTTGTCGGTAAACTCAAGATAAAAGCAGAGGTAATCTAATGAATAGATAACAAACATTAGAAACAAAACACATTTGGTCAATAAACTAGAGGAAATGAAAACAAGGTCTGTCTACTCATAGTCATGTTCTGATTGTTCTCTAGTGGTGAATGATGAGGAGAAAAGAGGAAGTGAAGGTCAGAGGGCGGGCTTTTATAATGTTGGGGAGTGGCTTGGTCCTGATTGACGAGAAATGGACAAGAAAGTCAACACTCCGCCACAGGAAGTCATCCCAAAAATATTTTAAATGTAATGTAATGTAAGGGGGCTGTGATAAGCGCCAGCAGCAGCTCGATTATAGGATCACTCTTTTGTGTGTGTGTGTGTGTGTGTGTGTGTGTGTGTGTCTATATATATATAGATATATAGATATGTATATATACATATATATGCATTAACGTGTATCTATAAAATAAAGGGTATGCTTCAGCTCAATTGTAAAGTGCCTTAAGATAACACTTGTTATGAATTGGCAATATACAAATAAAGATTGATTGATTGGAGAATTGATACAACAAAGAAATATTCGACCAAACACTTATTTAGTCACTTTTTGTGCTTAATTTATTTGTTGTTTTAGATCTTCAGTGCATATGTCTCTACTCAGTTTCTACTATCTGACCAAAGTCTGATTCTTTAACACTTTTATTCCTACATCTGAACACAGCTAAAACACAAATATTAAATACATGGTGGTTTTAAGTGAAACTGATTTCAGCTATTAAAAAGTTAAATTGCTTGGTATAGAAAATGTGTTTCTTGTCCCACAGTGCTACTACAACTCCACTATGCTCCACCTACCACAGATCGGTGTCCTGAATTGTCCCGGTCTGACACTGAGAGAGCGTGTACATTGGCCTTATTGTCTTCTGTCACTTTGTCTCTGCTGAGACACCAAGCATGTGGTCAGTGGGAGAGTGACAGAGGGGGAAGAGGAGGGAGCACAAAACTGCCGCTTAGGAAGAAAAATATTAGTGTCCTCAAAGGGGAAATGTTGTAAAAGGTGATGTGGCAATAACAGGAATTGGAATTAAACATACAGCTCAGATACTGTGAGTCAGAAGTCTGCACCTCAGGATGAGTTGTACAGCTGATTTATGACTAAATACCACAAAAAGACACGAGGCTGACATGTCATCAACAAAGGTAGGACATGCGATTACAGGAATTTTCTTTTTACTACCGTAACCAAAATCTAACATTAGCATAAGATGTGGAAGTGTGTTGTGAAAGTTGATGTGGTCGCATTCAGGTCAAGATCTAAAAAACATTCTCTGTGTGACACTCTTCCTGCATTCCTTGAGAGGGGTGTGTTCAGACCTGTTGGCTCAACAAGGAAGTAGCAGTGACGGGACCAGGAGGGCTGTCGTAGGTGTGGCTTTGCAGTAGTAGCAACAAAACTCCCAGGTAGACGGTTGTGCCCTGTTAAAGTGACTGCCTGCTCTTGAACAATGGTGCGCACACTCTTTTTGTGGACCCTCATCTTCAGTGGATCACTCAGCCTCTCAGGTAAGTGACTTCACCCTCCTTGTCCTATCGCATAAATGTGTGTAAATGATTGAAATCATAATACAGTAGGTCATGACCTTTTATTTAATACTTTTAAAAGAAGCATTACTGTTCCTGAATATCAAAATATGTATAACTTCTGACATTTTACTTCTTTTACTGTATTATAATGCTGTTCTGTCTGATTAAAAACACTAGCTCTGTAATAAAGAGCCCATATTTGACCTTTTGTCAGGTTTATAAAGTCATTTATGATTATGTTCACAATTCCTAATTTAAAAACAAACTCTTTAGTTATCATATATTGAGTACTCATGATATTGCCCCTTCCTACCCCACTTGACCCCGTCCCACACTGATTGATCGACAGGTCTACCCTGCGGTCATTGGCCAGTTCATTGTCAAACTCTGCCTTCATTCTACCGTCTCTGCTCTGCTCTGCTCTGTGCTTGCTACCGTGAGCCAACGGGCTTAAACTGATGACAAAACAATTGGCATGATGTAAAACTGGTAGGTCTATGGGGCGAATGAGACATTTAAAGCAGCTATTGGTGCCATAAACATGGGGAGAAGAAGAACTCCTGATTAAACAGCCTCTTTGTCTTGTTCAGTGAAGTGCTAGAGGCGGCATATGAGAAACACACTCGAGCACATTTTGAACTCTGAAAAGCATAATATGGGCTCTTTAACACAAGCTGCAGCATCTGTAGCCTGACTAGAAAAGCACTCAGAGAGCGCAGACCTCCGCCAAGCAGTTCAGTTCGGGCAGTGGCTTTTCCACAACCCCTGTAAAGATAAAATTCTGGATCACCAGATCAGAATAGTGCCAGGATCCAGACCAAACTCAGCACATACATGGATGTTATCATCCTGTATGAACACAATAAGTTTTTTGAACATCACTTAATATTTTGATTTTATATTAATTATTGATTGTTGTCAATGGGTTTTCCATTATAAACTTCAATGTTTTCTTGTGACATCAATCTGGATCAGATCCAGATGAAATTTACCTTGATGTTTGGGACATGGACCCCATATTATCCTGTGAAATTAAAAGCAAATCCTTTAATGAATGGCAGATTTTTTTTCTATCCAGGCAAATAAACGTATCACCACCAAAATCTAATAATTTCTAAGTTGGGCCATTACAAACATCTCCTGAAAATGTCAGAAAATTAAACAGAAACAGAAATTACATTCTCAAAATAACATGGACAAACCTCCAGACCACTTGGCAATTGTTTACAACAGAATTGTATTCTCATTCATTTCAACAAATGGCAAATGTCTTAGTACGTGTCTCAATGTCTCAGAACATCTTTGCAAATGATTAAGTACAGGTAGCCAACAGTTAGCACAGTTAGCCTACATTTAGCACAATTTCCAAGTGAATAGATCTTGTTGATCAAAACTGATTGTTGATTCTCCGCCTAATGGTTGTTCTCTCCAAAACATATTAGCATCGTTTCATTGTAAACGTCTTCACATGCACAACAGCGTGTTCAATTGTTAAAATTAAGGTAAATCCCAAGTCTACCCCTTAGCCCTTCCCCTTGGTTCTCTGTTTTGAGGGCCAAGGGGAAGCGATGAAAACACGCCCCTGAAAAACGAGACGCCACTCGATTCCTGCTATATCATCACCCAGAGCCGCTCGCTGGCTGTGACATATGCAGATGCGACAATAACCGTAGCTACAGCTGCGAAAGCTAGCTTGTTATAATGAGAAATTGTAAAATACGACCAACAATTCAAAACATGATTAATATTTACTTGATGATTTAATAATTACTTATAATTAAGCGCTTCCTTTGGTCTCCGCTCTTCCTCATGTCGGCGGGCGCGGTGTATTATGGGAAATTCTCATAGCCCTTCTTTTCAAGTGAGGTCCTGGTCTGTCTTCATTTCGAGGGCTATGTACCTCTTGGTCTTAGCCCTTCCCCTTAGCCCTAGGGAGAATTGGGCAACCACTTCACTAGGCGTGAACGTGCAAAACCAAGGGGTAAGACAAGGGCTAAGGGGTAGCGGTTTGCGTTGCGTTTCCACCGGCATGGTACCTCCTAAAGCAAACCAGTTTTTAGTACCTACTCTGCTCTGGTTCTAAGCGAGCTCAGTTGATACTAAAAGGTGACGTTGACCGACTGCTGGCTACTGATTGGTCAGAGAATGTCGTCACCAATGAGTCATGAGCGCGACGAGCTAGCTAACATGCTAGCGGTAGCTACTATTAGCCTACCCTCATACGTCTTTTCTTTGCAGCTCGATTGCTCTCGTCCTCGGTATTTCTTCTCACCGCCTGCAGCCTTCTTCTGCTTTCCTCTTTCATTCGGTTTGTGACAAAAAGCCATAGATCGAGCAGCAAGTATACTATTGCCTCCAAGTCCTCCATTGTTTTGATTGTTGTGTCGCGCTCAAAATGACATGAACGCAGCTGTTTTATAGCGCCCCCGCCCCCGCTGGGCAGGGAACCGGGCTGGTGGGAAAGCAGCACAATGAGAGTAGAGTAGAGCCGGGTAGAGTCGTGGAAAGCCGAGTCGAGTAGAGTAGGGCTAAGATGTGCTGGTGGAAAAGGGCCATTAATGACATGAATCGCACAAATATTTACTGACAGAGCGCAGATGTCTTCTCAGGTCTCTTAAACTCAAAACACATTTTTTGCTTTACACATATTTTGCAATTCAGAACGACACTTTTTACTGTAAATGCACTGAACACGGTTCTCTGCATAAGACACAACAATCTGACATAAAGTCATGTCTGCCATTTCGAAACACTGCGTCCTGATTATTTTTTTGCCTCTTGTTTTATTGCTTTATATTTGTGTCTGCACTTTTTTCTGCAGTTCTCTTTTTCAGTTTACTGTTTTTTGTGAGAATATATTTTGTTCACTCCAATGTAAGTATATCAGCTGTGCATATGTTGCACTGACTTGATAGGTGAAAAGTAGAAAAATAAATGTGTAACAGTATGTGTGTATATCTGCAAATATGTCTGTGCATGTGAACAATCTGAAGGATTTTCTAGAATTTGAACTTTTTTAGTATTATGATGCCAAAGCTTAATAAATAGGAGAGTGCTTTTCATTCTGCCCAACAGTGTGTAGCTGGTTAGACATAAATCTGGTCATATGAATGAAGTGTGTGCCATTGGGTGCAAAAGTTTGTTTTTGATAATGCTACATGTAGTTTTGGTTGCAGAGCTTCATTTTGCAGGACATATAGGTATTTTGAAGTTTGGGTGTGTGGGTTTGTGAATTGTGTTAGGTAAGTATTTCGATATAACCAGCCTAGTTTGCAAAACTGTGTTTTAGCAATTGGATAAACTGTAATAATGGTTACAGTTTCCTTGGCAGTATGAGTGCAATGTGTGATGTCAAACCTTGGAGGCTACTCTTACTGTGAAATCTTTTTTTTCCTCCAGTTTCATACACAATTGTATTCTGTTAGCCAGACAAAAAAACTACTACAGTAATCATTGTCAATAAAGGACTGGGCTCAGACTGAGAGGTGGACATGTGGGACATTTCAATGGTCCTCTGCCATAGTGACAAAACATCTAAACATTTTGACCTGCAGTGCAGACACAAGCCAAAGGGACGATGCATTTTGAGGGCACTATTTATTATGAGAGAGGAATTTACATGAGAGAGGAATTTAGTTTTGACACATGAGTGAAGTGTTTTGGGAGAGATATGAGCGTTTGCAGGTGATCCACGGTGTTGTGCTGAACCATCCAGGTTATTTTGGCAAAAGCATCAAGAGAGTTGAGAACGTCTGATCTGTTTCAAGAAAAGAGCCAAAGCAATTGAGAAGGATCTATGCATTTTTGGTGGCAATGACTATTTATATGAGAAAGGAATTTAGTTTGAAGCATGAGTGAACTGTTTTGGGAGAGAGATGTGCTTTTGCAAGAGAGTTCCTGTGTTATGCTGAACTGAAAGACTGTTACGCCAAATGATCTTAAGAGTTTTGAGAATGTAATTTCTGTTTCAAGAAATGAGCCAAACCAATGGAGAAAAACTGTAAAGCAAATTTGCACCTTGTCAAGCTCCAATTTACAGTGATGGTGAGCAGCCCAAAGCAGCACAGCCCAATCAGCGTCCTGTGACGAAGGCAGTGGTGGGAGCTTTGAGTGAGACAACAACCGGAAGTGACTTCTTATACAGAGATTAGCATAGATGCTAACAGCTTCCATAGCAGTTTTATCAGACATGGACTGTTATATTTTTTAAATGAAAAACAAACACTGAAAGCATTTCTCAATAGAAAGCACATTTTCGCTCCACTTCCGACATGTTTTGGCAAAAGTTTGTTCCAGTTTTCAGCTGCCTACAGCATTATGTGATTGGCCCATGATGAACTAGAAAGCTCTCGGAGCACAAACCTCTGCATGGGTAGCTCACATGTTGCTGTTACATCTATAGGCAATAGGTCCATGATAAAGTTACCACCATAATATGATTCCTTGACAGGCCGAGTAGGTTCATTATGTCTATGTTGATAATATGCTTATACTTTCTTTTTTAACAGACAAGAAGGTTTTTAGTTCATACCTACATGTTTCGATGAAGATCTTACGTCTTCATCAGAAATGTCTCATGTTTAGATTCTCAAGGATTTATGTACCTCATCCATGACATGAAGCGCAAGTTCTTTCGGGTTAGCACAACTAGAATCTTAGGACAGTACTTTTGACAATCACTTATCAGCATCATAGTTTAATATTTACAGCACCATCTACCTCAGTGAATAGGTCCTCAAACCTTGAACAGTATTTCTCTGTGAGTTTTACATCTGTTTTCACTTTACTGTTTTCTCATCATTTACTCTGTCAGTGGGTTTATCGAAAACACCTGTGGTCTGTGGTGAGTGTCGGGGGTTCCTCAGAGCTCTGCATGTGAAGCCTGAGGTGTGAAAACAACAGGATGCAACTTTTAAAAATAGCAATAATCTAAAGACGTTGTATGAATTGTGAATAAAGATGGGACACTTCTGACGAAGACGGAAGATCTCCGACAAAACATGTAAAGGTATGAACTAAAAACATTCTTGTCTGTTAAAAAAGAAAATATAAGCATATGATTCCTTGACCCTGAAAACCAACATCTAGCACCAGAATCATGTTGACATTATTATTAGTTGGACAGTTATTGAGCAAAAACGATTGTTTTCAAATGGCAGTTGTCTGGATCACGACCAAAATCTAATCATTTTTAAGTTGGGCCATTACCAACATCTCCTGAAAATTTCAGCAAAATTTGTGCGGTTGTTTTTGCATAATCCTGCTAACAATCAAACAGACAGACCATGATCTGCCAGCAAAACATAACATCCTTGGCGGAGGTAGGGCAAGGTACTACTGACATCTGGAAAACACTCACTCAGATACTCCTCGGTTAACTGAGCATCTGCCTCGTTCATCATGTAGGTGAATAGATTGCAGTAGCAGTGGACAGCCTGATCGTGCATACTGCGGACATACAGACTCTGCATGCACATGGATCAGTTCTCTAAAGCTGTTATCAGACAGACTGTCATTGACTGTAAGGGATGAAAAGAGGAAACGGCAGTTTCAGGTGTCAATCAGCAAAGATATGTCAAGTTCAAAATGCTTTGGATCCTTGGAGGGGGCAGGAGGCTCTTTTCACTTTTAGGTTATGGTGTTTAGATTTGCATATACTCAGACAATGCCTATATCTAATCAATATGATCAACAAATTACTAAAAAAAACCATCTGAATACAATCAGATAAATGATAGAAATGTCCTCAAGTGGATCATCAGTTGCCAAAAAAACCTAATGGATCAAATGAGATACAAAAAATATATATGCTAAATTTTATGGAAGTTTTGATTGTTTCTTTAGGAAGTGAAATAAACATTTCAGCTCCAAAAAATTAGAATTTTCTGTCTGTAATTTGTGATTTTTGGCTTTAAAGGGTTAAATTTGACAAGCATGTACCTTTTTTTGGCTTTAATAAAAACAATACAGAATGGAAAAAAATAGAGTACATGCAAAATGCATTGTTTTTCCAGCAAGTGTGGAAATAGGTTAATAATGTAATGTGAAGAAAAAAATTACAAATGTTTTAATATGTTTGGGCCCCTGCCAGTTAATGGACTACTGGACACTCCTGTCCTATCCGCCCTACAGTGTCAGTGGTTCTCCCCCTTGAGATAAAGTTAAACTTCAATAAGATGACACACACAGTGTTGCTCTTCAGCACATTGATTGTAGTTGTCCGTACTTGCTGATAAAAAGCCACTCCTAATCTCAGAAAACATCATTAATCATTCATCACATTGGCAAACCGAAGGTGGTTACTTCAAATTGATGAAAAAAAATAAACAAAACCTCCCTCCTCATGTTGGAACATCTGCAGGGTTTCATAATTCTGGTTTTAACTGGCAACACACTTACAATGTTGCATAAAAAAGATCTGGGTTTTGAGGTCAAATAAAGTACCCTTCAGGTGTTGATATGCTATCTAACCATGACTCAAAATGACAGTCATTTCCTCTCAGACAGTTTCATGGACATAGAGAAACGTTTTTGAGTTAAGAAATGTTGTGAAAATGGTCCAAACAAAGTCTGGTAAGGATGAGATTTAAAGTAAAGGTGACAATATGAAAGTTGTGATCATTTACTCATTTGTACTTTAGTTTAAAACTTGGTTTGGAGTGTGATTCCTCAGCTTAGCTTTTTTCAGCTAAAGGTGATTTTAGACCTTCTTTATATGGGCTGGGGCACCCTTAACTTTAATCCCTACCATCTAAGAAAAAAAACAATACATGAAGTTATTATAACAGAACAATTATGGTGTTTCTTCTGTCATTAATTTGACAGTTACCCACCCAATGCAAAAGAAAGGTAAAAAAATATACTTTATTATTTAAAATATTCAGTTAATGACAGAAGAACGTGGAAATCTATAATGCATGTTGCTTTCCTGAAAAATTCATGATTTATGAGGCTATTATTGTAGAATTAATTACAAAAATGCACAGAGATGCACAAATAAGTGCAAAGTTTTACAAATGTGTAAAAAAAAATAAATTGTGCATGCATTCAAAGATTATCAATTCAGACACACATATGCAAAGATCAGCAAATGCTGAAATTAATACTAAAGTACATCCATAGATTCACAAATGAGTACACAGATCTACAATGTTGCACAGGAGCCAAGCCTGTCATCCTTACCTTAGGACAGGGGTGGGAAACAAGTGGCCACGTGAAGCCCCCCAACTTCCTTAAATGCGACCTGCTAGTCAGTTAAACATGTATATAGACGAGGGAAACCTGACAAAATCTACCATGACAACACTAACTAGAAAGCACTCAGAGAGCGCAGACCTCCAAGCAGCTCAGTTACGGCAGTGGCTTTTCCACATTCCTGTAAAAGACACAATTCCGGATCATCACGCACTCCGATTGGCCGGCTGAGTCTCCTCTCATGTCTGTCCATGTGGAGGGCTCCTCCGCTGGCATTGCAAGGGAAGCTGGGAAATGGAGTCACATAGGCTTGAAAAACGTTGGCGTCAGTTTGCAAATAAACTACAATTCCCATAATGAAGTAAAGAGGGCGAAACCCTCACAGCAGCCGAGGGGAAATTTAATGGGATATCCCATTATAATTTTTTTGTGACGTCAATCTGGATCAGATCCAGATTAAATTAAGCTTGATGATAAAGACATATTACAGATATTATCCTGTAAAATTGTAAGCGAATCCATTAGGTGATGTCAGAGATATGATTTTTTAAAAGTTGGTCCAATGTTAACTAATGGGATTTTTTTCGAAATTTTGTGAATTTTTTGCATCCAAACAAATATGCTGACCACCACCAAAATTTAATGGCTTCTTTAGTGGACCAAACCTCACCTCTGGTAAAATTTTCATGTAAATCCATCCAGTAGTTTATGCGTAATCTTGTTAACAGACAGACAAACAAACAAACATACAGGGCCAAAAACATAACCTCCTGTAACCCCGGAGGTAAATATAGGAGTATTTAAAAAAAAAACAAAAAAAAAAAAACCCAGCTTTAACTGGTTGTAATTGTTTCTTAAAAACTCACTTTTGCCCACTGCTAAATACATTTGATTAAACATAACCAAAACTGTCTGTGAAATATACTGAAACAACCAGTAAACATTCTGAGGGTTGAGACTGTATCATTCCAAAAGTTTGGCCCTGTGGCACTGAGGATAAGATTTATGTGGCCCTCTTAAAGTGGTTGCCAAAGTTTCCCATCCCTGCCCTAGAGCAACAAAACCTGCACAGACACATAGATATATGCCCCATTTTTAAATATGGCATGGCAGCGGTGTTACAGAGTCACATGTGAGACAAGAGCCAATTGAGAGGCTCTCTTCAATTGTGCTGACTCAGGTGTATCTCAACAATTAAAAGCACAAGGGCATCTGTTTTCTCAGCCGTGATCAACTCAGCGTCAACCCTTAAAAATCAGTCCACACATTTTCATTTGTTTTTTTGTCTTTCTACACATTTGTGCATCGTTGCATTTATTTGTGGATCTGTGTACACATTTATAGATCAGTGTACAGGTCCATGCACGCATTTGCAAATAAGTGAACAGCTTGAGAGCTGCATGGTGCCCTTCCTTCATGTTTCTACTCACATAGTGACTGACTCTCACCTTTCAGAAGATTGTCTTTATGCAGCCTCAGGACAGGAATCTGGCTCAACCTCTTGCCTTAAGAAGACAGAGCCGTTTGCCTTACTTATCTCGTATATTCTATCAGCTTTTTTTTTAACCCTTGAGGCTCCTTAAAAATGAAGTTACACATATTACCCTTGGGTCCCAAATCGGTCCCGCTGATAAAAGTGTAATTAAGATGAAATATATAATTTTTTATTCACTTTTACCACATCAAATCTTTCAATTGTCAGACCAAATCGATGTTTTTCACTATTTAAAAATGTATATTATGTGTTTTTATGCCCTTTTTGTCAAGGACCATTGATTCTTTTTTTTCTAAGGGAAAACATAAATCATGCAATATTTTCAAGAAATCAAGTGTAAAGTGGAATATTTGGGATGAGCTTATGGCAGCCTTGAATAGGTCAATAACTGATAACATTTATTTTGATGCATGATCATTTCTTGGAGCAATGAGAGCTTATTAAAAAAAAATAAACAAAAAAAACTTCAGCTTGCACTTGTGTAAAAAAAAATGTGATTTTTTTTTTGTTGTTTTTTTTTTTTTTTTTTTTTTT
This sequence comes from Cetoscarus ocellatus, assembly GCA_037902135.1. Taxonomy (NCBI): domain Eukaryota; kingdom Metazoa; phylum Chordata; class Actinopteri; order Labriformes; family Labridae; genus Cetoscarus; species Cetoscarus ocellatus. The sequence continues at coordinate 1,948,667 of JBAMNC010000440.1, forward strand.
TTTTTTTTTACTTTCACCACATCAAGTCTTTTCAACAATTTCAGACCTAAACAATAAATATAAAGTTTTGAATTATTTTTTAAAAAAAGTCTTTTAATATATTTTTATGCCCTTTTTGTCATAAGGACCACTGCTTTTTTTTCAAAGTGAAAAACATAAATAATGCTTTTTTTTTTTTTTTTTTTTTTTTTTTTTTTTCAAAAATGAGGTGTTTGGAACAATGAAAGTTCATTCAATAAAACTTTTTACTCTTAGGTCTCAACATGGTCCTTCCCATAAAACTGTAATAAAACTTAATATTGCAATATTTTTTTTCACTTTCATTGCTTCAGATCTTTTCAGCAACTTCTGACCTATTCAAAGATTTAAAGTTTTTTATTGTTTAAATGTTATTCTTGGGTATTCTCCTAAAGGCACTGTCCCTAATATCAGATAAATACTTGAATAGAGTATAAAGGATAACTGCAAACAAACAGATTATGAAATACTAGTTACAACCAAATCCACCACAAATAACCAAATGGAAAGAAAAGAAAGAAATTTATAAGATAAGATTAATTACACAGAGGATAAAAAACTTAGGCAACATCTTTGATTTGCAATGGAAAAAGATAAATGAACTATTGAATCATAAAAATATCAAGGAAAAAATAGGTTGGAAAAGTTAAAAATGTAAATAAAATCTCTAAAATGAGATTAAATATCAGATTAAAGTTGCCAATATGTTTTTTGTATGTTTATCTTTGTTTTTCTTTGCCTATTATGCTGTTCTTAGTCTGCTAAATTGTAGATTTCTGCTTTTGAATAACACAAAAGTTCAAAACTATAACAAAAGTCCCTTTTCTTTTGTCATTGTGTTGGTTTTTGGTTGCTTTTTGCACCCTCTTGCATTTATTACACAGAATATGATCATGTATATATACTGTATTTTGTTACGTCATTGACATTTTAGTTAACAAATTTCATTTTCTGTTTATATATTCAAAGCTATCATATTAAAGGTACAAAGGAGTTATATATATGTATGTCTCTCTCTCTCTCTCTCTCTCTATATATATATATATATATATATATATATAAATATATATATACATATATGTATGTATGTATGTATGTATATATAGATGTATATAGATATTTTAAAAATCTTTTGTCATAAGCCCTGATTTCTCTTGATGAAGAACACAAACATAAAGGATCAATCTTTTTTTGTCCCCAACTAGAGCGCTGACTAATGCACTCACTGTCACAGTATTTTTTTTTACTTCTAAGTATAAATGTAGCCTGTTTTGAAAACCAAAACCAAAACTGTTAAAAAAAAAACACTACAAAATTAACAAAACAGTAATTTATATTTAATCCTTGTAAGAGAATTCTTGATCAGTGGAGGGAGTCGTGGATGGTCTTATGCTACAGTCACCCACATGTCCAGACACAGTTATTTTACTATGACAAACTCAATTTGTTGTAGCTGTTAGTCTTTATTTAGATTAGCCTTCTGTTTATTCAAACAATTCATTTACTGCTTTGGAAACTTGGAGACACATGCCTGATGCTGAGAGTTACTATCTGAAAGTGAGTTATGACTGAACAAATACACGCCTGAACTCGCTCAGCAAGCTGGTAAAAGTATGACTACAAGCATAATGTGATCAGTGATGAGTAATGCTTGTTACGCATCGTTTCTGTGAGCTTCCAGCCATGATCCAGCTGAATTTAATAATGATAACCATAATAATACATTTTTTATGGGCGACTTTCAAGGCACTCAAGGTCACCTTGCAAATACAACAGCTATAAAAACAACACACAATAAAAGGCAACCATATCCAGTTAAAGCACATCATGATGACTCAATTAAAACACAAAAAAGCAAAAAAAGGTCTTCAGTTATAGAGAATAAGCGGCTCTGAAGGGGTAAGTTATCAGTCTGGTTATGAAAGTATGCCTGAAAGCTTTTGGAGGAGAATCCCAAAGATGGGGGGCCAGCATGGCTGAATGCTCGAGACCCCCGTGAAAGTTAAAGTACCATGGGGAGGACAGAGGAAGAGGAACAAAGGGTACGAGGAGGAATATATGGACAGACAAGATCAGAAAGATATGGACAGAAATTCCCAAACCATCTTGGCAAAACATCTCAAACCAAGCAGGCACCAAACAAATGAATAAATATGGTGAAAACACTGTACATCTTAAGAGCATTAAAGCCAAGTTGTTCTGTTTAAAGATAAAAACTAGTAAAGCACTCAGAGAGTGCAGTCCTCTGCCAAGCAGCTCAGTTCAGGCAGTGGCTTTTCCAAAACCCCTGTGGTGCCAGGATCCAGACCAAACTCAGCACATACATGGAGGTTGTTATCCTGTATAAACACGACATGCTTTGGGATAATCACTTAATATTTTGATTTTATATGAATTACGGAATGTTGTCAATGGGATTTCCCGTTATAAAGTTCAAGCGAGGCATGGACCCCATATCATCCTGTAAAATTGGAAGTGAATCCGTTAAGAAATGGCAGAGATATTATCTTTTTTAAATCCTGCCCCATGTTAACTTATGTTTTTTTTTTTGCAATTTTTAATTTTTTTACATCAAGACAAATATCGTATCACCACCAAAATTCAATCATTACCAAAGTCTCCTGAAAATTTTTCAACAAAATCTGTCCTGCGGTTTTTGCATAATCTTGCTAACAAACAGACAAAGAACTAGAATAACTTCCTTAGCGGGGGTAATAACTTTTAAACATATTAAAAAAAACATTCTTCATCTGAAAATTATACAATTAATGGTAAATTCACTTTTGCACATTATGATACTTTCCTGCATTTGTACCATTTTTCAGATCCAGCATGTTTTTATGGGTTGTTTTCTTTTAGGATATAATCAGTTATCATAAATCTCGACTCCTCTTATATTGTCAAAAACTCACTTTTACAGTTTATACATTTGTCTTGCTATTTTACCTCTAATTTTGAAAGCCAAAGTATTTTAACATGCCAGGTTGACATGCGGATATATGCTAAATGCATACATTCAACTATTTTCTCCATATAAATGTCATAAAGTGACTCTTTTTTATTATTATAATATTCTAGAACAGGGGTCTCAACTACATTTGTAAAATGGCCAGTTTTTCATTGATGGACATTACGTGGGCTGGATTTTAAAAACTATGCAATAACGTCAATATTTGGGTTTGACTAATATACAGATGCGGCCATTTTAATATTCCTCTTCCAGCCAAGTGACAGCAAAGTTCCCGCCAATTACCAGCCAACTTCCAGCCACTGGTCCCCCCCAACCCCGGTCGGTGCGTTTACGTCTACATTTAGCACGTTTGAAAGGCAGGCTCTAACTGGCCCAGCATTACACACAAATGGCTGAGGCTGTCTATCTAGCAATGCCATTTTTGAGCTGCTGGATGACCTTCTGGCCAGTTCACCAGTGTTTAACTGCCTCCAACTCCATGGCTTCAAACTTCTTTTTACGTTCGCCACTCTGATCTCCCAAACTCTCCATGGTGACAGCCGGTAGCACACGCAGAATCCCCTTTTAAATATGGCGGTCAGAACCACTTTTGAAATTTAGCACTCGGTATTTGGGATCCTAGTAGATCAGGCCCACAGAGTTGGCATCATCTGCATAGCATAAAATTTCCAATGTTCTTTGTCGTGATGTTTTGTAATGAGGTCTGTTTCTTCACAGGAAGTCATGGGCACATTTCTGAGGGGCAGGAAGACTTCGAGGTGGTTCGGCCTGTTAGAATTCACACAGTGAGGAAAAGAAATACAGAGGTGCCTTTTCACTGTTTCTCATTTTCTCTGTCTCACACACTATCCAGCTACAGCCAAACAAAACTTGGACCAAGTAATGAGTTTTCCTGTTTTGGTAGGGTACCAGACCTGAAACAGTCAAATATGGAATCAAGTTAAGAGGAAGAGACATTGAGATGCATCTAGAAAAAAACAAGTACGTGTTTTCTTTCTTCCTTTAGTTACGTTATAGTCACACAGCAGACTGCTCTGTGGTAAAACCAATCCCACAAGTTCCTCTTTACTCTGAATTTTTTTTTTCCATGACTGAAGTGAGTGGTTCACACATCATTGGCACTGACTCAACACCAATGAACCACTCATTTGACATGCAATACATACTTTGGAAAGAAAAGTTTATGTAATGAAGTGCTTAAGCGTCATTAAAGTAATTCACGATGTTTATTTTTGTCATCATTAGTGATTTTCTTGGCGAAGACTACACTGAAACTTACTACCAAGATGATGGGACTCAAGTCACCACAACTCCCACTGACATTGTGAGTGTTTTCAGTGAAATTAAAACTGTTTGGCTCCAAGTTTGATTTCTTGTACATGACTTTAAAATATAAACAAAATGTCTAAATTGCTTCCTTAATCAAATCAGTCCTTGACTGCAGCATTGCTCAAAAGAAATTCAAGCACTTTTTTCTCCTTTATAACCCTGTTTTCTCTTTATGTCGTCATCAGGATCACTGCTACTATCATGGAAAGATTTTGCATGAAAACGATTCGTCTGTTAGCATCAGCACTTGTGATGGACTCAGGTGAGAACTCCACACTCCTTACACATGACATGACGCCTTAACAAAAACGCCTGCGCTTCAGTCAGTACCAAGCAGTGAACTACAGACATCCTGAAGATTCAAAAGCAAGGCAACTGGACTGTGTAGAGTTTGTTGGGAAGACTTTTCACTTCTCATCCAAGAAGCTTCTTCAGTTCCTTCTTCAGCTTCTTGGATGAGAAGTGAAACGTCTTCCCAACAAACTCTACACAGTCCAGTTGCCTTGCTTTTGAATCTTCAGAATGACCATGACCTGGATGAATGAGAATCTACACAGACGTATTGGATCAAACTACAGACATCATTTAGCAGTTGTGAGTGAATACACAATCTTTAATATAGAAAAGTCAGTGTGACTGTGAACCATATGTTTAATCTTCATAAGCTCAGTTTCATTATTTAATAACCATACTTCGTATGGCGTCTGAGGTTTCAGATATCAAACCATTATCAGTGCACGTTGTAATGTGTACACAAATTATTAAGGATCATCACTTGGTACCTGAATGCCCAAACAGGTTTTAATGCACTATAGATGTAGGGCCATTCTGTCACTCTCAGTACATGTTTATATCTGTGATATCATGGAGACAAAAACAGAAGTTCTCCCATGACTCTAATAACTTCATAAAGACTTCTGGTTAAGTGTGTCATTATAATTAAGAGGCTTCCATAAGTAGATTTAGCCTCCAAAATAAACAGATCCTTAAAGCTTATTTTCTTTGCCAACTACAGTCTGGCAACTGATCGCTCAAGATCACCAGGAGAGCTATCATGAGCAGACAAATAGTAATAATAATTTTAATAATAATACATGAGTAACAGCAATAAATGGATAATTTGTGTTTTTAAGGTGGGGTTGTATGAGGTGCATGGTATGAGCCTGAACGTGTGCCACAGTGTCACAGCTCAGTTCTCCCTCTGTTCAGAAATCTCAGGACAGTCGCTAATGCTACACAATGCTGTACATGGTGCCAAACTCTGCATTATTAAAAGAATTGTGGGAGAAAACAAGCCACAAAAACAGTGTGGGGTCATCACACACTACAAACAGTTTGTTTACATCCACTTACTTTTCCACCACATTGCTGCTTTGGTTAGGCACTATTTTGAGACACATCACAGCCTTCCACCAGCAGCATAAGGATCAAACTACAGTCTTACTTGAGGTTTGTCAAATACATAAATGACACTTCATCCCTAATAAAGTTTAGCAAAATGTACAAATATTTAAGGATTATTGTGCTGCTCAATAATTTTGACAAAGAGCTCAGTTTACCCACAACAACACATGAAGTACACTTATCATTGAAACTGTGACTTCTGTCTTTACTAAACAATCAGTATAAGCTGAATACTTACTCTGAAGAAGAACTTTCATTCAGCTCCTCTGTTTTGTCCTTGAAGTTTGTATGAAACAGTGAATCTGGTCTGTGCGACTATAAATGCCCGTTAAATCAACGAGGCTCTGTGTGATGAGCGCTGCTCACTGCAGATGAACGTGTAAAAACTGATAGTCTCCTCTGATCCTGAACTTCCTGAAACATTCTGAGGTGTTTTTTCTTAGTCACGCTCTTGTTTCAACCAGTTTGATGTGAGCCTATGATTTATTCACCTGAATCAACACGTACTGTGTGTTTCTCTGGTCCAGCAGATTCCTCCATTTTCAGTTCAGGCCTGTTGACTCTCCATCTACAGAAGTTTCCCCTGTGAACTCCAGCTCATACAAGTGTCCAAAGTATCTAAAGTAAATGGGAGTCATATTTGCTGAAAAAACTGTTAATGTATCCTATTTGTTAGCGGTTATCTCTTCTTGTGAAGCAAAATAGACGGCATTGCTGGCAGAAAGATACATAGGCTGTGCTACATCTCAAAATAGTGCATACAAGTATTCTCAAGTCTTTAAAGTACAGTATATATTCACTGCAAAAATAGCCCATTAATCTAGTTAAGTAGTGGTTGTTTCCTTTAATAAAGCCTTCAGCCTGTGATATTCAGTACTGCTTGCAGAGCGACACATAAGCTGTGATGTGCACCAAAGTAGTGTCAAAACAAAGTGGCTTGCTAGTGGAAAGTAAGTTGTTAATATCTCCCATATGGCGTGAGCTCACCCTTCCCTGTTGTTGTGGTTTATTTTCCCTTTAAACTCCTTAAATTATGCTGAGATGGTGGCTCCATTCTCAGCATTAGATCACTTTAGCTTCCCTGATGACTGTTTTTGAACAGATGCAGACCTGATCTGTCTCACTGTGGCTAATCCTCAGGCTAGGGCCATGAACCTCATACAAACTCACTTAAAGAAATCCCAAACTATCCCTTTAAAGTACAAGCTTAAACAGCTATCAGTGAACCCAGTCTGAGCATCTAGGTTCTGGTTATTGGACCCTTTGAGTGGAGAGCAGGTCCACATCACCTGCACAGGGGTTACTGGGTTCTCACAAGTGCATTCACAGTTTGTCCCCTCAAAGCTGTTCCTGTTGAAATTCATGAACTGATATGTTCTGGTTTAGGGGTTACTTCAAAACTGCTGAGCAGGAGTACCTGATTGAGCCGCTCTCTGGTAGCGATGAGGGAGATCATGCAGTGACGACATTAGATGAAAAGAACTTCACCCCTGGCGTGTGTGGAGTCACCAACACCACCTGGAGCGACGACTTCGAGCCCCCAACAGGTCGCAGCAGATCCAGATCAGGGGTAACACTGAGCTGTCATGGCAGCTTACATCCTTTTGGAAATAGGCAATCCTTGACTTAAGGGCCCATTTACACGACAACGAAAATGAACGCAAACTGAGAGTTTTCGCTGTTTACATGAGAACGGTGCCCAGAGTGAGTGAAACTGCAAACTTCTAAAATGGCGGTCCAGAGTGAAAATTTTTGAATGTTTCCGTTTTCTTCTCCATGTAGACAAGAATCAGTGTTGTCAGGGAAAATGGCGATGCACAGCACAACAACAACAACTACGGCCAACTACCGAGCAATATGTTTGCTGCTAACTGTGCTCAGTTTGTTATCACTCTTCCAACAAAATGTGGATTTGCTGCATCAATTCTCTGACCAGCGGAGACGCATTTGTTATATTTGCCAAGGGTACTACGAACTTACATCGCCAACAACTGGCCTGGCATGCACACTACCATGTTTTCAGTTGTTCTCGTGGATCGTTATCACACCATCTCAGTGTGAACACAGAGCGCTTTTGAAAACGTGAAGGAATAACATTTGCATTTCTGGTGACGTTTTGTGAATGGGTCCTTAATGTAGAGGTTCTCAACTGATGAGTCTGGATCTAAAAGTGGGTCACAGAGTTGTTTTCAGTAGGTCATGGATGTGTGCCAGAAAAACCTGGCGAGAAGTTCATGATTTACAGAGGTCCTCAGCAGAAGTTCCCTTTATACCAACACATATTTTATTTTATTCTGTTTTTACTGTGTTTATGCGTACTTTTGGGTCGAAAACTAGCAAGTTTATTTTATTTATCTTGTTCTCTTGGATTAATTAATAAGGCGGGTTTACCATGATAAGGTGTCATTTCTGAAGATCTCCAGAACAGAAGCAAAGTGAAGGTGCTGTCATGGGATTCAGGGTAAAATAAAGAGCATGTGTGTTTATACTGCAGTGAAGCTTATTTATGTTTATATTGTCCTGTCTTTATGTTCTATCATGTGTTTTGTTCCATATAATGTCCAAACTGTAAAAATTACTCATTGTATAAATTTGACTCAGTGGAAGTTTTCCCACTTTTGGGGAAAAACTTCCATCCTTCCAAGAGGATATGCATCAGTTGAGAACCACAGTTTTAATGCGCTTTATTAATTACATTATTTTAAAACAGCCATTTAAATCCATGTTGGTTATTGTAAAATTGAAATTAAATCCCTTTTTTTTTTAAATCCCAGATGGCATCCATAGTTTACCAACAGAAGTACATCGAGCTTGTCCTTGTTGTTGATAATCGTGCGGTAAGCAAACACATGGAAAAACATCCCTCTGAAAAGCCATGGTGAAATTTTATCAAACAATAAAAATTAACAAGAATCAAGTTTCGTTTTGATGTTCTGAGATATTATCATGCTTTTTTAGTTTGTGAAGAGGAACAAAGATCAGGCAGCGATGAGGAGGAGGATTTTTGAAGTAGTCAACTTCGTAAATTTGGTAAGTTTGTTTTTTTACTTTCCATAATTTATTTGTCCTCCCTGATTCTGTACGACTGGCAGTGCATTGCAATTCTCCCTGAAACACCTATAGCAGCTCCTCTTCCTAATCCGATAAGCCCAAATCAAAACATTTATCCCTTTTTATTTATTATCATTCTCATTGTTATTAATTTATTGTTATCATTATTATTATTATAATTATTTCTACTTGATCACATACAGGTTCAATGACAGAAAACCACACATAATCCTCCTGTCAAAACTCTCTTCTCCCTCTCAAAGCCACCCAAAAACATTTTCTGCTTCCACCCACCCCCCTGTCTTTAGTCTGTTTTCAGTTTTCCTGTTTTTTGTTTTTTTCCTGCACATTCTTTTTGTTTCTCTCTCTCTCTCTCTCTTTCTCTCTCTCTCTCTCTATGTATATATATATATATATATATATATACATACACACATATATGTGTGTGTGGGTGTGTGTGTGTGTGTGTGTAAATACTGAACGGTTTTCATGTGATTATTCACATGAAAACCCTGTACAATTTCTAAAACTGTTGGTTGAATGGTGCAGTATTGAGTCCAAAACGCAGAAAACAATCAGCGTTTCAGCTCTCCATCTTCCCTTTTCTCAGAGTCTCTCAGATTATCTCAGATAATCCATCCATCATCTATGCTGCTTATCCCCTGGGGTCATGGGGGCTAGAGCCTTTCCCAGCTGACACTGGGTGAGAGGCGGGTACACCCTGAACTGGTCACAGGGCCACGTAGAGAGCACATATATTGAAATAAACCAAACACAAACATCTGTGCTGCAGTTTTCATGACATGGGCTTGTGGCATCTGTTGGTGCTTGAACTAGTTACTAGATAGCATTCAGAGAGCGCAAACCTCCTCCAAGGTCGCTCACATATTGCTGTTACATCCATAAGCAAAAGTTCCATGATAAAGTTACCATCATAATATGATTCATTGACCCTGCAAACCCACACCTAGCACTCAGAATCATGTTGATATCATTATTAGTTAGACAGTTATTGAGCAAAAAGTTATCTGGATCAGTGGTTCTCAGCCTTTTTGGGGTCCTGGACTCCCTGCATATATTTTTGATCTACCCTGAAGACCACCCCCCTGGGTCCATGATCTTCTTCTTCTTCTTTGTTTGTTTGTAACACTTAATTTCAGGCGCTTACCTGAACACCTTCCTGCAGAAGAGTAGGGGGCTCATATTTTAAAAGGGATGCATATAGTGTTAATTTTGTATTATACAAACTTAAAGATATTACACTTGTGAAACAGATGTAATTAGAGAAAAAAAAGTCCTGTTACCCTCTGTAGTTTAGGTAGATAAAGGTCTCAGTCACATTGAGTAAAATAACCCTATTTTTATAAATGTTATAGAATTTTTTTAAAAATATTTTTTATTTTTAAGGACCCCTTGCAATTACACCACGGACCATTAGGGGCCCACGGGCCCCTGGTTGAGAAACACTGACCTAGATCACCACCAAAATCTAATGATTTTTAAGTTGGGCCATTACCAACATCTCCTGAAAATTTCAGCAAAATTCATCCAGTAGTTTTTGCATAATCTTGCAAACAAAAACATAACCTCTGGCAGAGGTTATTGAGGGACAGGCAGGACGACTGACTCCACAAGAGTCACTTCCAGGTTCAGAGTTCAGAGTGAAAGTTTAGAGTTCAAGATCCTACAGTGACAGCTCTGGATTTGATTTACTGAAACATAATTTTTACACTTGTTTTTTTACACCAACTCTTTTCAACTGAGAGTAAATTTTCAGGGATTTGACTCCATCCAGAGTGAAATTAACTCTGCCCTTGCTAAAATTTTGCCAACACCAAAATATTAACTCTCCTCATTTTGCTATGCACGTTGTGGAAAAGCTTCATAGCTTCATAGCTTTTTAGCTTCTCACTCTCGTAGATTAAATTGAAGCTTGAAACAGTTATTAAATGGCGTCCATTTTAAAAGGATATCTTGATGAACAAAAGGTGCATGTTTTGTGGACTTCTCCTGCCATTGAGCTTCATATCAGCAGTCATTCAAAGTCCATTAAAGTCCCTGTTTACCTCCACCAAGGAGGTGGTGTTTTGCCGGCGTATGTTTGTTTGTCTGTCTGTCTGTTTGTTAGCAAGATTACGCAAAAACTACTGGACAGATTTTGCTGAAATTTTCAGGAGATGTTGGTAAAGGCCCAAGTTAGAAATGATTAGATTTTAGTGCCGATCCAGATAACCTCCATTAGAAAATAAAAATTTTGCTCAATAACTGTCTAACCAATAATGATATCAACATGAATCCAAGTGCTAGGTGTGGGTTTTAGGGGTCAATGAATCATATTTTGATGGTAACTTTAACATGGAACTATTGCTTATAGATGTAACAGAAATATGTGAGCTAACTTGGTGGAGGTTTGCGCTCTGCAAGTGCTTTCTAGTTGTTAATGGAACCGGTGGGATGCTAAATTTTGTTTAGCCCACACAGTTGCATTATCTTTGTTCCACTCTATGCAGCATCTGAACTCTTCATAAGCCCACCTTCTCGTGAAAAAGCAGCTTTTTTATGCTTGTGTTTCTAATGATGCTGCTGTTGATGTTTGCAGGCCTACAAGTCCCTGAGGACCTTCGTTGCTCTGGTGGGCTTGGAGATCTGGTCCAAAAATGACTTAATTTCTGTGACCCCTCCGGCTGGGGCCAACCTGGGTGCTTTCATGAAATGGAGAAACACCGACCTGATCAAAAGAAAAAAACATGACATGGCGCATCTGATCAGGTCTGAACATCTTCTACAAATTTAACCAAGCTGCCTCACTTTAAGTCCTTCAAATAATTAATCAAAGCTCGGTTTCTGTCACTGATGTGCCTGAGACTGTTGGCGTTGTTGGTTTGGACTCATCACTGTCAATAATTGTCATTAAATTTAGCACTGACACAGCATGAATATTGATGCAGCAACATTTGATAGGTAGATAGATAGATAGATGGACAGATAGATAGATAGATAGATAGATAGATGGACAGATAGATAGACAGATAGATAGATAGATACTTTAATAATCCTTCACAGGAAATTACAGTTGTTACAGCAGCTGTGCATTCAATTCATTTCAATTCATTCACTCATTGTAACAACATAAACAATAAAAGCAGATCAAATACAAAATACATGTAAGAAAGTGCATAATAAGATAGTGCAAACTGATTCTGTGGGGACCAAAAACTCTGAGTACTTAAGTGAATTTTAGACGAAGCAAGCTGAAAAAACTGCGTTAGGTTGATACTGGCACATAGTCAGTGCTTTACTCTTACTTCAACAAGCCTCTTATATTTGGAAGCACCTCTGAAAAACATGCTCCAGGACAGAGATGCATTGTGGTGTGCTGAAGCAGAACCAAAACTCAGGAGCTTAAGAGCTGAGAGCATCATAAATGTGCAAACTCCTGTTCAAAATCACTGTGACACAGTTTTCTTTTTGGCTACAGCCCAGCTAGTGCTAGTTTTCTCCTCCCAGGAAAAGAGCTGATCACCATCACTGTGGCTAATGCATTATGTAAATGTGATTTGATTGATCAGAAGTTGATTACTGTTGGCAGATATTGACCATTTGGACGTGACATCACAATGTTTTCCGTTTCATTTAAGTATGTTACTTAATGGACGTTTACTCTAAATAAATAAAAATGTCCCTGTGGTGAACTTTGACCTACATATCCAACCATTAGTATCTACTGCTGTGTAGTGGACCACACTTAAAAGGCTTTAAATGTCAGTTTAATAAATCTGTGAGTCATTTTAAGAAACTTAAACTATCATATGTAACAGAAGCACTTTGTGGACTAATGCTAATGCTAGCAATCATCAAGTTAACGTATTTAAAACATGGCTGCATCTTTGTACAATCAACAATCACTTTGAGCCAAATTTACTTTGAAGATGATCCTCTGTTTGGCTCTCCTGATTTGTCCTTGGAGCTTGAAAATCAATGATTTAGTGTTTTTACCAAGTCTCACTGGTATTTCACAAAATTGGCAACACGAGCCTAAAATGAATATACACCCTCATCAACAGGTAACTTAAACATTCTAATGTCCTCCAGTTCCCACTGAGGTTTCTGCCATTTATGATTCAAACCCACCAAGTCTCCATCAGCAGACGTCTTTGCTGAGTGTACTCCTTGTACTCCTCATGCTGTCTGACTGATGCGTGGCAGCTATTTCAGTCCAGTCTAAGCTCTTTTTCTGTTTGTGAGACTTCGGCCAGACTTATCTGACAGACTCAGTGACATTTTTGCTCTGTATTAATGATTCTGTCTGTTACTTTAGTGGCTTAAAAATGCATTTCCACAGTAATTATCTGCTTAAATGCATTACAGTCTATTGACAAAAGCAGTACTTCAATCAATCAATCCTGTCCAATCCACTTTATTTATATAGCACATTTTAAAAACATTCAAGTTTACCAAAGTGCTACACGGTTAAATCAAAGGAATAAACACTGCGGAAGTAAAAACAAAAACTCAAAAACATAAAAGAAATACAGGCGATAAAAAACAGAGGGATTAGGACCATAAAAGATATAAAAGGACAGAGATCGCACAACTCTCATGCTGAACTAAAAGCCAAGGAATAAAAATGAGTTTTAAGATGTGACTTAAAAGTAGGGAGGGTGGAGGATGTTTTGATCTCGAGTGGCAATTCATTCCACAGTTTGGGAGCCACAGCTGAGAAAGTACGGTCACCACGAGTTTTTTTGGGACCACGACATGAAGATGATCAGCAGACCCTAAGGAACGTGAGGGGTGTAAACATTTAAGAGGTCAGAGAGGTACTGTGGCGCTGATCTGTTTAACGATTTAAAAACAAACAATAAAATTTTAAAATCAATTCTAAAATGAACGGGAAGCAAATGGAGGGACCACAGAATTGGAGTGACATGATCATGTTTTCGTTTACCTGTTAAAAGACGAGCAGCAGCATTTTGGACCAACTGTAAGCGTGCAAGGGAAGCCTGATGAACACCAACGTAAAGAGCATTACAGTAGTCCAACCATGTAGAAATAAAAGTATGAATTACCCTCTCAAAATCGTTAAAAGATCAAAACGAAAATCAATTAATCTTGTCTCGTAGTTGTCATGCACTGTAAACTGTGTATTGTATGTTAGGGAGCCCAGGCCTATTGAGAGGTGCAGGGATGATGTATTTTGCAGGCTAACCCAAAAGTTAACATCACGCGGGTTCCCTCAACCGCAAGACCATTTAGAGCCCATGAGATTTTTCACCGTGTCTTCGATCATTGCTGATAAAAAACACTGCTGTGAACAAAAATTATGAAACCAACATGCTTTGTCTTGACAAAAACACACTTTTAATGATGCTTTAAGCCTAAACGTAATCGACAAGGGTATAAAGCTATCAGTAAGCTATTATGAAACTACAAAATAGCAGTTTGACTTGGAAGCAACCATAATCTTTCCAACGTTGTTGTAACCTCTTGTTTGAGAGTTTCCTCATAATTAAGAGACCTGATCAGGTTGGTCCTCATGGCTGCAGCAGAGTGTTTGGAGAACTGATTATTAAAAAACAATCAGAAATGCTTGCTGGTGGGTCCCCAACTATTTTTGTAGTTCTTGTTAGTCTTTAGCTAGCGACTGTTGTTTTAAACATACAACGGTTTAAGATTCAAAAGCATGCAACAGTAGATGCATTTAATTTTTTAATTTAACATTAAAATCTCTTGTGTGTGTGTTAACCACGAACCTTATTTCAGCCACTTATCTGAAACCAGTATTCGAAATCCCATTTACTCTGGGGGGTTGGGGACCAAGAAGTGCTTAATGCTTACTCTCTTGCATGTTTTTGGACTTATTTTTGCACCTGTACAACCTGACACATTCAATGTATTTAACTCGTCCATCCAAGAGCCCATGGAAGTATAGCATATCCGTCAGGTAATTAAACAATTGTTCCATCGGCCATATTCATTATGGGCCAATCAGATAGTGTAGCAGGCGGGCACTACTGCCGCAATGTAAAGGACAGAACATTAGCCACTTTGTAAAACAAACTCTCAAAAAAACATGTAAAAAGTGGAACAAAAATATCCTTACTATAGAGAAATTTGTATTGTTATTGTTTGTTTTACATTTAATCAAGAAATGTGGTCCAGATCCGATAAAACTGCTACTGAAGCTGTTAGCATCTGTGCTAATCTCTGTACGAGCAGTCACTTCCTGCTGTCGTCTCGCTTGTTGCTCCCACCTCTTCCTGCTCTAAAGGACACTGATTGGGCTGTACCACTTTTTGGACACTCACAATCATTGTAGAGCTTGGCAAGATGGATCTGCCTGATTTACAGACACTAGATAAGGCTGATCTCTCTGCACTGCAAGGTTTGGCTAACTCTATAGAGGCAGCAGAACAAAGAGGGGCTCGCCCGTCAGTGTCGATAAAAACATGGTCTGTAGTCTTAAGAGTTAGAGACTCTAGATGGTGATTGTTGCTGAGATAAATGAGTAGTACATCCAGATCAGTTACAGTTGATGTTTTTGTGTTTTGTTGTGTGTGTTTGTGTTTTGTTTTTCTCATGTGACTGTTTCTTATTTGTCAGTGGTATTGACTTTGAAGGAGCGACAGTGGGACTGGCCTTCATTGGGACACTCTGCTCCAGTCACTCTGTCGGAGTTGTGCAGGTAATATGTTTGGTTGAAAAAGATAGACCTCCATCTTCTAAGCTGGGAGACAGCTCAAAGCTCCAAGTTTATGTGACCAATAAGGATTGAGGGCTGTAAATGTAAACATTGTTAATTTTGTTGACGAATTATTTTCGTCATAGTTTTCGTCAACAACTTTTTTCCCTTTACAGAAACGAGACGGTAACTAATAAAAACAAGTGCACATGGATAAAAACTAAAACTAAATCAACTGACATTTTCATCAACAGATAAAAACTAGACTAAGATGTTTGACAGAGACTTAATCCAATCAGACCTAATTTGGTCATGTAGAAAGTAGGAACAAGTCAGGAATATATCCAATCACAGCTACTTTGGT
This sequence comes from Cetoscarus ocellatus, assembly GCA_037902135.1. Taxonomy (NCBI): domain Eukaryota; kingdom Metazoa; phylum Chordata; class Actinopteri; order Labriformes; family Labridae; genus Cetoscarus; species Cetoscarus ocellatus. Next base: position 1,964,486 of record JBAMNC010000440.1, read on the forward strand.
TGTGTGAAAAGGTTGGATGAGTTAAGAGGGACATCCAATCACAACTGCCTTAGCTTTGTGGTGGTAGGATAGGTTGGGGAGCGATCCAATCAGAGCTACTCTCTTTATGAATTAATATATTCATGTAGAGCAGGTTCACTGTTTGTTGTCAGTTCTGGTATTGTAACTGAGATGCTCTGCCAGGTAGCCTAAATAAAGGTGACTGCATTTCACACAAAAGTTCAATTTGTTTCTGTTAATTTATACATTCCAAATTTACTAGCATTTAATAAAGGGTTATTGATGTTTCATTTTATCCAAGTGTAGAACATGGACATAAAAAATGCCTGACACTTTACGCTTCATACTGTAGTCAACTAAATTTACAGCAGATTTCGTTGACTGAAATGTTGTGGAATTTCATCAACTAAAACTAGACTAAAATTGAAATAATTTAGATGACCAACTAAACTTTAACTAAAACTAAATGAAAAAGTGCTGTCAAAATTAACACTGAATGTAGAGAAATGATTGTCTACGTCACACCGTCATAAAAGAATTCAGTTTAGGGGTCATGTTGTCAAACTCACAGGACTTAAAGAAACAGAAGGGAGCCAGTAGTAATCTTCACTTCCCTCATAGTTAATAGTTTATGAGGTGTTTGAACTACGCCTTTTAATGGAGTCTCTGTAAACAGTGAAAGGCTCACAGAACTACCAGTGAGACCGACGTCATAACTGTAATGAAGAATAAGTGAACACTTCCCATAATAAATCTACAGAGCCATGAAAAGGTATTTGTCCCCTTCCTAATTGCTTACCTTTCTGCATATTTGTCACCCTTAAATGTTTCAGATCATCACACAAATTTTAACATTTTTTTTTAACAAAGATTCTTTTAACAAAGATAACCTGATTCTTTTTTTTCTTAAGGGAAATAAATACTCCCCCCCCCCCCGGTGGTTAAATCATGAGTTAACTGTGAATAACCACATGTTTTTGAAAGCTGAGTTCAATATCACTTACTACAAATATGCAAAAAAAAGTAAGAAATGAGGAAGGGGCAAATACTTTTTTATGGCTCTGTAAATCACTCATTCATTTTACATGTAACTGGGACTTTTTATGGGCACATGTGTTTAGATAAGGGACTTGAAATTGTTTTGACAACAAAGTAGACTTCTCTTCCTCTTCCTCAAACTAAGGCCCTCAGTGTGTTGTTTGTTAATTCTAAATTTAAATATGACCCACATTAGGGCATGAAGTTTGTGCTTGACTCTTGACTTCACTCAGCTGAAATTGCAGGAGAACGGGACAGTAGGCACACTTACCACCAAAGTGATAACAAAATCTCAATGCCCTGATGAATGAAGACAAATGGATAGCACAGCAGCATGAACTGCACTCATTTGCTCAACTATCTGCTCTATCTAAAAATACAGTCTGCAAGCATAATTGTCTGCTTAATCTTGAAGCACCAACACTCCCGTAAAGTTTGTCAGCTTTGTGCAGTTTATTCTTGTTTTGCAGGATGACCATACGTCCTCTTTTGCCCTGACATGTCCTCCTTTTTGGTTGTTAAATTATGTTCAGGGGGATTTTATAAAATTCCCTAAAAAGTCAGGATTTTGCTCAGCTTGTTCTACAAACGACGCTGTAGACATTCATGATTCAAACTACCGTAACTCTTAGAGTATCCACTCTGTAAAAATATTGTAAATAATGACATTAGTACCATTCTGGAGTGTTTGCTTGCCGTTCTTTTGCAGTATTTTTGCCTAGATCACCTTTTTTGTCATCATCTTTTTCATCATAGTTTGTGTTTTATGAATTTCACAAATTGTTAAAAAATAATATAAATAATAATAACATAAAAATAACACAAATGAATTATTTATGTTGTAGAGTTGTTAGGCGTCCCAGACGGATCTGTTGTTGTCAGTCATTATGACACAAACAAGAGACGGAACAACAAATTTTAGTGGTCGACAGATCTGGAGCCCCTGTGACTGTTGGGTCGGGACATAATCGTAGGTAAATCATGTAGTCTGACCACGGCATTAATCAGGAATGGATCCTGTGGTAGCCAGGCTTGACACAAGCCATCTGGAGTCGGACAGGCTGCCTTAAATTCTTCACTGATTGGCTAATTACCTTGTCAAACCACAAACGAGAAGCTGCGGTGTGGGCTGTATTGACATTACATTGGTTTTACTTTTTTACCACCTAAAAGATGGGACGTATCAAAAGTGTTCCAGCTATCTTCCTATTGTTCTTGTACTGCCCCTTGGTGAAAAAAGTTGGGAGCCCCCTAAATAAATAAACCCCAAAATAAGGAGCAAATCAGTGGGTTTGTACCCGTGATATGTTGGATTTCAAAGACTGCATGAGTAAAGTGCAGCTGTTATGCACCATGCAGAGTTTTTGACTATCTGTCCATCCATCATCTCCAACACTTCTTGGGGTCATGGTGCTGGAGCCTATCCCAGCTGACATTGGGCAGGAGGCAGGGTGAACCCTGTACCATTCACCAGCCAATCACAGGGCCACATAGAGAGACAGATGACCATTCACACTACACTCACACTCATACTTCAGGGCAATTTGGAGTCACCAATCAACCTAAGAACATACAAACTCTACACAGAAAGGCACTGACCAACACAGGGATTGAACCTGCAACCTTTTTGCTTTAGAGGCACGACTGTGCTCCCCCAGCCTTTAAATAATGAGGTTAAATACATGTAAAGAGATTGAAGCGTTAGGTTTGTGTGGGAGTGAAAGTCAATGTGTGCTTAAATGTTCAACTAAAAAGAGTCAGAGACAAAGAAGAAGCAATAAAAAAGGACACTAAATATGACATTTCAAACATCCACATTGTTAGCTCAGAGCACTGCTACAAAACCATTAAACTGGATGTAAAGTTTCTATTTATAATTCAGAAAGTAGTCTTTAAATAATCTCAATCATCTGGTAAGATCCTTGTGATTAGACTACAAAACCCAAAACAAGTGAAGTTGGCACGTTGTGTAAATCGTAAATAAAAACAGAATACAATGATTTGCAAATCCTTTTCAACTTATATTCAGTTGAATACACTGCAAAGACAAGATATTTAATGTTCGAACTGAGAAACTTTATTTTCTTTTGCAAATAATCATCAACTTAGAATTTAATGGCAGCAACACATTGCAAAAAAGTTGGCACAGGGGCATTTTTACCACTGTGTTACATCACCTTTCCTTTTAACAACACTCAGTAAACGTTTGGGAACTGAGGAGACCAATTTTTGAAGCTTTTCGGGTGGAATTCTTTCCCATTCCAGCTTAAGTTGTTCAACAGTCCGGGGTCTCCGTTGTTGTATTTTACGCTTCATAATGCGCCACACATTTTCAATGGGGGACAGATCTGGACTACAGGCAGGCCAGTCTAGTACCCACACTCTTTTACTACGAAGCCACGCTGTTGTAACGCGTGCAGAATGTGGCTTGGCATTGTCTTGCTGAAATAAGCAGGACAAAAAAAAGACATTGCTTGGATGGCAACATATGTTGCTCCAAAACCTGTATGTACCTTTCAGCATTAATGGTGCCTTCACAGATGTGTAAGTTACCCATGCCTTGGGCACTAATACACCCCCATACCATCACAGATGCTGGCTTTTGAACTTTGCGCCTATAACAGTCGGCTGGTTCTTTTCCTCTTTGGTCCGGAGGACACGACGACCACACTTTCCAAAAACAATTTGAAATGTGGACTCGTCAGACCACAGAACACTTTTCCACTTTGCATCAGTCCATCTTAGATGAGCTCGGGCCCAGCAAAGCCGCCATGTTTCTGGGTGTTGTTGATAAATGGCTTTCGCTTTGCATTGCAGAGTTTTAACTTGCACTTACAGATGTAGTGACGAACTGTAGTTACTGACAGTGGTTTTCTGAAGTGTTCCTGAGCCCATGTGGTGATATCCTTTACACAGTGAGGCCGGTTTTTGATGCAGTACCGCCTGAGGGATCGAAGGTCACGGGCATTCAATGTTGGTTTTCGGCCTTGCCGCTTACGTGCAGTAATTTCTCCAGATTCTCTGAACCTTTTGATGATATTACGGACCGTAGATGATGAAATCCCTAAATTCCTTGCAATAGCTCGTTGAGAAATGTTGTTCTTAAACTGTTGGACAATTTGCTCACTCATTTGTTCACAAAGTGGTGACCCTCGCCCCATCCTTGTTTGTGAATGACTGACCATTTCAGGGAAGCTGCTTTTATACCCAATCACGGCACCCACCTGTTCTCAATTAGCCTGTTCACCTGTGGGATGTTCCAAATAAGTGTTTGATGAGCATTCCTCAACTTTCTCAGTCTTTTTTGCCACTTGTGCCAGCTTTTTTGAAACATGTTGCAGGCATCAAATTCAAAATGAGCTAATATTTGCAAAAAATAACACAGTTTACCAGTTTGAACGTAAAGTATCTTGTCTTTGCTGTGTATTCAATTGAATATAGGTTGAAAGGGATTTGCAAATCATTGTATTCTGTTTTTATTTACGATTTACACAACGTGCCAACTTCACTGGTTTTGGGTTTTGTAATATATGAAACCATCAGCAGTTCTAACTTTCTATTGAAAGAGGGAACAAAACCTTTTCTTTTCACATGATGCTGTTCTCATTTTAAAAACCTCAGCTGGAGGGAAGTGGGCATCATGTCTGGACCAGTGGTTTCCATTTTTTTTTCGTCAAAAGCACAGCTAAAATCTGGACCAAAAATAAAGGGAAACTGAGTTCATATCTGCATCAAACAACCTCAACGTACAGTACATACAACCTTTTTGAGGCTGAGCGTATAGACGACTACTGTTTGATTTAATGTTTCTGAGAAATATACTGGACATTTGTTTACCTTAAAATGATAAAAAAAATAAATTAATTAAATAAGTTGTATATGACACAATATGTTTTTCTTTTTAATTATAATGATGACGATAATATGAGAAAAATACAATTACATGCATCTTTAATAACTGATTTATGTTAAACTTCACTGGTATGTACAAAAGTCAAACTGTTGTGATCTCTTGTTTAATTCTCTGTTAAGAAAGTTTAAGGAAATTTTACAAACATGTCGCTTTGCAGGTACAAAGAACAAAATCCTTTTACCATAAGTAATATCTACACATACACAGTTGTTTTAACAATTTTCAATATCCCCCAGATGTTGTGTAGCAGTGAAAATTGCAGGGGACTGACGAGGACAAAGAGCCCACAACAGCTCGATGCAGGTTAATAACAGGAAAACACCTGCAAGAGCAGAACCGCAGCATAATCAGATACAAGTAGAAAAGAACTCAGAGCTCAGACCTCCAAGCAGCTCAGTTCTCACAGTGGCTTTTCAACAGCCCCTGTAAAAGATGCAATTCTGGATCACCAGATCAGAATAGCGCCAGGATTTGGACCAAACTGAGCACATACATGGAGGTTGTTTATCCTGTATGAACACAACAAGTTTTGGGAACATCACTTCATATTTTGATTTTATACGAATTATTGAATGTCGTCAATGGGATTTCCCATTATAAAGTTCAATGTTTTTTGTGACATCAATCTGAGTCAGATCCAGATGAAATTTACTTTGATGATAGAGACATGGACCTCTTATTATCCTGTATAATTGGAAGCAAATCTGTTAAAAATGGCAAAGATATGATTTTTTTTAAAAATTTTGCTCAATGTTAATTTATGGGATTTTTTTAAATTTGGGGAATTTTTGCATCCAGACAAATATACATATCACCACCAAAATCTAAACATTTCTAAGCTGGGCCATTACCAACTTCTCCTGAAAATTTCAGCAAAATCTGTCAAGTAGTTTTTGTGGAATCTTGCTAATAAACAAACAAGCAAAAAAACATACGCAAGCAAAAACATAACCTCCTTGGTGGAGGCAACAGCAGAAGTGCTCCAGGCCTGCAGGGGGCGCTTGGCAGGAAGAGCAAGTGGGAGGACAGACGAGAGAGACTGCAGTCAAGCCAGCAGCTCTTTATTTTCTGTAGTCAGATCAGCCGCTCCTAAATTGAAGTGCTCCTGTATTTGAACCTTTACGGTAAATGCAGGAGTCTTGCCTTAACGTTGGCTTTTAGATGCTTCTTTATCCAACATGAATGATGAGAATGTGTAATAATATGAATCAGAAAAAGGTCAATGATGCATCAAGATGTTCATTTTGAGCCCTTTGGACCCGACACTAAAATGAAATGCGATCATTTTCTTACATTTGTACCTGATCAAACTGGTATCATTGTAAAGGTATGCTCTCTGAGTAACTCTTCCCTACCTTTCAGGATCACAGTGACCGGGCCATCGCAGTGGGAGCGACCCTGGCTCATGAGATGGGCCATAATCTGGGCATGAGCCACGATGACTCCAGTGGCTGTGCCTGTACCGGGGATAGCTGCATCATGGCTGCAGCCCTCAGGTAAGAAATGTTAATAACATAAAACCCACCTGTTCAGGACTGCATACTCCACTTAACAATAACATACCTCCTCTCCCCCATTCCTGTCATTATCTGTTGTTCTTTGCCATTGTTGATTTTATTATTATTGTTGATTTTACTGTTATTGTTGATTTTATTGTTGTTGTTTTAATCTTGTACAGCATCCTTGAGTGTCGTGAAAGGCACTGTTATATCAAATGTATTATTATTATTATTATTATTATTATTGTTATTACCATCATTAAGAAGCCACAGTCAAAAGGAGCTGAGGGTAAAAAGAGTACATCCAAACATTTTAGATCTTTATAACGTACACAAGACCGATGATCATTTTTGGATGTGCGGGGAGCAGGAACTGCTCTGGGATTATTCACCTCTGCATGAGATCAAACATAGCCCAGTTTGAATTGTTTTTAATGTGGGTGCTTTCACACCTACATCGTATGGTCAGAACTTTCTGACTTTTCAGTTTGGTTTGGTTAATGCCCAGTGTGAAAATTTCTCTTTGTAAGCTCTGGGCCTTTGAACTAATGACAGGCAGCTACCACATGCTAACCCAGAAAAAGGACATTATCAAAAACTTATTCCAAAATAAGATAAGCTGCAAAAGCATAGCAAGCTTTCCCCTCCTGTCCTGTTGACAATTGATAAAGTTTCCACATGATAAGAAAGCTCATGCTACAGAATTGAATAACTCCGCTGTGTCACTCCTGTAGTTGTTGCAGATGGTAGTTCCAACAAACTCTTGTAATAACATTATTGTGGCAACAGCATGAATTCTTTCATTCATCTTGTATGTAAACAGAGACAAGCTTACACGCTCATCACATCAGACGTCCAACACACCAGCCAATATAAAACAACCTACATAATTGAAGACGTTATGACGTAAGTCTGTCATAAAAAGTCTGTTAGTCTGCTCGTAAAATTATGAAACCAAAACCAACCAGAACACATGTATAGAAAGTAACAAAATTGCAAACCCTTGTTCGAACTTTGACGTATGAAGAGTTTAAACTCTACTAATGTTTAAAGAGTTGCACTTGAACCAACGTAAGCTTACGTTTCTGCTAAAATCTTACATCCAGCTCCCAAAGGAGGTAAAAAGTCCTCTGAAAAATACAGTGATCATGGTGTACTTTGTAAAAGCCCATATTTCAATGAATACCTAAGTACATTCACAACGTTCTAAAAACCCTCTAATTTTCACAGACTGAAGACTCCTGATCCACCTGTATGCTCAGTCTGTGTTGAGACATTCTGTTGGAGACCCTGTCACTTTTAGGCCCCTTACCCACGTGGGCCCAGGTCTACTCTTATAGAAAGCCAATTGGGTACAAAATTGTCTTGTCCATTTTACCATACTCGCACACTAGTGCACCAAAAACCTTTACTAGTAAAACAATTTTTTTTTGTTTACAAGTACTACTAGTAACTCAAAAGATTCACAATAGTACTAGTAGAGCTAATGCAAATAAAGTAGGAGGAATTATAACCAAATTCCAGCACCATGATTGTTTGAAATATTTTTGAAAGCCAATGGGGAGCCTGACTTTGCTTTTCTCTGCCCCCTTATTAGCAAATAAGGCTTACTACTAATACTAGTGAACATTTTTAAGCCTGCTACTAGTACTAGTAAACCCAACACAGTCTGCTACTGGTACTAGAGAACATTTTTTGATCAACTAGTAGTAAAAGAGACACTTTCTACTTCACTAGTACTCCTAGAGTCACATTTTTTTTCACTAGTAAAGTCTACTCGCGCACTAGTAAACCAAAATTGAGTACACACACTCCAAATTTGAGTACTAGTAGATCTGAACTACAGTTGATATCACTGATATGTATTTTATGCTAAAACTGCTTTCCATATAATCTGTACAGAAGGAACATGAATTCCAGCAGATTGTTTTACCGGCTGTTTGATGCCAGCAGTGTGCTCTCGGTCATTGATTACATCCCACAAAAGTGTGTCATGACTTCCTTGTTGGACTGTTTTTCTGTCAGCAGAGATAATTCACAAATCATTTAGAGAGAAATATGATAAGGACAAATTTATAGTTTGGGCAGCCATAAATTAATTACTACCATAAAATTTTCATTTTAGCTCCTTTGTTTCTGACTGCCCCTCTCTCTGCATCTCCCCAACACAACTTCAGTTATTGCAACTGCAATGTGTGCATGTGTATTCATCACATCCTAGGAGGCGCAATGTCAGTCATGTGACCTGAAAGGCTTTATGCTGCCATTCGTGTATTGCTTGGTATCAAAACTGCTAATTTTCTCCATGACTATTTTCAGTAAAGTCTGTATTATATCACCATCAGGGGGTCACGATGCAGTCAAAAAATACTCATATGTGTGTCATCTAATGCAAAAAAAACAGTAAATAAATAATTGCTCAGTAGTGGAACACCATTAGGTTTCAGAGGTCAAAAACATGGGGCTACTCTTAGAAAATGAACTGTTGGTCAAAAATCATTAAAAATTTTAAAAAAAGGCTAAAAGTAGAGCACATGCAAACCTCACACTCCCTCCTCCCCCTCCTTGTTTTACAATCGCTGTCAAAAGGTTGCAGCGTCCACTAGAAGAACAAATGTGTTTATTGAAGACAAGTTCAAGACCCAGCTACAGCTGATGCACTTATAAAGACACAACATTTGTTTGGAAGTTTACGTTAAAAAAAAAAAAATCTATAAACGTCTCAAAAGGAGAAAATATTGCATTATTATTGTAGAGTATTGAGAAGTCCTGCTGTTGAAAAGGAGTCTGGTTCTGTTTAAGATTTCCTACCTGCTTAACAGAAGGGTTTTCCAGTGTGAGTGTGCTACATGTGGTTAATTAGTCAAAGTGTTATTATTAAAAAATATATAGTTTGGTTTTGACATACTCTTTGGTAAAGAGCTTCGAGATAACAGTTGATGTGATTTGGTGCTTTGAAAACAAAGTTTAATGGATTGCCACGAAACAATAAAGTACCATTTATTCATTTTATCTTACTGAGGATTTCCCTTCCTGTTATCACTGTTTTATTGTCACTGACTCTAAATGAAGGCTGTAACCTTTAGTTATCACCTGATCGTAATGTTTTGACCTAATTTACAAATGTTTTCATTGCTGTAAAACAATTAACAATTCTTAAACAAGGTTATTCCAGCTGTTGGTCTTCTCTGAGATTATCAGGCATGAGAAGCAGAACTCTAAAAATCAAACAAACAAACAAACAAACCAAAAGTCCTACTGCATTAAAATCACCCAGTTAATCAATCAATTAATCAGTCAACCTTTGTGTGATGCCAAATCATTGCAAATGTTATTTAAAACCACTTCACAAATAGGTATCCCAAAGCACTTTTTCCTCTGTTTGTTTTTGGTTCTCTATTTTTATTATGCATCTACTTTTATTTAATAGACCTAGACCCAATGTGAGTCAACCACGAGTACAGCACTTAGCAAAGTTGAGCTAAAGTTACAACAGCAGAAATTTACTTTGATGATAGAGACATGGACGCCATATTGTCCTGTGAGACTGGGAGCAAATCTGTTCAGAAATTTTCATGTAAATCCATCCAGTAGTTTTTCCGTAATCTTGCTAACAAACAGACAAACATACGGAGGCCGTGTATCTTAACAGACTGATCACTGTAAAGTTAATGTAAGGAACTGTAATGATAATGGAATTAGTCTGAAATGGCCAAATATTAGCAATTTCAGTAGTCCAGGGTAACATTTAAAGGTGATTTAGACAGTGTTTGAGGTGTTTTTGTAAATCAGTATTATCTTATTCTACCTGATAAAGAGGATGTGCTCCTCTACAACTTCCTGTTCATACTGTCTCGTAATAAAATAATGACCATAGATGTACACAGGAAATACAACGCTTCCTCTTTTGAGTTTGCTTATCCGAAACTATTTATTTTGTTGGTACAGAATAGTTTTTGGAGCGCAACGGTTTAATTTAAGCAAACATGCAGTGTCAGTTTGGTTTGTTGTGAAGCAAACTATTGTGATATCTGGTGCCCACATGTCCTTGAGGTACCTCTTGTTGCAGGTCTTGGTTCGCTGTCTCACTGTCATGACTTTGTGGCCCTTTCATAGAGCGTGCCACAATTGTACTCTCATATACAGAATAGGCAAGTGCCAAGGGCAAGTTAGTGAAAAGAACGAGCTGGGGAAGACATAATACTTTGAATTTCATTTTTCAGGTTAGTGTTAAGTAAAGTTACAAAAGAAGCGAAGAAAACACAACGTCAGGGCGTCACTGCCTTGCTGATCGTTACTGTGGGAGAGGAGGGCAGGCAAGCTTTCAGGAGAGAGTAACACTGACCATACTGTTTACTCCACTCCTTCTGACATGGTTCCTCTTGGTTGATGTTGTTAGGTTAGAAAGTCTTTATTTTGTTAGGACTCAAAATTGTGACACTGGACTTAAATCTTGTCTTGGAGTCTTCAAAGAAATAAGTATGTGAGTTGTCACCTTGTTGTTTTGATTTTTTTAAAGATGGCATTAGGTAAAATATTATTTTAATTCATGTGTGGAAATAAAGGGGCAAATAAATAATACTGAATAGTCAAATATTATAAATGATAAATTGGTATCTACATGTTTCCATGTGCTTTGATAAATCTCCACATCACACTTTTAGTGACTTTATGGGGCAGGGCCACAAAAATAAAAACTTTAAAGGAGGTGCACAACTGAAAGTGAATCAGCTTAAAGCTTTGCAGGATGGATCAGCCTGACAGCAAACATGAGACCCAACAATTAAAGCTGTTTTGTGAAGTTGTTAATGTAAGGAGCATCAGCTGAAATCCTGCCTCATGCACCAAATTAGCCAAGGCCGACTGGTTGAGCTTTTTCATACAACACTGAAAATTCAATTTTCCTTTGAATTTTTTTTTTTTTTTTTTTTTCACAATTTTAGTGAAAAATTATGGAGCTTTACAACTTACCGTGTTTTTGTTTTTCCAGCTATAATGTTCCCCGAACTTTCAGTAGCTGCAGCAGCAGTAACTATGAGCGCTACCTGACGAGCCGCAGCCCGAGCTGTATTCTGGACAAACCGGACTACAGAAGCCTCGTGGCTCCTTCAGTCTGCGGGAACAAATTCGTGGAGAAAGGAGAACAGTGTGACTGCGGCACTGTCGAGGTAAATGCACAGCACATCAGACCAAAACAAGGGAATGTTCACACAAGAGGATTTCTTAAGAACAGAGGGTTTTCTGCCCCCACGAGAAGTTTCCAAAAACATCGTCATCAATGTAAAAATATGAAAATGCATGAACACACTGTTAAATGCTGTCAGTGGTGTACAAAATTAACTCACAATTGACCCTTTGTTGGCTTTTTTATTGGTTCACTGACCAACCAGTCAGAATCAGAGATCCCCTCTCATAGCTACCAGGTTTCTCCAGTCAGACAGATTTTATCATTTCGTCTTTTATATTTTATTGCATTGTCGTGAAATTGTTTTCTTAAATTTGCTTTTCCAATTTTGAGAATCTCAAAAAACTTGAAAGTGAAAGAAAACACTTCATACTGACATTTAGTTGTTATAATAAGAGCTTTTCCTTACTGTGGACAGCGAATGTTAGGCAACACGCCAAAGATCACACATAAGTTATATTTATAGTTTTTTAATACGTTTTTAGAGGTTTTGAGTTATTGTCATGCACCCTACTGCAGCTTTGTCTTTATTTCTTCACTGAGGACAAGTTTTTTAGACAGTCAAACTATCTAAATATGAATATAGGTTAGTCTAATGGTGATTTATTTTCAGTGATTTTAAATGGGGAAGAGGTCAGCAACAACAAATGAATGCATTTCCACCTTTGCAAAAACATGTCATTCAGCAGCTCATGTTGAGCTAAAGACGTCACTTATTAAAAACATAAAGCAGTTTCCTGGGCCGTGGGTTTCAGTGAACACAGGGCTTGCAGTCTATAGTGTTGCTACATAGCGTAGTGTAGTTTGCTTTGCATCTCTTGCTTCCAGCATCAGCCACCATCCAGTTAGTGTGGAACAAAAAGAAGGGCAGAGTGTGTAAGCCTCTTCCTGGTGCCTTTACAGATGTACATGCCAAGACTCTTACAGTGCCTCCTCATGGCACACCATGGTAACTGGGTGCTGTGAGCCCCCAGGCTAAACTGTGGGGGATCTCCGAGCTGGTTGGGGCCCCAGAGGTATAATGTGCACAACCCACCAGCATGTAGACACGCTCTTGCACTTATTACTCCAACCAAGGCCTCTTTAGGCAAAGGCTGAGAGAAGGTGGGCGTCTGTGGTGCAGTTGGATGGTGCGCTTGGTCAGTAATCAGGAGGTTGCAGGTTTGAACCCAGCTCTGGGTGACATGTGGCGATCTGTCCTCGGGCAAAACACTTAACCTTATGTTGCTCCTACTGCTGCGTCAGTGGCTTGTAAATGGGCATGAAAGGACATGAACATGTTAGCTGATATTAATGGACAACTGACATAGAAACTCAGAACCATCAGTGAATGGGTGTAATACCTACGACCCGAGAACCTCGCTGGCAAATGAATCTTGAGTGTAAACGGTGGGACCAGTTCAGCTCACACTGCACTTCACCAAAAAACTCCAATGTTCAGGCTCAAGGACAGTCCACCTCTGCAACGACCAAATTTCTCCAAGTCCTGTTGCGATGGGGTAGGGGCAAAATGGCAGGTGGAGGATGACACTGTAAAGCCGCCTACACACCGAACGTGACTTTGGGACCTCGGCGACCACTCTCCATGTAAAGTCAATGTACAGCTGTGTGAAAAGGATACAGTTGGAATAACGTCAGCTAATACATCCTATTATATGATATGATTTGATCACGGTGAAACTAGAGCAGATGTGACATCACTGAGTGACGGCGACCAAAATGAGCTATTTATGGACAGGCAACGCTACTTGGGTGGGCGTCACGATTTCACACTCATCACAGACTAATCCATATCAAGCCACAGTATGACATAGCAGCTAGACCCTGTTGCTAGCCATTAGTTTAAACTAACAGTCCTTAGCTTAAAACGATGTTCTTTGCTCCTCTTTTTGGGAAGAAATTGAGTCCATTTCTTATAAAACCACAGATATTGTCGCATTGATGGAGAATGCTTCAGAAGCCGTCATTGTTTTCAAACATGCCAGTCACTTCCTGCAGTTGTCACGTCTTCAGTTTTTGCCTCTCTTCCATGATTGGGCCGTCTGGCTTTTGGCTGTGAAGTTGTAGGAGATTGGAGCTTGGCAAGATAGATCTGCCTGATTTCAGACAATGAATCAGGCAGGTCCATCTGCACTGCAAGGTTAGCATGTAGGCGGTTTAGGACAGAAAAATGTTGAGATGATAGATTGTCTCACTAGTTCTTTGCTGTCCTTTCAGGAGTGCACCAACCCATGCTGCAATGCAACGACCTGCACCCTGACAGAGGGCTCACAGTGTGCTGACGGCGCATGCTGTGACAACTGTAAGGTGAGTACAAATGTCTTGATAAATGATGATCTGCAAATTGCACTGACTTTCTTCAGCCTCTTGCCTCTTGAGTCTTTTACATCCCACTTCGAAAGAGATTTAAATTGAATTGTTGATACAGGGATAAATCAGGGGTCATCATCTATAAGGTCCAGTTTTTTCTTTATGTATGCTACTGGGGCCAGAATTTAAAATGAACTAAAGATGTACAAACATTTTGGTCAACAATCAACTGATAAACCCTTATTTTAATATTGCATTTCTTTCCAAATTGTATGTGTCTCTAAAGCTGGAGATATACTTGCTGTTAATTACGTGGATACGTACACATGATGGCCACCATGAGTTCCCTGCATTGGTTCATTAGTATGATCAGAGGCAGATGGGAGATGAGAGATTAATCACAGCAGCAGAAACTAAAAAAGGACTCAGAGAGCGCAGACCTCTGCCAAGCAGCTCAGGTGTAGCAGTAGGTGTAGCTGTTGCATTTCCACAACCCCTGTAAAAGATACAGTTCTGGATCACCAGGTCCAGAGTAGTGCCAAAATCAGCACATACATGTAGGTTTTTAACCTCATCAATGGGGTTTCCCATTATACAGTTCAGTGCTTTTTGTGAAGTCAATCTGAATCAGATCCAGATGAATTTTCTTTGATGATAGAGACATGGACCCCATATCCCCCTGTAAAATTGGAAGATAATCCATTAAAAATGGCAGAGACGTGATTCTTTTAAAAGTCCACCCAATGCTAACTCATGGGATTTTTGTGAAATATTTGGAATTTTTTTTACATCTAGACAAATATACATATCACCACCAAAATTTCATGGCCTCTTCCTTGGACGAAACCACACCTCTGGTAAAATTTTCATGTAAATCCGTCCAGTAGTTTTTCCAGAATCTTGCTAACAAACAAACAAACATACACAGGCAAAAAATAACCTCCTTGGTGAAGGTAATAACAGTAATGGGATGTTTAAAAGACAAACTGATAAATCAAGACCAAGATCATTAACATCTGCATAATGTCTGAAACCGTACAGACACAATCCTTAAGGAGTGATAAATCCTCCTTAAGAAGTTGGATACAAGGAAATAACACCAAGACATTTCCATACACAAAGGAAAGTATCATAGAAATGGTGCTCAGATGATGTTGATGGAGAGGTCTGACCACTGGTCATCATTTGTCAACAAATATTTGATGATGATATTGATTATATCCTTATGACATTCTTATGCCTTGTGTGATTTTCTGTAACAGTGCCTTGTTTTAAATTGAGCTTTTTGTTTTTATTTCCTTGTGCTGAAGCTCTTGTAATTCATGTCTGTATGTTCTGGACTGTTTGTCAAAGCATTTGTAAACCTCTGTTTTTAAAAGTGCTTTGACAAATAAAGTTACTATAATTATTATTATTATTATTATTATTATTATTATTATTATTATTATTGTTGATGTTTATTTTGTTACTTTTACTCTCATTACTGCAATGTTTGCAGTTTACTTCTGACACAACAGGTAGTTACATACAGCCTGAGATCTTTTGCGCCCTCTAGTTGTGTCCTGCAGTAACATGCGTCACATACAGGCAAGTATATCACAGACGCAAGCATGAACGCAGGGACAAGCTGCAAGTGTATCTCCAGCTTTAGCCTTTAAAAGTGAGATCAGTCCCTATCATCAATACTACCGCCAGCCTTTTGAGGCAGTTGAAATTCTTGGCCAGCTAATCATAGCTGATAGGTGGATTTATGTGGAACAGGTCAAACTTGAGGTCATTACTTGTTTATTGATCTATCTATTTTCTGTACCGCTTATCCCTTTTGGGGTCGTTGGGGGCTGGAGCCTATCCCAGCTGACATTGGGCGAGAGGCGGGGTACACCCTGGACCAGTCACCAGCCAATTGCAAGGTCGAATAGAGAGACAGACAATCATTAACACTCACAATCATAGCTAAGGGCAGTTTAGAGTCACCAGTCAACCTAATGAGCATGTTTTTGGTCTGTGGGAGGAAGCTGGAGTGCTTGGAGAAAACCCATGCATACACGGGGAGGACATGCAAACTCCACACAGAAGGGCCCTGCCAAAATCAAATCCAATCCCCCCCATCGTATTTTCTGAATTTGCTAAGTGTTGGGCCTGATGTGACCCCAAGTCCACCAGTTGACGACCGCTAGACTAAATGGTTAACACATCCCTTACTGTTGACAAAAATGCAAGTAAATAAAGATTTAACGATGTTGTATGTTTGTCGTATAGATTGCGCCAAGGACCAAGGAGTGTCGCAGAAAGCAGGACGTCTGTGACCTGGCAGAGTACTGTGATGGTAAGGGGGCCACCTGTCCTGAGGACATGTTTGCTGTGAACGGTCTCCCATGTGACGCAGGCAATGGATACTGCTACAACGGCATGTGTCCCCAGAGGATGGACCAGTGCGTCAAGATGTATGGATCTGGTGGGTGTCCACATGTCTAGTTTTTATGCGTGGGGAAGGAAAAGGGGTCTGTATCTTTTACACTAAAGACAGAAAAAGCATCTAACCCTCAGAAACATCTTTTTTAAATTAAACTATAATCAGGTGCAACTGAGGCTGCAAGCTCCTGCTACAACCACAACAAAAGAGGAACCTACTACGCCTTCTGTAGACGCCCTTCAAATGACCAGTTCATACCCTGTCAGCAACAGTAAGTCTACCATAAATACAACGGGAACTTAGCTTTATGAAACAGATTTTAGAAATATTTTTACATCCATACACCTAAATAAAGTATTTGTTTTAGTTGGTAAAGAAAGCATATTTTTTCAACACGGGTCTCAAGCTCTTACCCCCCTGGGAATCTGAGTTTGAGACTTTAAAAGGTAAAATATTTTCTCCACAGTGGTTTTAAACTCCCACCTTTCCTTCCATTACAGAGATGTGTTTTGTGGGAAGCTCTTCTGTGAAGGCGGTAACGACAACCCAAACTACGGACGCATGGTCAGGGTTGGTAAGTGTAAGGCGTCGTTCTTCGCGGAGTACGACCAAGACTACGGCCAAGTGGACACTGGGACTAAATGCGGAGATGGAAAGGTAGAGTCATCCCCTTGAAGGCTTTTTTGACCAATCTCTCATTTTGTGAATGTATACATGATAGCAGTAAAAGGTAGAGCACAGAAAAGTCAGTAGAACAGGGATCATTGGTTTTCATCTTGACTGAAGCTTGTTTGTTGTATGTTTGATTGATCTCTCTGTCCATGGTTGTATTGATTTTTTATCCATAGTAAATATCTTTACAACCTCTGTAGATAAAGATTGATTGATAGAATCTAGATTCAGCAGGGACAAATATGATGAGGGCAGATTTATGATCTGGGCATCCATGAGTTTGTTGCTATCATAAATTCTTATTTTTAGTCCCTTTGTCTCTGGATGGATGGAAACATCTTTGAATGTATGTATGTGTATATGCAAATATATTTACCTCCTCCAAGGAGGTTATGTTTTGCTGGCATGTGTTTGTTTGTTAGCAAGATTACACAAAAACTACTGGACAGATTTTCCTGAAATTTTCAGGAGATGTTGGCCCAACTTAAAAGTGATTTGATTTTGGGGGTGATCCAGGTAACCGCCAATAGAAAATAATCGCTTTTGCGCAGTAGCTGTTTAACTAATAATGATATCAACATAATTCCGAGTGCCTTGGCAGAGGTTCGTCCTCTTCAAGTGCTTTCCAGTTATTATATGTATTTGTATATTTGCATAAAATGATATTCTCACATATTTTGGTTTATATGAAGACCAGCTTCTTAACAAAGCAATTTCCCACCTTTACTTGTAATTGATAAAAGTATATTTTGTTAAGCCTTCTATAGATGCCAACAATGAGTTTTTGAGCATGTTTAGACATGTAAAAGTCCAACAAACAGAACTTTTCATCCTGAGCAAACGGACTCGGGTTTGTGCCCGATGCTGTACTCAATAACAGCTACATTTCCTGCAGCTCAGTATCAGATCAGCTTTTACTGAGATTGTCCTCTTCCCTTGATACTGATGGGTCTAGCTCAGACAGCTCTGTGTGTTTCATGTTGTCTCTTATTTGATGAAAATATACTGGACAGTGCTTCCCTAAGTGTTGGCCCCAGAGGCACTGCATAAAAGGTCATTTACAATAAAGAACTAAAAGAATAATCAGTATCACATTTGATATTATCATGAAGTTCATGATCACATGTTTCAAGTCCCAGAGCTAACAAACCTCAGCCAGAAGATTTCCCTTACAATAAAACAAAGGTTGATTGGTAACTCCCAAATGCCCTTAGGGTTGAGAGTGAATGGTTTTCTGTCTCTTTATGTCACCCTGTGATTGGCTGGTGACAAGTTCAGGGTGTACCCTGCCTCTCGTCCAATGTCAGCTGGGATAGGCTCCAGCCCCCCGCGACCCCGAAAGGGATAAGTGGTATAGAAAATGGATGAATGGATAAAACTAACCTGGTGTCACAGCTGTAAATTAACCAATGACACTTTGTGATATATCCTAGTCTGCCGTATCATCATTATGGCAATTTATCAATGTCTTCAGAAAGCAGCTCATAAGGCCAGAGGGGGCACAGCTGATTTCTAAAACTTTAACTGTTTCGAGCAGCGAGAGCACAGTAATGACCCACTGCTGATGGCACAGGCATGAAATACATGCTGGAAATACTGCGCTGCACTGACTTTGTATTGAATATGGTTACAGAAATAATGTGATAAACTAACTATGTCTTTGTATTGACTTTATTTTTCAGGTGTGCAGCCAGAATGAGTGTATGGATCTTGAGACCGCCTACAAAAACATAAACTGCTCAGCTAAATGTTCTGGACATGCTGTAAGTAAATACAAATACTAACCAGAGCTCAGTTTGGTTTGGTTTGGTGGAATAATTTCAGAAAGTATACCCAAACAAACAGATTTTTGAGAAAAAAAAATGTAAAAAAAAAATATTGAATGTGCTCCAAAACATGAGAGAATAGACAAAAAGTGTATTTCTGTGGCAATGGATTACATTTTGAGTTGTATGGATGGATACTCACTCACTGGTGGTTGGAGTTTTTATGTCAGTTGTCCGTCAGTATCAACTCACACAGTCACACTCTTCCATAGCCATTTACACGCCATTTATGCAGCAGTGGAAGCAACTTGGGGTTAAGTGTCTTGCCCAAGGACATGTTGCCATGAAACAGCTGGAGCTGGGCTTGAACCTGCAACCTTCCGACAA
Source organism: Cetoscarus ocellatus (assembly GCA_037902135.1). Taxonomy (NCBI): domain Eukaryota; kingdom Metazoa; phylum Chordata; class Actinopteri; order Labriformes; family Labridae; genus Cetoscarus; species Cetoscarus ocellatus. The sequence goes on from JBAMNC010000440.1 coordinate 1,983,669, forward strand.
ATATGGTGCTGTACAAATAAAGATTGATTGATTGAGTCTATATTCAGCAGAGACAAATGTGGCGAGGACAGATTTAGGATCTGGGTGTCCACGGGTTTGTCGCTATCATAAATTCTAAATTTAGTCCCTTTGTCTCTGCCTGGATGGATACATCTCTGGATGTATGTACGTGTATATACAAATGTATTTTTATATGTATTTAAATATATGCATTTACTGTATGTGTATCTATAAAATGAAGAGTTTGTCTTCAGCCTGCTCTGTTGTAAAGTGCCTTTAGATAACACTTGTTATGAACTGGAGCTATAAAAATAAAGATTGACTGTAGGGTTAAAAACTTGCAGGTTTCTCTTCAGTGAGGCTGTTGGTGCTACATGGTGCTTTTAACACAAAGAAGGACGATTATGAATCTTAATTATTCATTATCAACAATAATATTTTCCTCTTTGTCCATCAGGTGTGTAATCACAAGAGTCAGTGTCAGTGCGAGCCCGGCTGGATGCCTCCAAGCTGCGACACGAAAGATGGAGACACGAGACCTCTCGAAATTGGTCAGATGTGTTCAACACAACAGTCCAAATGACACAAACTTTCTGCCTTATTAATAATAAACTCTGACCTACTTCAGCTCCTCTTCAAACGAAACATTTCCCTGTTCTGTTTATTACAGGTCCAATTGTTGCCATTGTCTTGACGGTCATTCTGGTGGTTCTGGGTGCCATTGCTGGTGTGGTGGGGTTCATGTGGAAGAAACGACAAAGTCCCACTTTGCCAACGTGAGTCATCATCATCATCACCGTATCACTCTGCTCTCGTTAACTGACCTTCACATGTCGTAACAGAATCTCTTTTCTGATGACAGCATAAACCCAAAGAGGGGTCAGCCTGAACTGCACTCCGCTCCTAGGCAGAAAAAAGTTCCTGCTCCCAGTCTGCCAGTGACGGCACCACAGGTAATGTTTGAAAATACAGAATAATTATTTTTCATAATCAGGGCTTGATGAAACTTCTTTTGCTCACCAGCCACTATGGATTTTCCAAATTAAAAGCCACTCCATGTTTTCACTATAGACACACTTTAGTTATAGCAAAAACATTTTTTATTTGATTCAAGCTGACTGTGCTGGTTGAAATGTATTTAGACTTGATTAACGGTTTTTGGAAAGATAAATGATCTACTCTTAGGTGTTTTCCTGACCTTGCGGTGCAGCTGGATCCACCTGTTTCTATGTCTGTAATCAGATAGATCCAGCTTGCAAAGCTCCAAGCCAGAACAACTGAGCTTGGTCTGCAGAGGCACTGACCAATCAGTGACTTCAACCAGAGCTATAACATGACAGTGAGACGTGACTGCAAGCCTGTAAACAATGGCTGCTCATACAATGATTAACACAGATGCTACTTCCTTTATTAGCAGTTTTATCAGAACTGGACCACAGTTCTTCATTAAATAATGCCATGAGTATCATATTTAATACAAACATTTCTGAGACACGTTGCATCAGCATATGGTAAACAGCACCATGGGGGACAGCTGACCAGTTACAGATGGAGTGGGCCCTTGTGGGGAGGGGGCTTAATGTGACAGGAGCTCCAGATAGATCAGGGTAATTAGTGAGACACAGAAAACTGGATAACCGTTTTTGTAAGATTAGTGATCGTGAACACCCTCCAGCAGACAACCAAATCATCTATTTGAACATGAGTTAAAGAAAAGTTCAACCACTGTGAGGCAGTGAACTATTAAGTTCTGCTGGGAGCACAGATAAATCCAACCCACCAAAGAGGCAAGTGGTGTTCTCTGTGGAGCCCACCACCCCTGGGAGGCACCCACATTTGGCAGGATGGCTGGTGTTAAAGTCAAGTAGTGCATGCAGTCCAGGGCCCGTTTACACAAAAACAAAAACAGAGTTTTCGGTGCCTGGAGTGCCTGAACCCGCAAACTTTTGAAACCGGTGTCCAGAGTGAAAAGTTTTGAAAAAGTTTTTTAATCTCCAAGTAAACAGGAATCACCATTTTCAGCGCATGTAAAGTTCTCCCTAGATAAAGGTTGCACACGCTAGGAACAACAGCTATGGCTGATTACCGAGAAACGTGTGCTGCTAACTGTGTTTGGGTTGTTTTCACTGCTCCAACTGTTTGTGAAAAGTTTGTCTTCTGCGCAGACGCTCATTGTAGCACTGCTGTTTCACTAATTTGCATCGCCAACCACTGGGCATACACACTACTGTATTTCAGTCGTTCTCACGGATCCGTGTGAACTTAATTTAAATAACTTAGTATTAAAACATCCATGTCTCTTTTTTAATCATTTCAGTTTTGCTTCCTTTTTAGTGTTATCTTTCTTTTCTTTTCAACATTGCTTTAAAGCAAATACATCTTTGCCTTATTATGTTTTTTTCAAGAAGTTTCTTGTACAATATTGTTTAAATCTTTTTAAAAGCATTTTCAGATTTTTTTTCAGATCCAAAATCAAACTAAATAACAAAGGGGCCTCAAACTGTCCAATTAAATGAGACATAGTGTGTTTCTTTAAGCTGTTTAGCGCCAGTTAAAACATGTTTTTAAACACATCACTGTCTTTACATCATAAATAAAATATTTTTATTCATGCTTTTGACAAATAAGCTGATTTCTAGTGTTTTTCATCATTATGCTCACCTTGAATTTAGTGAGAACAGGGAGTCATTGCTTTTCCAGTTTCCAAACAAACAGCCTCCTGTTGCTTGATCAACAAACTTTGGTGCTCAGTTTCAGTATGATCTCAGAGTTATACTGTCATAAGCTCACAGCTCTTTTGTTGCAGATCTTATTTTAGGAGTAATCCATTAAAGTAAGGGTAATATTGCCCTTTTTTTACAGCTTACTCCAGAATCTTTCTCCTCTCTCTGCAGCGACTATAATCTGTCCACTTCCTGCCGCACATCACTGAGGTCCACAGTGAAAATCCCTTCATTTATGATTTAAGCTGTGCCTGGTCTGAAAAACTCTGGCACCCGCAGAGGAGACCTGCCTCTCATTTTAAAAACCTCTCAGTTTGTTTCCTAACAATGTTTGATTTTCAGGAGGGACGGTCGAGGCCCAACAAAGCTCCACCTCCACCTCCTCCAGCAGGAAACAAAGCCAAACCTCAGCAGCACACGTACCTGGCTGCACGTCAGGTGAGGGATTCATCAGATGAGATACACAGGTCTCTCTGGGCTCGTCTGTCAGGATTAGATTCTCATCTAGTTGACAGATAAACTGCAAAAATATGTTTGTCATCACTCAAATGTTTGGGATGCACAGTGTTATCAGTATGATGCCTATCTTCAGATAACTGCTTTAGAGGTTAATGATTGGATCAGCACTGAAAGTTTATATTAATGCTCAGATTATAGCTTTTTATTTCAACATTCAGTCTGTCGAGTTTATGCAAAGAAATATGGATATGCAGCAACAGATAGATAGATATTTTCTAATTCATTCATTTCATTCATTAATTTAATTCATTTCAGTGTTGGATTTGTTTCTTTTGAAGCCTTCAAGGTTTTTTTGTTCTACTTTTGCATGTCCTCGTGTCTACTTTTTTATTTAATCCGTTTTTTGGTTTTTTTTTGTTCTAATAAGAACCAAAGCCACTTCAGTCACTGTTATCACATAGATACATACAGTAATAATATTACAAGTGGGTCAATGTTTATATTTTCTTGTTCTTCCTCCAGGCTCTGAGGCCTGTTCCTCCACCAAAGGTCTGAGACATTTCTGCTCCGTGGTGTTTGGAGAAAAATCACTTTGTTCTCTGAGGGAGCTGCTGGCAATCCACAAAAGTAGAGAATAGTGTTTTTATTCATTCACTCGATTGTTTCCTTTGCAAGTTTTGTACTTCAGTGCTGTGACACAACACCAGCAGTTTCTTTTTAGAGTGAAGAGGAGAAAAACATCCTCTAATGTCGCCTGTATGCCACGCGATGAGGGATTTTATCACACATTTCAACATTTCAACTATATGAGGCACTTTTCTACTGACTGGTTAGGCTTCTCTATTCTGATGAACTATTAAACCCACTCCTGTGAATAAAAAATAAAAAGTAATCCATGAATTAATAAAGACAACAAATATAAAATAGGTTATACGATAGTGAATTTATTTAAAATACAAATGTTGTTTCCCCCTGCTTGGCCCTGTTCATGATGGTTGTTCTTTAAAGTGAGAACGCTCATGATGATGATTCTGGGCTAAAAGCACCGGTATCTAATTACAACACAATCCAACTGAAAATGTTATTTCATCAGTTTTTCATCTGCAGGCACTGTACAAGGTCACCTGCTTCATCTAACATGATTCTGTTCCACCCAGGCACTTTTTTATTTCTTAATCTTCAAATTTTGAGCTTAAATTCTTACAAATTTGTGACTTTTCAAGCTCAAAAATCCTGCCTTCTATTTGGAAATTAATAACTTTATAATCTTGAAATTATTATCATTTCCTCTGATAATTTTTGGACCATTTTAATTTATTTTATATTGCGGAGTGTCCAATATACACCTATGACCTAAAAGGGAGCCATCATATTGTAATATCATTTTATGCATTTTTATTCTTTTTATAATAATTGTTCATGATGTTTAATGTATCATAAAACTGTAAGATTATTCTGTTACAGGGTGTGTGTTTTTTTTTAACTCTTTAAAATTTCTTAAATTTGTTCATTTACTTTGATATTATTACATGAAAATTATTGCACTTTGTCAAAAATGGAGAAATGTGAACTACACTTAGAAACCTATAATGCACTGTGATTGTAACCCAAGTCTTAAATATGCAATTAACCCTTAAATGATGTCCTGTGGGATATTGGACAGGCAGTGAGATGGATGTACATCAGGTGGGTGTTTTATATTCATGAGAAACACTAAAAAAGGTTCAATCTGAGTCGCAGCGTCAAGTGATAAGAGCCAATACGTCTGCGTGGAGCCGACCCGGCCCCTCTTTGAGTGAAAAACCACCATAAACATGGATGGTGGTAAATGAGGAAAAAGGGATTTTGAGCAATTTTGAAGTTGACATTAAAAATAAAAATGCACAGTTTAATGTACATTCAGGGTAAAAACTCACAGGCCAATGAGCTAAAGGGATACGCCAACTTTGTTTTTTTCTTTTCGTGTCTTGCCTCACTCCAGAGTCCATGACAAGCAGATAGACACCATTCTTTTGTCTGTGCGTGTGGTAACAAGGACGGCCAAAGCTCGTCCACTGCTAATTAGCTTAGCTGGGAGTTAATGGATAATGTCAGCAGGGCTTTCAAATCTCAGGCATTCAGCCTGTGACACACACATTTGAACCTTTTCACACCCTCACATGCCACACCTGGTATAACTCACACATGAAAATTTATCATGAGTTACACCGCTATATGTGCTTTGGAAAGTGTAGCAAGACGCTCTGAGCATCATAGAGCTCAACGGAAGTTTGACACGACCCAGCCGTAAGATCAACTACCCATCAGCCAATCACAAAATAACATGCAGCTACATATCAGCCAATCAGAAAATAGCACTGGTGTATCCGGGTAAGATACAGTTGATTCGACCACAGAGGATGCACACTGCGCGCACACAACGGGAGAAAAACAACAAGAAAAAAAAAAGAGCATATTTGCATTCTTCCTCCACACCTACCATTAAACAGTAAGGCAAAGTCTAATCACATTGACATACAAACTGTGGTTACCAGGCATCACATTAAAACAAAATCATCAGTATTAAGTTAGTTAGGCTAATAGTTATACTAGAACATGAAAAATGTTTGGCTATAATTAAAACCAAAATTACACATTTTCAGTTTGAAAGGGCATGGTCAAATGTTACATGTAAATAATGATAAAAGAAACAATAATAATTGGTATTATTATGTTGCATCATTCATATAATATACTAACATCATAAAGTCACAATAAGACCCATCAGGTAATTGTTGGGCGAAAAAAAGCACCTGACTTCTAATTGACACAATTTTAATTGTAAATATCAGTGGCATCAAGTGATAATGTATCCCCCCCGGCCCCCTCCCATCACAAGCCAAAACTTGAGAGCCTGAGGCAGGCTAACACAGTCATCAGATAAACTCTTCAGCAACTCTAAACGGCCCTGTGTGCTAGCTGTGACTCATTTTTTAACGTGTTATGTTACCTTATCTTTTACTATCACTGTATTATCTTCCTCTACTCGTAAACCGAGGCTTTGTTTTGTTGACCTACTTACTAGCATGTCCGCGGCGGTTTTTATTTTGGATGTGACGTTCGCGAAGGAGTCGAGTTTATTGAGCAGCCCTTTTAACTGACCGATGAGAACTGATTCACAGTTGTGGGTGAGCCTTTCATTTGCGAACCATTCTTAAATTTGCAGGCAACTTTAATGTAAGAATGACTCGCAGATGAACAGCTCACCTACAGCTGCAAATCTGTTCTCATTGGTCACTTAAAAAGAGCTGCTCTAATAACTCGACTCGTTCGCAACGTCACATCTTTAGTGAAACCACCGGGGATGTGCTAGTAAGTTAAGCCTCTGTTTACGAGTAGAAAAGATAATACAATGATAGCAGAAGATAACGTAGCATAATGCGGAAAAAATGAGTCACAACAAGCACACAGGACTGTTTACAGTTGCTGAAGAGTTTATCTGTTGACTGTAGGCAGAGGCAGGCTAGCTATACCCATTGACTCCCAGTGTTTGAGCTAAGCTAATTAGCAGTTGGCAAGATTTGCCGGTCTCGTTCTCGTTACTGCATGCACAGTTGAAAGAATGGTGTCTATCTGCTTGTCACGGACTTGGGACAAGACACAACAAGGAAAAAAAAGGATTTTCAGGGTCATGAATCATATTATGATGGTTACTTTATCATAGAACTATTGCTTATAGATGTAACAGCAATATGTGAGCTACCTTGGCGAGTGTTTTCTGATATTATACTGCAGTACTTCGTAAATTAGAGTCACCAGTTAACCAAACAAGCATTTCTTTAGGTCTGTGGGAAACCAGAGTACCCACACAGGCATAGGGACCTGACCGGCACAGGGAGTCAAACCAGCAACCTTGCCGTGAAGCTCCAGCTTGCAAACCCTCTGCACCACCGTGCCGCCTGTTTTGACCTATTTCTATGGTGATGTGTTGGTACCTCAGGTTGAATCACACCAGGTGGATCCTGTCATGTTTTCTTTATGTGAACAATAGGTTGATTTTTGGAAATGATTGCTGGGCCGCATTTATTGAGGTGGAGGGCCGCATGTGGCCCCCGAGCCGCTGGTTGCCCATCCTTGCGCTTAATAGATTAACCCAGAATGGACAGTAAGACGGACAGAGTGAGCTGCACCTTGACGACTCAGAGTGTGATCTGTATTTTGAGTTCATGAAAGATGTAAAGAACACCGTCATCTGTTGTCAATTTCATTTAAAACCTGCTGAGATCATTTTTTAGGGGCAAAAATAATACAAGTAAAGGAATCAGCTAATTTAAGTAGTAAATGATAAGTAAACTTATGATTTTTAACAGGAATAACAAGAAAAAAATAATTATTACAGTTTTTTATGAACTTGCCACTGGTAACCACTGATATGTTACTTTAAACAAGGATATTCTGTAATTGTTACATAATTGTTGATATGTTGTGTTTTGTACAAATACTGAATCCATGTCTTACATTTTTATCGTTTATTGTAAACTGTTCATTTTTTTATTCACTTAAATTTGTATAATTAAATGAGAATGGTGATGAGATGTCAGTGAAATGTCATCAAGTTCATTCATTATGAATAAAACAGCTGTCACAAACCGAAGTGTCCTGCAGCCCAATTCATTATCATTATTTTAGTAATAATAATATTAATACTAATAAAAACGTATTATACAATATAAACACACACTTCAGAGGGCACATACCCCATCCCCCTGCCACCCGTCCCATGAATTAGGTTTGTTAAAAAAAAAAAAAAAGGAAGAAAACTAAATAAACAAACATATCATCAATGATGGGCCCAAATCTCATCTCACCTCTCCGCCTTTCTCTCGCCCACACAACCATCACATATGGATATAGTATGTGTATATATGTATGTGTATATTTTATATATGTGTATTTGTGTATATTTTATATATGTGTACCTATAAAATGAAGAGTTAGGCTTCAGCCTGCTCTATTGTAAATTGTCTCGAGATAACACTTGTTATGAACTGGCACTAGACAAATAAAGATTGACTGATTAATTGAACCCACCTCATAACCTCCACCAAGCAGGTAATTTGTTTTGACAGCCTGTTTGTTTCTTTGTTTGTTTGTTTGTTGGCAAGACTTTTCGCAAAAACTACAGAGTGGATTTTGCTGAAATTTTCAGGAGATGTTGGGAATGACCCAACTTGAAATGATTAGATTTTGGGGGGTGATATGGATATTTGTCTGGATGCAAAAAATTCCCTATATTTCCAAAAAATTCATAAGTGAACATTGAGCGGAATCTTAAAAAAATCATATCACTGCCATTTTTTTACAGATTCGCTTCCTATTTCACAGGATAATATGGGATCCATGTCTCTATCATCAAAGTAAATTTCATCTAGATCTGATCCAGATTGACATCACAAAAAAAACATTGAACTTTATAATGAGAAACCCCATTTATCACATTCAATAATTCATATAGAATCAAAATATTAAGAGATCCAAAAACTTGTGTTCATACAGGATAAGGTATGTGCTGAGTTTGGTCTGGATCATGGCTCTATTCTGGATCTGGTGATCCAGAATTGTGTCTTTTACAGGGGTTGTTGAAAAGCCACTCGAGGAACTGGGCTGCTTGGTGGAGGTCTGAGCTCTCTGAGTGCTTTTCTAGTTCTGTTTTCCTTCTACATTAATCAGAAAAGTGTTCTCAGAGTACTCAATGTTTTGACTACAATTCAACGAGGGACTTTCTACTTTTACTTGAGGACAATATTTATGTTCTGTTTACATCCAGTCATTGTCCAGATGTTTATTGTCACATTAGCAACACTGCATATATTATTATGTTGATGTTGTTATGAGCTGAACAGCTGAGTCTAATTCTTCATAACCATAGAACAGAAGGAGAAATTCTCATACCTGCTCTGATTGTCCTACTTGTCAAATGTGGTCCTCAATATTTTCCACTAGATGGTGCTGCTGTGAAAAAAATATGAGTGCTGGAAGTGCAGCCACAGAATAGAGAAGTTTAATCTTAAGGTACTTTTCCTTAAACTGATGTCACTGTCCTTTTCTGTGTTAATCACTCCATCCAGATGAATGGTGATTATTTTTTGGGGCAGCTTGAATGTTTTAGATCAAGAAAAACATTTAAAAACCCTGAGGAGCCAAAATATTGGCCAGTAAGGTACACAATGAACATGATTAAATCCATCCTTCATCTGTACCGCCGTTCTCTTTCGAGGTTGTGGGGGCTACAGCCTAACCCAGCGGAGGCGGGGTACACCCTGAACCAGCCACCAGCCAATCACAGGGCCACATAGAGCGATAGACAACCATTCACTCTCACACTCATAACTAATGGCAGTTTGGAGTCACCAGTTAACTTAATGAACATGTTCTTGGTCTGTGTCCAGAGTGTCCAGAGTGAACCCACACATGCACAAGGAGAACCCGCAAACACCACACATTAAGGCCCTGACTGACACGGGGATCGAACCACAACCCTCTTGCTGTGAGGCGCATACCCAACCTGCTGCGCCCACATGCACCCGAACATGATTCAAGATGTTAAAAAACCTCTCCTGCTGCCAAAGTCAAGTATGTCCGAAATGTAGAGAGAAGTGCTTAAAACAGGGGAGGGCAGCTAGCAGCCTTGGGACCACATGCAGCCTGTTACTCCCTAAATGTGCCGCGCCACCCAGTTCAAAATTTAAAAAACATGTATGCACATGACAAAATCCTGACAAAAACTGCAATGACAACAAAGCACTCTGAGAGCGCAAACTTCCACCAAGGTAGCTCACAGAGTGCTGTTACATCTATAAGCAATAGTTCCATGATAAAGTTACCATCATAATACGATTCATTGACCCTGAAAACCCACACCGAGCACTCAGAATCATGTTAATATCATTATTAGTTAGACAGTTATTGAGCAAAAACAATTGTTCGCTCATGGCAATTACCTGGATCACCACTAAAATCTAATAATTTTTAAGTTGGCCAACATCTTCTGAAAATTTCATCAAAATCTGTTTTTGTGTAATCTTGCTAACAAACAAACAAACAACCAAACAGACAAACATGTGCCAGCAAAAACATAACCTCTCTGAGGAAGGTAAAAAGATAGCTGTAATAGGGCGGCATGGTGGCGCAGCAGGTGGTGCATGTGCCTCACAGCAAGAAGGTTGCCGGTTGATCCCTGGTTGATCCCTGGTTGGTCAGGCCCATCTGTATAAAGTTTGCATTTTCCTCCTGTGCATGCCCGAGTTCTCTCCAGGCACTCCAGCTTCTTCCCACAGACCAAAAACATGCTCATTAGGTTGATTGGTGACTCCAAATTGCCCTTAGGTATGAGTATGAGCGTTACTGGTTGTCTGTCTCTCTATGTTGCCCTGTGATTTCTCGCTGGGATTGGCTCCAGCCCCACCAGCCCTGAAAAGGGTAAGCAGTATAGATAGTGGATGGATGGATTGCTCTTTTATACATTTGTCAGTGTGTAACAGTAAAATTTCTGTAAAATACACTTTAATAACCAGTCCATTTTTGTGATTACCAGCAAAAAGTAGCTTCCTTGGATTCAGTGTTTCAGTCATTACTTACATTTGGCTTCCTGCATTTGAGGTTAGATATATCAATGTAAGTAAATGCTGATGAATAACTTCTCAGCAGAGCTTTATATAGTGCCCCTTTTGTTCAATTAAGAGTAATCTTAACAGCCAGATTGAAGTGATTTGGCCCTCCAACAATGATAATAGATATAATAGTTGGAGCTATTCACGGGATATTGCCTAATTTGAATGTAGTTATTTACTTAGTTGTTGTCATCTTGTTTCAATATGTTCAGACAATTATGCTTATTATTGCCAGTTTTATTATTTAGAATATTTGGGCATATGTTTAGGCTTTTATTCTGATGGGTTTGACTGTTTGGCACCAGGTGACTTGGATATAGAGGGGTAGGCAAGACAGGGTAGGTGGGCACCGGGGGATGGTGAATGTTTTTTTTACCAGGAAGTCAGGAAGACAGGAAGCCAAGAGCGCACGAGGACACCAACTTGTTTGCAATCGTTAATAAACAAAAGGAAACTTTATCTTGTGGCTTGGACATTGACATTTTTTGATCCTGCATGAGATCCACTTTCCCTGTGCCACAAGTTTTTTTGAGTTTTGAGATTTTTAGTTGTTTCGCAGTTGACCAAGCCAAATTGCCGCTGAACATGGTAAATGGTCTTGAGCTTATATTGTGCTTTTCTAGTCTTCGACTACTCAAAGCAGCTTTACACCACAGGTCACACCTACACATTCACAACCATTCACTCACTGATGGTTGGAGTTCTTTTGTAAGTTGTCCATCTGTATCAACGAACACATTCGCGCTCTTTCATACCCATTTACACGCCACTGACTGGGACACATTGCCATGAAACAGCCGGAGTTGGGCTCAAACCTGCAACCTTCCAAGCCAACTATCAGAATGCACCACAGATGCTTCAATGTGGCCCTTGTGGTGGCCAGAGTTTGCCATCCCTGACCTAAATGGAGCTCTGGGATCTGCTGATTTCAGTGCCCATACCTCGGCGGCCAAAATGTTGGCTTAAAATGAAACCATCAAATTAAAAGAGACTGTATTTTAATTTTATTCTTTCCTTGAAGTGATACAATAACACAAAAGACTCACGGCCTTGCATGACAAAGACAGTACATCTTAAACCATCCGACAGCTAGAGTAGAATTCTTCATGGTAATATTTTCACATTCTGTCAGATATATAAACGACCTAACAGAAGGTCAGTGTGGTGTGTGGCTCATCCAACAAAGCCTTAAAATTTAAACTTCACAATTATGAATACAAACCAAAATACTTCCTTCTTAATAACAAGTCTTAATAACATTGTTACATTCTGCAGGATAAATAAATGACCTGACAGCAGGTCAGTATGGTGTACGGCTCATCCGATAAAGCCTTACCTTACAACTTCAACATCACAATTATGAGTGCAAACCCAAATACTTCATATGCTCAAAGCATCTACTCAACAAAATGTTTGAAACTTTAAAGATATCATCGTTAACAGTAAATACGTAATAATCTTAGAGGTGTTCCTAAAAGGACCCCTGACTGATTCTGTTTACCAGCCCAAACATACAAACACTGATCTTGACATGTGTTGCCAGATGACATGGCACATGAACGCAAAACTGATCACTAAACAAACAAAATAAAGAAAGTACATCTTTATGCTTTTTTTTCAAGCTTCCTTTCCTCAGTGACAAAGAGAAGACGCCGGTACAGTCATGGATCTAGGCACCAGTTTAGATGATTGAAGGTCCTCTAGTAGAAGTTTGTCTTAAAGGGTTTGGAGTGCCTGTGAAGAGGTCGGCAACTGAGCACTTAAGTTATAATTCATGAACAAGAACTCTGATTTTATCCCTCCAGATCTTGAAAAGATCACCAAATCAAAAAAATAAACTGTCAGCCATGTTGAAGGTAATCCCTTGTACTGATAGGTCCTAATATGAACTGCTGGTGGTGTGAAGCAGTAAACTTCATTGTTCATTCCGTTCAGGGGAATCATCAGGGTGCAGCATCGTGTAAAGCATATTTGTCCAGTGATCACTCTGTGCTCACTTTCCCTATTTCAAAAGCATCTGCAATCTGCTAATTTAACAGTGGATGGAGAAGGTGGAATACCTTCAGGGAGGCCTGTTGTTTAAGTGTTGAAAATGAAACATCAGATGGCAATGCAATGGCAAACAATTTCTGTGAAAAAGTCGCCATCATACTTGGGGGATTCTAAAGTATCCTAACATGTCTATGAGCCGTTCACTTGAGTCTTCTCCTCTGTCTTCTGCTCAGGTCAGACTTCCGATTAAGCACAATTACAGCCTGACAAAAAGACCAGTCTGTGACACCTCCCTCTGCACTGGAACAGTCAGTTAGGGACTGATATTCATCACTGGGCATGTCTGTCAGAATAAAAGTGCGTTCACACTGAAGGCAACTTGGCGACTGAGACTGTTTCACCCATCCAAGTCCCCTGTCCATGAACTAGCTCATACTCACCGTCTCATCACTCAGTGATGTCACGCCCACTTGAGTTTCACCGCGATCATATCATAGATCTTTTTTTTGTTTTTATTAGCTGATATTATTCCAACTGTATCCTTTTCACTCATCTACCAACCGTAAAACACTTCAGCTGATGGCTCTACAGCAGCATCGTTTGTCAGCTGCACCTCGAGTAGGAACTTCTCTGCGGTCCCATCTAGATGGAACTGAAGTACTCACTGACTCATGGACACACGGACATGGACTGTCACTCCAACGTGACCTGGAATAGAAAAAAAGCCTGTCACCGGTGTCGTCACACACTCACACAATGCTGAGTGGTTGCCCAGGTCGCCCATCATGTTCGGTGTGAACGCACCTTAACAGCTTTTATAAAGCCTGATCAGTTTTATCTTTGCACACCAGTCAGATCATGACTCTCTCTCCGTAGAGCAGCTAATGACGGTTGGAGCAGTCTTCACCATGTTGGCTAAGGGACCAATACTGGTTCAACAGTGGACTAAGGACAGATCATTGAACTGATCAGTCTTACCCAACAGCTGTGAAGTTTTTGGAACTGTTGGCCACAAAAATAGTTCATTTCATCTCGTGCACTTGTGTCATGACACAGACAACAAAAGACTGGTCTGGGACGCCTCATGACTCCAGGACAGAAAGTCCAGCAGTCCTACAATTTGTTCCCTGATATCAGAGACATGGAACAGTGAGAGGACTGTCAAGCTTTAGATAGATGCTTTCATTTTATAATATTTTTTTGAACACCTTACATTAATCCCCGCTGATCTCATACCATCTTCAGAGATTCTCTGAGGTCATCTGCTTGAGGTGACTAACCCATTTAACTCTGCTGATGCTGGGAAGTGTTTTTAAGTCCTCTACACTGGAACAGCCAGTCAGGGAGTGATATTCATCAATGGGGCTGTCTGTTATTATAGCAGCTTCCTCAAAGCCTGATCAGTTGTATCCGTACACATCGGTCAGATCATGACCCTATGTCTTTCAAGCAGTTCAAGACCGTCGGGACGGTTTTCACCATGGTGGCTAGGGGACCAATACTGGTTCAACCGTGATCTAGGACAGATCACTGAACCAATCAGTCCGAACCGACAGTTGTAGAGTTTCGGGAGGTGTCGGCCACAAAAATGGGTTGTTTCAACTCGTGTGTCACGCTGACTGACAACAAAAGACCGGTCTGGGATGCCTCAAGGCTCCAGGACAGAAAGTCCAGCAGGATTATTTTTTGTTTGCTTGATTTGTTGCCTCAGATCAGAGACATTGACCAGTGAGAGCAAAGTGAAGCTTTAGATTGATGCTTTCATTTTGTGATATTTTGTTGAACACCTTAAATGAATCCTTTAGAGATTTACAGAGGTGTATCATCTGTTTGAAGTGCCTGTTGTGTTTGTGGCCTAGAAGCCACTTCTTGTTCAACCATGGACCAAGGACAGATCGTTGAAGAGGCTTGAGCTGCACCATATGATTTGGTTGCACCTCTGAAGTGAAGCGCTGCACTTTCCCCCTTTTACTGCTTTAGCTAAACAAAACATTCTTGTTGCCATCAAGCAAACACATGCCACTGTGATAGCACAACACATCCGCCAACAGCAAGGATCCTTCATTAAAACTTTTCCAATCTAAAATTTGTTTTACTCTCTGGGAATTCATTAGATTGTGGTGGACATATGAAGGTAAACCTCGGATCTATCAAATGTTCAAGGTAAGTATAATATTTGTGTGAACTGGCTTTATTTTTGCTTCTTAATAAATACATGATTTACTCGTATCTGTTACATTTAAATTCATTGTAGAATCTCAAGTGCCCATAATTATAAAGAACCTTAGAAGATCCAGAAGAGGCTGAGAGGCTACAGCTCTTGACTTTTAATTCTTATACTAAACACAGAGCACAAGAATAAAAAACTTAAAATTAACTAAAATCTCCCAGGGTAACGAGGGCTTAACCTACTGCGTCAACTAAAATTTATAAAATCCTCTTTATCAAGTTAGGACTTGCATGAATGGTTTACATTTGAAAAGATGTAAAATGTCTTTCTTACTACAATCCATCCATCTATTCACTTATAAATAAATACGATTGGTTTGTCTTTTCGGCAGCTGGAAGTTTTTTCCAACTCTGTGATTATTTGTTATTATCTACTGATGAGTCTGCTTCAGTTCTTTCCCACTGCTGTGGGCGTAACCATGGACAGTTACAGTAGAAAAGACCGAGATATGGACTGAAAAAGAGACAGAGGCAGGGGACTATGACCAAAGAGGTGTGGGCCGTGTGAAACGCAGGGCTGCCGTTTCAGTTTCTTATCCATCAGTGCCGTTTTTGTTGGGGGTGTTTGAGTTGAGCGTGGTGCCGTCTGGCTGCTGGCCATCTTTACGTGGCGGCATCCTCTCATTTATCCTGTCAAGGCCACGCGCCTCCTCGAAGTTACGGATCTTCCTCGTAGGAGAGAAGCCTTGAATGGCTGTAAGGCAGAGGAGACACAAAAGACAACCATTAAAAGCTGGAAACTGTCAGCTGTGTCTGCTACATTTTTTTAAAATCTCAAATTTTTGCTTTAAGTCAAAACAGTTTCATTTCTAATCAGCCTCACTCAAACGGCATTTCCTAAAGAATTCTATCTAATAAGCACAAAACACATATTGATCTATCACAGGACAGATGGTGTCTGAATACAACACATGCACAAAAACAATCACTCCTTTACCAAAAGGAAAGCCACGAGAAAGAAACATTTTACACACTGTGAACTTACGGTGAGAGTTGAGAAACAGCCAAGAAAACCAGACAGAAGAGGTGAGAAAAAAAACTTTTAAAGGTGAACTTGTACATCGAAGTCATCAAATTACACAGAGAATAAACGCTACGAGGTTGAAGGTCTAAACTTGGATTTGCAGCTACACAAAGCAGGTACAGGGGGTAATTTCACAACCACAAGCAAATTTATTAAATATTTTCTAACAACAAATGTGTCAAAAGTTTTCAAAACATACAGATGAAACTGCAGGGCTTTCCACAAGCACCCGCTGCCAGCCAAACGGCCCTGTACTCATTCAGTTACAGCTTGCTACTCTTTCCGATTGTTGCCTTAAACCCTTAAATGGTCATGCATGTAAAGTTTGGAGAAAACTATATCATTGCTACTTTCAAGAGCATCTAAAGTGGGGAATCTCAATGACATGATTTTATTTTCTAAATATCAACACGGTTTTCATTTACAGTTTGTATCTCCTACAATATATTGTCAACTTTGGGTATGAATATCTACATATTAATTCATCTTTAATGACAACATACCAACTAAAAAAACATTTATGAATAATGCACTGGCTTATTCTTACGTAGTTTGTGTACAATGTTTAAAAAAGTGAAACTCTGTAAATGTAGTTTAGATATGTTTTAAATAAGAAAGAAATGTAAACATTTGAAAAACGGCATTTAATCAACTAATGGAAAACAAAAATGTATTCCTGCTCTTACTTTGTTTTTCTAGAAAAAAATCTAATAGTAATAACCAAACATTTTATAATATGAATGGCTTATTTTAGAAAACATCCCTAAGATCACACGTTGTTAGTAATTAAATTATTTTAACACATTTTTAAAGACTCGAGTTACTGTTATACACCCTACTGTAGTTCATTCCCTGAAGCTAAATTTAAAGAAGAATCTAATCTAAAGCCCTATATATCCACAAACATGGAATCACAGAATTGGAAATGAAACACGGAATTCAATAGAAACGCGGAATATCATGGAAATGGCTGACATTTTTTTTTCAGAGTTTTTTCTTTGGAATAAAAAGGGAAGGTATCTCTCGCGAAAATGCTGGGGTGCTGAGGGGGTCACTAAGGCTGGGGACAATGCACGTTTCACTTCCCCTCCTCCTTCCCTCATTAACAATGCAAACATGTCGAAGTAGCCTCCTGAGACACCGGCTAAGTTGGCGAAGAAGCTACAAAAACTCCTGGCCAACTCCAAAGTACAGGGCAGAGCAGTTTCCCAACGGTTATTACGTGTCAGGGGATCAAATGTTCTGCAAATTTCTTCGACATACTGTTGACTGGACCCGTAGAGATTCGTGTGAGGATCTCCTGAAGAGTGAGTGATTATAATTCATTACTTAGTACAGTGTCTCAGGGTTAAATTTGCAAAAAATATTAAAAACCAAATTCTCAAAAAAAAAACAAAAAACGTAATATTGGAAAAATTTAAAACGGAATTTGGTAAAAAAAATAAAATAGATTTTATGAGGCCCTACTAATCAATAAATGTGGATCAGAGGTAGTTTAATACTAAGATACTAAGATGATTTCATCTGTTTCAGGTGAGAAAGAAGCCAGAACATTTTGTCTAACCTGGTAACAGTTATCAAAGAGGGTGGAGCTTGAAAAAGAAGCACTTCCTGTAAGGGGTGGGGCTTGACAAAGGTTCTGTTGATATACTGTTGGTATTTTATACTGGTTGTAGATCAAGGTTGTACACTTTATTTATAACTAACGGTAATATTCTGATATTCCATATGTTGGTCTGGTCTGAGACAACCAGCATGAGAGGCAGAACGGAAAAAACACTGCATCAAAAAACAATTTTAACTCATCTGTAAGAAAGAGTTCAAATGTCTATTTTTTGCACTTTTTTTTGTTTGGATGTTAAACTTCAGTAATTAAAATGACCCCAAAGTCTCTGTGGTGCAAACACATTAACTTCATTTACAATTTAACTAGTCCCAGTGAAGGGTTTAGTGTTAGCTTAACTCAATAACTTTGGCATAATTTGTGTAGCGTTGGTGTTAAAAGCTGCAGGACTATTAGTCATACTAAAATCAAGAACCCAGAGTGCAAAAAAGTACTTTTTAATATATAATATGCCTTGTCACTTTGCCTGAGAGTTAACCATTTTATTAAAGTGTCCTGCATCAAGGCCATGATGACCAAGTCTTGGCAAAATAAGTTATTCTCACTGCACAGCGCCGTTGCTCCACTAACAAGCACTGCAGCCCCTCAGGCGCAGATAGTGTAGCAACAGCAACATGCCATAACAAGATTAGCTTCTGAAAATATCCCAGGCAGGGATGTCCCTGGTCTTATCCTCGCCAGGTCTTAGCAGGCTTTTCCCTTTGTGGCCAGCCACACTTGGCAAGAAGTAAGAATCCATGTGCACACAGTGAGGGAAACTATGTCAGTGAGTAACAAGTTTCAAACTAGATACTGCACAGGACTGTCCTCTTTACAGCAAGTATTATTAACATAATGCTTTGGAAGGTTTTAGTTTAACGTCACAATAACATCACCTAATTCTGAAAAAAGTGAACATATTGTTGTATTGATTTAAGTCTGAAACATCAGCAAATCACATTTGTCTTTTAGTATCTTCCTGGGCAATGACCATGAGCTGAATAGAAAACCTTCATATTAAGATACAAGTAATGCTGTGACAGCACAGTGCACAGTAAAATTATATAAATTCAATCAAAATGGTTGAAAATAGACATCATGTAGGTCATCACTTTTTAATTTCTTCTTTTTCCTTCTTCACATTTGTCTCACCTGAAACTATGCCTTAAAACTCCTCTTAGTGAAAGATTTAGACTTCCCTAGAACAGCCATTTTCAGCCCAGCATGCTTGTTTAAAAGTACAGATGCCTCCTTTTGCTCTTTCTTTAATGTCATACACTCCTCAAAATCATTTGACCAAAACATCACTAGAAGTAGCTCCTGATGAAGAAACAGTATTTTATAATGTATGCCACATTAACACATCTGTCAAATACAGTTGAAATGCAAGGGTATCCAGCAATACATCCATGAAAACACTGCATTTATCTGAGGCAACACTTCAGGAACACTAAACAGAGAAAAGGGGACATAACGAGGGAGGGTCTGTGGTTTAAAAGTGAACAACACACACAAAGACATGAGGCACACAGCCATCCATACCTTTTGCTTTAGCTGCCTCGACCGTAGCTATTTTAGGTAGAGATGTGGAGGGGGACAAAAGGAAGTCGTCAAAGACAGAAAACACAACAGTGACATCAAACTGTAAACCCTCGTGTCAAAACCAGGGGAGACAGATGGCAAAATATGGGCTAACACCCATGACATTCATCGCAGCTGCAGTGAACACGTCATCTTCTCTGATTGGAGGGCAGAGAAGAGCAGCCTGTTTGAGAATTAAGACAGTGATGGTGTTGAAGACGATGAGGGCTTAGCTGAGGGGGCACAGAGGGGGAGGTGGTTCAGACCTTAGAGTGAGGAGAGCATCTATGATCAAGTACAGTTACACTGAATTATTAGATGCTCCAGCAAGCAGCACAAACACATTGAATAACACAAGAAGCTTCAAAGTCAAATCAGGAGAGAGAAGAATGAAGCATGATTGATTATATTTGGGACAGAAATGGCTAAATTGGACCTTAATAACTTTGCCTAATCCACGTCTTCTTGTTAACAAAGATCTAACAGTGATTCATTATATCGGGGCAGGCAACTGGCAAACCACAGCGTGTGGCCCACAACTCAATTATATTAACGATATTAAAATAAATTATAAGCATGAGAAAACATGACAAAAACTCTGCTATGGAGTGAAAACAGAAGTATTGCCATATTAAGCTTTGATTACCAATAGCAGGGCTGCCAAGATTAGTCGACTAGTCATGACAACGTCGACGAACAAATTTAATGATCAACGTCTTCGTTTCTTTGTTTTTTTAAGCGTTGTTTTCTCTCAAAACTGCCGCTGTACTTTCCGCTGTCTTGTCTGCCTTTCTGTCCTTGACACACATGTGCAGTAGAGGCAGAACTTGCCTCCCATGGCAGTACAACGGCGATGCATAAGCATCTGAAAAGGAAGCACGTCGTGGCTGATTCAATTTCTGATGAAGAGGGACAGTTGTCTAGGTAAGCTAATTGGCTAGTTAGCTGCTATCATTAGCATTAACAGTGAGCTTCTTATTTATAGCTGTAAACGTTAACATTAACGATGATGATTTCATTAGCCTTAGAACAAATATGTTATGTGTTTGCTGTAACGTTATGACAGCTATATTCTTACTTTCTCATTAAACAGTAAAATGCTGTTTGGTGTCCAAGCTCCGCAGAATGATGACGTTGCGAAAGATGGCGGCGCTCGTTGTTGAAGCGGCTCTGAGCTCTACTGATGCTGTGTGTATGGATGATGGAGTGTATGGGGCAAAACTCGCCTACACTCACACACAGTTGCTGAATGTTGTTTTTGCCTGCATGTCCGACATAACGAGCGACTCTCAGTGATCGAACAGTATACCGCTGGACACAGCGAGACCACCAGGCTCTCTGCTCGGCTAAAGAAGCGGCCCCACAGACCGACACTGCGGAGCATTTTCCTGACCAATGCCAGATCTGTCATTCACAAAACTGACGAATTAGGCCTTCTGACGGCAGGGGATCAGTTTATTCTACCTGTTCTATAACCTACCTCTTATTTTCATCAACAAGAAGTACAAGATAAAGAGTGACTCTTTCTTAAGGTTGTATAATTCATTTCCAAGAGGTTTAATGCTTTTCTGCATGTTTTTGTACTTGAAAATTCCTCTCTGTTGTAAAGTTAAATAACTACTTATGGACAAAGTATTGTAAAACAGTACAATGTTCTGCCTGTAATTCATATATTCAATGTTGTAAGTGTTTTGGGACCAAATTTTTTAAAAATTCATTATATATATATATATTTTAAATTAATCAGCCGATTAATCAGTAATCGGTATATTTTCTGCCAAATATCGGTATCGGCATCGGCCTCAAAAAATCCATATCGGTTGGGCCCTTATCTTAACTGTCTTTATTTTAAGTTAGCACATACCTTAAACACTTCAAGCTGGAAGCTAATGATGGTTATACAAAAGCAGCTGCATGCTGGTGAGGTAAGCTGCAATTCATGCATGAAGTGATTAGTCGACTAATCGCAAAAAAAAATAAAATAAAATAAAATCATTGACTTATCAGTTATCAAAATAATAATAAAAGTTTGTGGCAGCCCTAACCAATAGCCTATATGTCCATTTTTTGCAAGTAATTACAAATATAAGGGCCTGTGTCCACAGAGGAAGCTCACAGTCTCAGATTCACAGTGAATCTTGCCGGTGCTTAATGTTGTCAGTTAACACTTGACTGTCACTTCTTTCTGTCAGACCCATGAGGCTGTTGTGCACCTCCTTTTTCTTTTTTGAACTTTTTATTTAATAGTTTTTAAAGTATAAACAGGGAATAAACCTTAAATATGTCAATATAAGTGACGATGGCATTACAAATTATACGTACATTATACTTTCCTGTAAAAGAAAAGCATGAGGGTGTAAATATTTTTCCCATTTCCTCTGGGTTCCTCTTTAACTGTGGACCAATATTCTTCCAAAACCGGAGGAGTATATGATGTGAGTATGGTTAGCCTTATTACTAATACCATTGTATTTGGATCGAATAATAGGAGTTTTGAAGTATTTAACCTGAAGTTTCCAGGAGAGCTCTCTCCAAAATAAAGAGTTTGTTATTTCCATGTGTTATTGCATATGTTCTCCCAGTCTTCTTCCATTATACTTATATTTAGTTCATTTCCCAATTGATCAGTGTGCACCTCCTTTTTTCTGATTCACCAATCACCCAAAAAACAGTCACACAGAGTCAAAAATCATGTTCTACCACTGACAGATGTTGAAGACCAGGACATGGTTTCATTTTAAATACGAGGCAGCTCACTTTCACCTCTGCCGTTATTGTTTACAAGGCGAACAGCGGCCCTTCTTGATTTTAATTGGTCAGTGAGGGAGGAGTGACACTGATGATCATGGCGATATATATAAAAAAGTGACAGATTTAGTGACAGCCTTCCGCAGAATTGATGACATCAACATTTAATTTTGAAAAAAAAAAAAAAAAAAGTATATATATATATATATATATATATATATATATATATATATATATATATACATCCATTATGGATGTATATTACCTGCATAATTCTGGTATTGGCAGATAATAGCTATATAATTTTATTACTGGTAGCTGCTGATTGAAAACATCTGCTAATATTTCAGCTAATATATTAGTCATACATAATGGCCACAGAAATCAACAGAATCCTTCATGAGAGAATCAAATACTGTTTTGATTGTTTCATTACCGTTTCTATCACAAATAAACAGTCACTTTGACTGGAACAAGACAATTTTGATTGAGTAGAGACTCCCTCTTTACAATATGATTGGTACTGGTATCTGGTAACATGAGTTCAGCGTATTGGGTATCAGGCAAAAATCTAATACCATGCCCCCCCCCCCCAAGCTAATCCTGTAAGTACAAAAACCCATCTTAATTCATGACATGATATTTCACACATCAGTGGTTACATATTTAAGTTACACAGGTAGCAGCTGCAGCTGCAAGTATTTTTATCTTGTTTGTGGTGCAGCAAGATTTGTTATATAAAAGCTAACACTTCCTGTTGATGGCTCGCCCAAACTAAATGCTTCTTCTTTATACTGTTTGCTTTTTACTCTTTAAAAGACAAACTTTTAAAGGGTTTAACCAAAAGGAGAAAAATGAATGAAACTTGAATGGATGGAAAAAGTACACACTCCACTGCCTGTCCTTGTCCTTAGCTGCTGGTTGTGAGAAAACCTTGATAATGAATTTCTTTTAAAGGTCAGTGACATGGTTTTTCCTTTGATTGCTCTGCAGCTTTCTGTGAGGCTGCGGTATGACAAAGCGTGACTCACCGCAGGTCCTCTGATGGACAAGGAAAGATGCCGACCTTTAGATCAAAAGGTCAGTATTCCGCTTCAGGTAACAGGATGCCCTCCGCAACTAGCCAGCTTACAGTCGTGCCCTAAAACTGTGTGTGTTAATGAGTCAAAGTCTTACAGTGCTCCTGTGGTGGGCACGGTATCAACGGATGCAGAAGTCCTCAAAGGGACAAACAGAGAAACTTGTCCCACAGACATCAGGAAAAGCTGCTCAGTCTGGCTGGCATTCAGGCGATTGGACTCCAGATGTCTGGGTTTTATACAGTGTGGTAACATCCAAACACTGGACTAAACACTACCTGTTTTTGATGGACTACGTCTGTGGTTTTGTCGACTGATTTGCTGAAATAAAGTGACAACTGAGAGGGCTCCCATAGGTAGTTAGACTCATATACAGGAGGAGTCCTCTGTCCTGTCATGGTGAAAGTCAGACTCATATGCCATTCAGATTACACAGATCCAGCAGAGTTTCAGTGAAAAGAACTTTACAGTTCCTGAAACCTTATGGAGAGGTTATTCCAATTATCATCCAATGTCAAGACGGATACTTGTCATCTTCAACACTTCTATTTACCATTTGCAGACATGTGACTAAGAAGACAGCTGAAGTACCACTGTTGTCAAAAGACTATAATGCATTTTAGCCGATAATTACTGCAAAGATGCATTTTTGAGCAACTAAAGCAACATAAAGTATCACCGGCTGTTTACAGGGACTCAAGAGAGGAAAAACAACCACTGTCCAGGGAGACAATTTGTCAATCTTTCCTTGGATCATGACCACCGTTTGTTTTGGATACATGAAGAGACTTGTTTGGACAAGGAGCTCACACTTTGAAAACATCTGCTGATGGTGACTTAGTGGGTTTGAATCATAAATGGCAGAAACCTCAATGGGAACTGGAGGACATGAGAACATCCAGGTTACCTGTGGATGCAGGTGTATACATTTTGGGCTTATGTTGTCAAATTTGGCGTAATACCAGTGAGACTTGTTAAAAATATTTCAGGATGTTTCAGGATGTTTCAGGATCAGAGGATACCAGCAGCTGATATGTGCAAATCTGGAGTCTGTGGCACTCGTCATAAAGATCGTCCTTGCTGTTATGAACATTTATACTTGTACCTACCAAAATCAACATTTTTCAAACTCAAAAGACACACCAGAAGGGTGGAATTTAAGTTTATCTTCAAAGTAAGTATTCGGTTACACCAATTGTTTCTTTTTATGAAGACACAAATATGTTTTCAATGATATATTTACTTGATGATTGCTAGCATTAGCATTAGCCCACAATGTTTTTCTGTTGCATTTGATAGATAAAGCTTCATGAAATCACTCACCAAAGAGTGGTCGACCACACAGCAGTAGATAATTATGGTTGGATATTAAGGCTAAAGTTCACAACTGAGACATTACTATTTATTTAACGTAGGGCATCCATTAAATGACATGCAGAATGACATCCTTTTTGCCGTCAAGCCTATATGGAACAGAGTGTGACGTCATGTGCAAATGGTCAATAGCAAATCCGTCAGATGTAGAGATGGATACAGTGGCAGACGAAGACATGACTTTTTCTGCGAGGTCATGGTCATAGAATAACTATTTTACCTTACAAACACAAAGGATGCATAAAAGCTGTGGGGCTTTCAGACTTGGCGTGTCCAAGCAATCTATTGGCTACATCTCCCTGCTGTCACAGCCCTGTTTCCCGTTATCTCAACTCAGACCATGAAGGATTTTAAAGATTGTCAACAAGAGAGGGTGAAAAGTGATGTGTTAAACAGTTAATTTGGAAATACAAAGTTCAGAAAGAACCACATTAAAGCCGATTGAAAGTACCCAAACTAGGAAATTATTCGATAATTGTAACTGTACTGTGTTTATCTCGTCTGTGACATATTTTGCTGATATGGATGTATTATACAAAAAAGGTAAATATAGCTCTATTTTCTTGTTAATTTCAGCCAAAATACACACACGACCACAGTAAAATTAGACAAGCCCTCTGTTCGATTCTCTGGGTCCTTGGCTTATTAGACAAAATTAAGGCGAGGCGCTTCTGCTGGAAATATAAAGACTTGATAACAAGCTTGGTCAAAATGAACATCAACAGAAGCCACAGCTGTCACACCACCAAAATGCAAATAGCTTGAAACAGCTTTAGTTTGAAATTTTCAGGAGATGTTGGTAAAGGCTCAACTTAAAAATGATTAGATTTTGGGTGTGGGTTTTCAGGGTCAAGGAATCATATTATGATGGTAACTTTATCATGGAACAATTGCTTATAGATGCAACAGCAATATGTGAGGTTTGAGTGCTTTCCAGTTGTTGCTGTCTTACTGACTAGAATAGTGGATTGTATATTATTGAGCTACAAAAAAGCAACTTCTAAAAAGGACCTGAAGAACTGAATGAACAATCATCAAACCCGCTTACCAGTCTGTAAGGTTTGCTTTCCCCCTGACAGCACACCCAGAGGAAGAGTTCCTGTTGGGGTCAGGCCTTTGAGTTGCAACACACTTTCACTTTCCTCCCTAGAGCACAAACAAACAAAAGGTTGTACATAAATGAAACCCCCATTAACCAGCTAAGTTCTAAGATTTTTGCCATCCCAAAAAAAGAGGTATGTCAGAGAACATTGATTAAAAGGACAGACCTGAGGACAGAGAAGACTCTGGCCATTTTCCCTACAGCACGGATCTTGTTCCGGATGACCTCCTTGCGCATTGCTGAGGTTCCACCTAAAAGCAAGGCCAGAATATCAGATTAGGACATACTGTGCCATAAGAATCAAGACTGCTTTGCTCAAAGTGTTCTTAGCTCTGACATGAAGCAGAACAAAGAAGACCTGACTTGTTCGCAAAACGTCACATCTCTAGCACAAACCACTGCAGAAGTAGGTCAACTAAACAAAGCCTCTGTTTACGAGTAGAAGAATATGATGATAGAAAAAAGTAATGAAAAATAACGCGTTATAAACAAGTCACAACAAGCACACAGTACCAATTAGAGTTGCTGAAGAGTTTATCTAATGACTGTAGGCAGAGGCAGGCTAACACTACCCATTGACTCCCCATGTTTGAGCTACGCTAACTAGCGGTGCGCAAGCTTTAGCCGTCCATTTCTTGTTACTGGACGCACAGTTGAAAGAATGGTGTCTATCTGCTTGTCATGGACTCATGAGTGAGGTAAGACATGAAAAAGAAAAAAAAAGTTTGTGTATCCCTTTAATGTGTCCAGCAAAGTGTACAATCGACCTAACTTTGTTTTACCAGATTGTTTTCACTTAAATGTACAACATTACTTCAAACTCTTGGTCACTACAGTAAACATGCATGACCTTGTCTATGTGCCAGTTCTGTCCTTAGAGGAACAGAGCTTATCACGATCACTGTGGCTAATGTCTATGCTGCGGATATAAACCTACAATCAGACAACTGTATGATCCTTCAAGGCTCCTCACCTCACATGGGCCCAGTCCGCACTGATTGGTTTACAAGTCTACTCTGTGGTGACTCTGTATTCCTTCAAACGTCTACACACTGTAAGCCAAAAAGGCTAAATCTGATGACCAAACAATGGTATGATGTCACAATGGTAGGTCAATTCGGGGGTGCTTTGAAACTGAGATGTTTTATGGAGATACTAGTGAGGTCTTACTACTGCAGTCTTTTTGTTTTATTCATAGAGGTGCTCTACCACGTGGAGGAGACACATTTAACACAATAAAGGGCATATAAAACAAAAAAAAAACACAATATGACCTCTTTCAGACCAAATGAACCAATTCAGAATGTTCAGGAATGATAAATATCATTTTTAGAGTAAAATATGACTGTATTCCCCACCCTTTTTGTTAGTATACCAAGAATATCAGCACAAACCAACAAACAATTCTACAGCAATTTCAATATTCATAGTCTACTGGATATTTTTGCTTTTGTCTTACCTTCATAGAGGTCATCTCCCTCTGACATGAGTTCATCGTCGGAGCAAATGTTGAGTACATTCACTAGCATCTCCGTCACTGTGGGGCAGAGAATGAAGTCTGGGATGAAAACCATGATTAATCAGTGGGAAAATAAGTTTATAAGCATCAATACACCTCAGTGTCTTCTCAAAGAAATGCAAATTCAACACCCCAAATACTTGTTTGACTTTAAAAAAGACTATGGCTTAATCATTGTCAGAGTGCCTTATTGTAAAACCTAACAATATAAATGTGTTTGTGCATTTTGACTTGACTTAACAGTGTTGTACTGACAAATGAGAGCAAGAGAACAAAGGAGCACAGAACCACAGGGTGCAGTGCAGATATCTCTCTTTGCTCTTTTTCACTTCAGTGCAGCCGTCCTGATGGTTTGACTCTTTGTTTTGTTTCTTCTGTGGACTTTTATATGATCATACTGACACATATCAGGTTTAATAAGAACATCACAACACCAAACAGAGTTCACTAAAAACACATTTTGTAAAACTCCTGGCAGAGTGAGGACTTTCGTTAAACTCTGTTTACAGTGCTCACAGGGAAAACAGTGTTTTGGGTTTGAAATCTCACCGTGTGCGCCGGTTTCTTCTCGCTGTGATGTCACTGTCTGTTATCACTTCTGTTTACATGAAAGCTGAGCTAAAGCTGACGCTGCTTAATTTTTGCTGGTTTCAACATTGCCGAGTCGACCATTTACATCAGGGATAAGAAACATCGAAATTATCTTCACTGCCAGAGGGCGAAATATTTGCTACTTGAGGGATACCTCTGGGTCTACCCTTCAAAAACCGTGGTGTCTTCTAGGGCTGAACAATTTTAGGAAAAGATCTAATTTTTCTGTCAGATATTGTGATTTCAATTGGATTCACGATTTTCTTCAAATCAAGCTTCAGTACAATATTCACTATGTTTATAGTATAGACACCAGTAAGAAAATCAGTGATCAAAAGCACATAACACATTATTCATCATCTAATATTGATGATAAATTATCTGTTTTCATTGTTTGAGGGATACTCCAACTTCTACTCCTAAACAGAGGCTCTGTTTTGTTGACCTGCGTAAATGCAAATTGCCTGCAAATTTGTAAAATAGTATGTATAAAGAAGTTGACACAACAGATCCTGGGTCAATTCACTTTGGCGATCACATGATTGCGTTGTCTGACATTGCGATTTCAAACCAAAAATATAAATCTTTCAACCCTAGTGTCTTCCATCATCTTTATGCTGATGACACCCCTATCTTTCTGCCTCTTAAAAGAAAAGATGGCAGCTCAGTCAAAAACCTTCTTAAACTGTATAAATGACATTAACGCCTGGGAGGCCTTGAGCTTTTAAAAATTTAATGAAAGCAAAACAGAGATTACTGTGTTTGGCTCCAGTGGACTTGGTGATGCCCCTCTCTTACACAGTGTGAAATCCACCGTCACAAATCCTGATGTAAAAATTTAACAGTGATCTTAAATTGGATCAGCAGATAAACGCTGTTGTTACATCCAGTTTTGATCACCTGAGGTTTTTATCAAAGATTAAATCGGTTTAATCTTTTAATGATTTGGAGCGAGTGATTCATGCTTTTATTTCTCCACGTTTGGACTACTATAATGCACTTACAATGAGGTAAATTAGGCCTCCACCGCTCGTCTACCGTTAGTCCAAAATGCTTCTGCTGTCATCAGGTACAAAAAACCCTGAAACATATCGCCCCACCCGGGCTTCTCTTCACTAGCTCCCCATTAATTTTAGAATTCATTTAAAGATTTTATTGTTTGTTTTTAAATCTTTGCACCTCATTACATCTCTGATCTTTCAAAAGTTTACACCTCATTGAGATCTTTGAGGTCTGCAGAGCAACTTCTTCTTGTCGATTCCTTATCTCGATCACAGTGGCTAATGTTTATGCTACTTATATAAACCTACAATCAGACAACTGTATGATCCTTTAAGGCTCCCCTCCCCACATAGGCCCAGTCCACACTGATTGGAGATTACAAGACTACTCTGTGGTGACTCTGTATTCCTTCAAATGTCTACGCTCTGCCATGGACTTGTTACTGTGAGCTCAAAGGCTAAATCTGATGACCAAACAATGGTATAATGTCACACTGGTAGGTACATTCAGGGGTGTTGTGAAACCGAGACATTTTAGGAAGATACTAGTGAGGCCTTAAGGTTTTTGTGGGATTTGGTCCGCTTCAACATACTGCCGATTGTCTACAAAAAAATGTGCCTAAATAGTAATGACATCATCTGTACCCTTTATGTTGTTGTTTTTTGTTTGTTTCTTGTTGCATTTAGTCTTTTTTCTTTTACTTCTGTTGTTAGTCTTGCATTCCTTTGCTTGCTTCTTTGGGTTATATTTATCGTTTGTCATAAATATCATTTTTTTGTCATGTTACTTTACCAATAAAAGATAAAAATACAAAATAATGCTGTATGAACATGATACGGTCCAAAGGAAAAAAGCAAATATGAAGCTTTATTTTCACATGAATCTGAACAGAAGGAATCGGAAAGAAGAGGACGACATACTTTATAAATCCCTCATGGGGAAATTCAATTCTTTACACTCTGTTGTTGAGACATGCTACACACATGCGTTGAAATAAACATGTACATGTACAAACAGGTCCTACGATCATGCACTAATGGGCAGATGTCAGAGTGATGGCTTGCTGCTCTTGAAGAAGCGCTATCGAGTAGTTTTGAGGTTCAGTGCCTTGCTCAAGGGCAGTACCCAAGAAGTCAGCTGGCACCTCTCCAGCTACCAAACCAACTTCCAAACATGGTTCAGTCGGGACTTGAACCGCCCACCCTTCAGTCCCCAACCCAAGTCCTCTGGACTGAGCTACTGCAGCCCCAACTGAGCTAATACTGCCCCAGCTCTAGAGAGAGAAAACCCTGATGGGAAATAATCTTCAATTAAGAATTTACTCATAATTATGAATATTCAATAGAATTTGATTTCTAGCTGAGCCTGAATAGGTACTTTAAACAAGAAAGTAACCATAACCAACTCCATAAAGGTTTAATATTCACATCCCATAAACGTTTCTCAGACTAAACCATGACATACCTTTCTCTCCAACAAACGGTAAAGACCAAGTGAAGACGTCCATAAAGTTGGGCAACCAGTAGGGGTGTGGGGAGCAGTTGAACTGTCGGATATTCATCACATTGTTCTCATATTTTAATACAGCAGCTAGAATTAAAACAAAAAAGGAAACATTCAAGGACTGAAACCTGGCAAAAATGAGAAAAAAATAACAAAGATGGCAGTAAGAAAAGGCACAAACCTTTGTTGTTGTAGACATCAAGATAATTCGGAGCTGAAAAGATTGTAATTAATGAGGGGAAGCCTGTTGTCTGACTTTTTCTGTACATCCTGTACCTGTTAGGCCAAACACAAAACATCTCAGGGAACTTGTTTGATGATGTGCACTCAGCCAATCAGGATTTGTGACTTGACTTACCCTGCATCTTGTGCTTCATGGGCTCTTATTACTGAAAGCAAGTTGTTATTCACCAGGAAGTCACAAACTGCTGTGTAACTGTAGACAAAGAACCAAAGGTATGTAAGATCCTTTCATAAATCTAAACAATAAACAGGAAAGGCGTTATTGTTAGAGATGAATAGTTTCCAAGTCATTCAATCAATCAATCTTTATTTGTACAGCGCCAGTTCATGACAAGTGTTATCTCAATGTACTTTACAGTAGTCAACCCCTTTTTGATTTGTTGAACTGGTATCGTGGCCAGATTCACACTACAGACCTCAACCTGAAGAGCCTGGTCTGGCATTAGCAGATAATTACCTTTTACAATGAGTTAAGAATCAAACTAAAAGAATGAAAATGGAAAGCACATGCTGAACTTAAATTAGCATTAAAGGGACATGCAAACTTTTTTTTCTTTTTGTGTCTTGCCTCACTCCCTCATCCATGACAAGCAGATAGACACCATTCTTTTGACTGTGCGCCCAGTAACAAGAACGATACAGGCAGAGTTCACCCACTGCTAGTTAGCTTAGCTCAAACACTGGGAGTCAGTGGGTAGTGTTAGCCTGCCTCTGCCTACAGTCATCAGATAAACTCAGCAACTCTAAACAGTCCTGTGTGCTTGATATGTCTCAAAATAAAAAATAAATGGAGAAAAGTTTACTTAATACAGATGACAAACATGTCACTTTCTACAACCATATGGAGAGTAGGACTCTCTTGAAAAGGAGATGCCAATTCGCAGGAGGGCTGGATTCATGTTGGGTTTAGATGTATGTATATACTTGTGTGTGTGTATTTTTCTGTATGTATATATGCAAATATAGACATATTTTGTTAAAAAAACCTGAGGAGTTTGACTTCAGTCCACCCCAAGTTAGCCTACCCCAACAATGCTTTTCTGCTGTCAAGCTAAGGTAGTAACCTACAAAAATTAGACATTTTCTTTTCGTAATCATATGTTGCAGTGTGCATTCGTTTGCTTAATTCACAAAGATCCCTTTTTAAAAAAAGCTGTTTTGTGTTTGCAAAAATGAAGCTGTAGAGTCTGATCTGTTATTTAAGTATTTTCTTTTTAAACTTTGTTTTATTTCTGGAGCTTAGAGTAAAGTTCCCATGCATTTCAAGTTAACCATTGAACTGGCTTTAAACCAGTTAAATGGTTTTATTAATTTTTGAAATGTTTATGAAATGTATCAGTCTGGTTTTAGGAAAATCACAGTACAGAGACTGCTCTAGTCAAAATTGTTAATGACCTCCAATCCAACATGTATAATAGCGCTAATTTTGTTGACTAATTATTTTCATCATTGTTTTCACCAACAACCTTTCTTCCCTTGATGAAAACTAGACTATAACTAAAACAAATAAGTGTACATTGACAAAAACTAAAACTACATTAACTGACATTTTTGTCAACAATAAAAACTAGACTAAAATGTTTGACAGAGACTTAATCCAATCAGCTCTAATTTTGCCATGTAGAAAGTAGGAACAAGTTAGGAATATATCCAATCACAGCTACTTTGGTTGTGCGGAAAGGTTGGATGAGTTAAGAGGGACATCCAATCATAACTGCCTTAGCTTTATGGTGGTGGGATCCAAGTGTAAAACATGACTTCACAAATTCAAGGAAACATAAAAAAATGCACTTACACTTCATATTTTAGTCGACCTAATTTACAGCAGATTTCGTCGACTCAAATGTTGTGAAATTTCAACAACTAAAACTAGACTAAAATTAAAACAATAATTTAGATAAATAAATTACGACTAAAAACTAAAAGATATTTTTGGGAAAAGACTAAAATTAAATTAAAAATTGCTGTCAAAATTAACACTGATGTATAATAAATAACCTTCTGTTTTAGTTTTTTTGGACCTGAGTGCAGCATTTGATACAGTCAACTGCAAAATTCTTTTAAATCGACTCCATTGTTTTATCGGAATCTCTGACACTGTTTTTAACTGGTTTAAATCTCATCTTAGTGATAGAAAGTTTTATGTGAATCTTGGGGATCACTCATCAAACTGTTATGGCATGAAATATGGTGTTCCCCAGGGCTGCACCTAATGTTAATGTTTTTAAAAACAAACTCAAGACCTACCTTTTTAGTCTGGCTTTTACCAGAATTACCTTTTAGTGTTTTTATTCTCATTACAACGCCCTTTTATTATTTGCTTATTTTTACTTCATTTCAATTTATTTTTATTCTAATTGATGATATTTTTAATTTTACACCTTAACCTGACATGCCAGACGGACAGTTCCATATATCGCCACAGAAATATTTCACTAGTCCATCTGGAGAAGAGCCCATACAAAATGTTTTCAGAGGGTAGAACCTTCAAAAACAACTGCAGATGGTGATTGGACGATCGTTCTGCCAGTGACAGACCAATCAAATCAAGCCACGTTATGATGTAGCAGCTAGACCCTATTGTTTGCCATTAAATTATATTCGTTAGCTACATTAAATTATACCACACAGATGTATCATTTACCACTTATATGTGACATGAACCTCGTCAACGACAATCCCCACCAAGTTCTCCCGGTAAACTTCTGAGGAGAGCATATTTCGCCAGGTATCGTTGAGTAACTACAGCTCCCGGCCATAGACATTATATACGTAGACGCCACATGCTCATGGCTACCATAGACTAACCGGCATCATCAGCGGAGGATTTCCGCATTCTCTCGCAGTTCCCCAGCTTCTCTGATTTGATCGTCCAAAACAAACAAAAAAAAAAACAATTTTAAGTGAGAGATTTAAGTGAAGTTCTTTGCTCCTCTTTTGAAGAAGAAGTTGAGTCAATTTCTTATGAAACCGTAGACATTGCCGCATCCATGGAGACGGCTTCAGAAGCCGCCATTGTTGTCAAACAGGCAGTCACTTTTTTTTTTTTTTGCTGTTGTCACGTCTTCAGTTTCTGCCTCTCTTCACTGATTGGGCCGTTCGGCTTTTGGCCATGAAGTCGTAGGAGGTTGGAGCTTAGCAAGATGGATCTGCCTGATTTCAGACATGAATCGGTTAGGTCCATCTACTCTGCAAGGTAACTTTAACCTAACCTCCAGTGTTTACTCATTTTAAACTTTAAGATGGCGTTTCCTTGGTGTGTGCTGGATTTGTCTTTTATTTATGATGCATTTTTCTGATACTGTGTATGGATTGGAGGGTTGGGCGGTCATACTTCCTTTAATCTTATTTTTATCCGTCTGTTTGTACAGCACTTTGTGCGACATTTTTTTTTTTATGAAAAGTGCTTTATAAATAAAGTTTGATTGACTGATTGAAACTACTGGAGAAGGGATGAATCATATACCTGAAAAAGTAAGAACATCCTCTGACTGAGTTATGGCTAAAGTGTTCAGATGTCTTTTCACTGCCGTAGTCCTCACCGGGGTCAGCCCAGATCAGGTCACACATTGGCCCAAACGCAGGGGGCTCTTTAAACCTGTCTAACTGTTAAGCACAAAACACAAACAGACATTATTTAGACAAAATTCATGATTTTAATGACTTTTTAGAGACATGCGTTTAACTAAATGTAATATAATGGCCCTTTTCGATCAGCACGTCTTAGCCCTACTCTATTCGGCTCGGCTTTCCCCGACTCTACCCGACTCTACCCGGCTCTACTCTACTCGCATTGAGCAGCTTTTCCACCAGCCCAGTTCCCTGCCCAATGGGGGTGGGGTCGCCATAAAACAGCTGGGTGACACTGCGTTCATGTCATTTTAGCGCGACACAACAATCAAAACAATGGAGGACTTGGAGGCAATAGTATACTTGCTGCTCAATCTGTGGCTTTTCGTCACAAACTGAATGGAAGAGGAAAGCAGAAGAAGGCTGCAGGCAGCGAGAAGAAATACAGAGGACGAGAGCAATCAAGGTGCAAAGAAAAGACGTATGAGGGTAAGCTAATGGTAGCTACCGCTAGCATGTTAGCTAGCTCGTAGCGCTCATGACTCATCGGTGACGACATTCTCTGACCAATCAGTAGCTGCCAGTCGGTTGACGTCACCTTTTAGTATCAACTCAGCTCGCTTAGAACCAGAGCAGAGTAGGTACTAAAAACTGGTTTGTTTTAGGAGGTACCGTGCCAGTGGAAACGCAACGCAAACCGGGTAGAGCCGAGTAGAGTAGAGCAGAGTAGGGCTAAGGCGTGCTGGTGGAAAAGGGCTATAAGTGGCATTGTTCTTCTGGAAAAAGTTTGGTTACTTTATTTTGTAAGGCAGGTCTGCTCAAAAATAGGAATACTGAAAAAATACATTATGCTATACTGATAAGAAAAGGGAACAAAGGCTCCATGAAACCAAGACACTACTAAACTTACAACATAGAAACACCTAAAAAAGAAAGGTTGTCAATACATTACACAATATTTTTAATTTTGATGCCCACACAAACAAAAGAATATAAAATCAATCTAATCAGGAAATGAAAATTCATGTAAAATAATTAGTGTTTCTTCATTAATATTTCATAAATCTATATACACAGTTTCATGGGCCAGTGGTGGTCACTTACTTTTCTTATGTCATCTAGGCAGTTGATTTCTGGTGAAAGTCCGCCGTGGACACATAAAAACTGTTGGTTGAGCAGGGCAGCGAGGGGCAGGCAGTCAAAAGCCTCCATGCATGCGTCATACACGCGCTCAGAGTATTTTATTTTACCTGCAGCAATCACAGAAGGACAACATAGGCATTATGATTCACTTTTCAAGCTCAACATACATACCAGTACATGAACAGTATATTTCTTCCTCAAATACAAGCACTGTATTAGAGTGAACCGAAGCTGGCGCACTGGTTCGAGCCTTTGTCCTTCCTCATTTTGTTTTTTTATTAACAAAAATATTGCTTGACTTTGTCTTCAGAATGCTTTTACAACATGATTCAGACAGATATGAGTTATCAAAAATCCTGAAGTTCATCTAAATGTTTTTATGTAAAACTGCTTGAAATAGATTTTGGGCAAGATCTGCTAAAGGTTTGCGAGTATAAAAATGTGCAAACTTGACAGCGCGCACAAAGCTGATCTACTCACCGGGTGCATCGAGGATTGCGTCTGTCAAATGAGCAAAATAGCACGTGCAATCTATGTAGCGTGTTTGCCTTGATGACAAATGTGGTCATTTAGCACTCGAAATGTGATTTATCAAACCTCAAACTGATTGCACTCAGCACATTTAAAAGGCAGGTGCAAACTGGCACACTGTTAGGCATAGATCGCTGCAGTCATTGTGGCGAGAAGGAGGCATGGGTGCAATGATGTTAGCTACAAGGGTGCAATTAACAAAACTGCTTCTGTTCCAAGAAAAGAGGATAAATGATTTAACATCCACCTCATAAAATTCAAATCCAAGAAGAGCAAACCATCCTTTTAACAACAGGTTCAATGACAAAGCTGCTGAGGACATTAAAAAGACAGCAGATCGTTTAACCATCGTACAATCTTACTCACCTACAACCCCCCAAAAAACAACAACAGAAGTTATGGTATCAGTCAGTGTCAAAGACAGATGCACAGCTGCACAGATTTTAGAGAGACAAAGCTGGCTTCACCCTAAAGAGATGTTGCTCTAACAGCTCATTTTTCATTTTGAACTTATAAAGTATTGACAGTAAAAATAAAAACAAAAAAAGAACTAGTACAGCTTGAAAATTCCCAATTTATGAATGGGTTGTTAATTACGATCATTTATTTTTTTATTCCTCTTTGAAGTTAATTTTACTGTTGGTCTTGCTCTGATGTGCCGTTTTGAGGATGTTGGAATCAAATGTTTACTAACAGCTGAAATGTTATCATGAAATTAATAACTTTATAGGGCAAAAAATATATTTTTCTGCCAATGATAGCCTATTGGAGAGAGAGATTCTGTATTAGCAGGTCAGGACAGGAAGGAAAATTGATAATCAGAATTGACCAGTTGAAGGGTGATCGGGGCATCTCTACTTAGAAGCATTAACAGCACTCCTGGCTGCCAGTCGTAGCCATTAAACTTCTGCACTTAAGCTATGCATACCAAATCTCACATTTAAAGGGATATGCCATTTTTTTTTTCTTTTCACGTCTTGTGTCACTCCTAAGTTCATGACAAGCAGATACACACCATTCTTTTGACTGTGCTTGCAGTGCAGTGGAGACAGGTAGAGCTAGCCCAACGCTAATTAGCTTAGCTCAAATACTGGGAGTCAATGGGAAGCGTTAGCCTGCCTCTACCTAAGTCATCAGATAAACTCTTCAGCAACTTTGAATGGTCCTGTGTGCTTGTTGTGACTCATTTTTTTACTGCATTATGTTGCATTATAAAGCATAGCACTTTATGTAATTTTCGAGACAAATACATACAAAACAAAACCACTGGGCACATGCGCAAAGCATCGCTGAAGTGATGCAGGCAATACAAAAGTTGAACAAAAACAATAGTGATCAGGTCAGCCCACATATGGATGAAATCAGTGTCACACTTACATTCCTGTTTGAAGGTGAAATACTCTGTGAGGTGCCGGCACTCGTGGTTGCCCCGCAGGAGGAAAAGTGTGGTGGGGTGATTGATCTTGAGGGACCAGAGGTAGAGAACACACTGGAAGGACAAAGAGCAAGAAAAGAAAACACATAAGCTCAGGACAGGTTTAAGGATGTCGGTGGGCAGTTGTAAAAGTGCCACCTTTGTTAGAAACAGATGTGAGCTAGGAAAACAAAATTTGATTCTTTAATAAATTGTATTTTTGATCTATTAAGGTAAGATCAAGTAAAGAGAGGAAAACCACCATGGTACAATTTGTGTAATATTTGTAATATTTGTGGTCAAAACATTGCCTGTAAATGTCTGCAAAAATTAATGTACGCAGATACCAATGAACAACTTTTTAGGCAAATATCTGCCGATACCGATAGTGGCCAAAAATATTGTGCATCCCTAGTTGTTATATTATCAAAATGTCCAATTGTACCATGATGGTTTACCTAATCATCACCCTATGTCCACTTTAATTAATCAAATGCATCACTGTTTAAAAAATAAATTTTTTTCCTTGCTTCTCATCTGTTTCGAACACAAAACAAATGGACTGTAATTAGGAAAGGAAAATGTAAATTTAAGTTAAGAAGAGAC
The DNA here is from genome assembly GCA_037902135.1 of Cetoscarus ocellatus. NCBI lineage: Eukaryota > Metazoa > Chordata > Actinopteri > Labriformes > Labridae > Cetoscarus > Cetoscarus ocellatus. The sequence continues at coordinate 2,021,354 of JBAMNC010000440.1, forward strand.
TTTGTGCTCTTGACACAAAATATCAGCATAGATACTGGCGACAGTGAGTTTGGAAATACTGGCGTATCAGATAACGGCAAAGCTCACATATCCAGCATCCCTTTGCTTTAGTAAACATGATTCATGGGAGAATGAGGAGAATGAGTGTCTGGGGCCAATGTATAAAGTAAACCACTACAATTGTGGAGCCTCTGACTGCATTAATCTGAAATTTTCTCCTATTTGGGTTTTCCCTCGCTAATGACGTTTCTTCATAGAAGAGAGATAAAACACAGATAAAATCAACTCAATTTAATCTAAAAATAATGACAATACTCATAATAAAAACTAGTTCAAATTCATATGGGACAACTGTGGGAGTCAATTTCTTTAAAACCTTCCCAGTAGAGTTTTTTTTGCTACCAGGCGGTTCCATATAGGTGTGGTGTATTGTGAAACCTACTGACTGACATGTAATTATTCAACATTTTTAAATTGCAAAACCACTTAATTCCATCAGAACAGCAGTGTCAATTTTCTTGACTAATTATTTTCGTCATAGTTTTCGTCAACAACCTTTTTTCCCCTGACGAAAACTAGACAGTAACTAATAAAAACAATTGCACATGGACAAAAACTTAAACTAAATTAACTGACATTTTCGTCAACAATTAAAAACTAGACGGAAATGTTTGACACAGACTTAATCCAATCAGACCTAATTCTGTCATGCAGAAAGTAGAGACAAGTTAGGAATATATCCAATCACAGCTACTTCAGTTGTGTGGAAAGGTTGGATGAGTTAAGAGGGACATCCAATCACAACTGCCTTAGCTTCATGGTGGTGGGATAAGTTGTGGAGTGATCCAATCAGAGCTACTCTCTTTATGAATTGATATATTCATGAAGAGCAGGTTCACTGTTTGTTGTCAGTTCTGGTATTGTAACTGAGATGCTCTGCCAGGTAGCCTAAATAAACGTGACTGCATCTCACACAAAAGTTAAATTTTTTTCTGTTAATGTATACATTCAAACTTTACTAACATTCAATAAAGGGTTCTTATATGTTTCATTTTATCCAAGTGTAAAACATAACTTCAGAAATTCAAGGAAACATTAAAAAAATGCCTCACACTTTACATTTTAATTTTAGTCGACTAAATTTACAGAAGACTTCATCGATTAAAATGTTGTGAAAGTTCATCAACTAAAACTAGACTAAAATTAAACCAATTTAGATGACTAAATTGTGGCTAACACTAAAACATTTTTTAGGCAAAAAAACTATAACTAAAACGAAATTTAAAAAGTGCTGTCAAAATTAACACTGCAGAACAGATACCACAACAAATGCCACAAGAGTGTGGTGGACATACAGTGGTAGAGACTATGGAGAAACGTTTCTGAGATATGACTTAAATTAAAATGTTTTTTTGAAGTCAACACAAGCAAAAAGTAAGTAAAATCATTATATTCCTGTCTTTATGGATACTGTTGCAGCCTGCCATTGGTGGATAAAGACCACAGGGCTGCTGAGGTTGCTTTATACTCATGGATAAATAGTTCAATGATTTGCTGAGCAAGCAATTTAGCTTTCCCTGTTTAAGTGGGTTTAAGAAATATTTTTGTGAGATTGTGTCATAAAAAATTATTTTACACTTTTTGATATCCTGTGTTCTTTTATACTTTGTACAATACAATGCTACTGAAACCTTAATTTCCCTGAAGGTGCCTTCCCAAGGGATAAATAATGTTCTATCTAATCTAATCTATCTAAAATTAACATATGTTTAACTCAAAGTTCTCTGTTTTCAAATGGTTTATTGACAGAAACGTCCATGATAAAACAGTTAAACTACAAATTCCCATTCACCTGACACTTTCCACAGTTCTGCATCTCTTTTTTTAACTAAAGGGGCATTTTTGATGTATTTTGTTCAACAAACACGCAACTTCCTATCATCATTAAAAAGCATTAGAGTGAGCTGGTGCGCATGCTGCACATTTGACACTTTTGTGGACCCCAAATTTGAAACCGTGGAAACCATTTAATGCTGTGCTAATTTATTACAATCACATCTTGTGACTTGTGAGTATTTAGTGCCTGAACTCTTGTCTATACATCAAAACAAACACATTTTTAATACTTTGTATAAAAGACATAAAGGTTAAAACTCTTACCTCAATACTGAAGTATCCTCGATCTACATAGTCACCGAGGAAGAGATACCGTGTGTTACTGGGTGATCCACCCACTTCAAACAACTTCATAAGGTCAAAGAACTGGCCGTGGACATCCCCACATACTGCAGACAGACAGACAGACAGGAAAAACACTTCATCAGTCTCTGTTCATATTCTAAAAAAGACACACTTATGAAGACTGGTGATGGGAATGGATCAGATACTTTTGATACCAGTTTCATTAACAATTCTGTTTATCAATCTGATTCTGTGACACTTCCTTTTATCAAATCCTGTTATTTTCTGTGTGGACAAATGTTGGCCTACAAAGGTTTCCAGTGGCAACAATGTCAATGCTGCATAGATTAATGTTTCTGCATTTTTGGTGTTTCCACTTACTGAAAGATATGCAGTAAGCGTCTTTTTGTGGAATATCAAGACACAACTTTTACCACTTCTGCCCCCTGTCTGTCATAATTTACGACTTGGTTATCAAGCGCCTCAGAGCCCTGCGGACCAGGACAAGCCGGCACAGGAGCAGTTTCTACCCATCGGCAGTCACCATTCTAAACAGCTCATAGCTACATAATTAATAAGAGCTGCAACTTTTTAAACAGTTAATAGCTGCACTATCATTGCACAGCTGCACTTTCCTCTCTTCAGTTGTAAACATTCCTGGATGCTTGCTTGTATATATTCCTGATGCACATTTTTTATTTTTTTTATTTTTACACACACACTTTATTGTTAAGAGTTTTGTACATTTATATTTCTTCATTTTATTTATTTAATCTTATCCTCTATTCTTTTTTTTTTTAATTTTTTACATTTACCTTATTTTTATTTTGTCTCGTTCACTGTACTAGAGAGAAAACAACTGCCGAAGTCAAATTCCTTGTATGTGCCGCATACTTGGCAATAAAAAACGATTCTGATTCTGATTCTGATTTCTGCTGACTGACTCTGTTGAGGGTGTGTCTTCCTTGATTTGTATGGTATGTAGAACACAGTGGGAGGAATTGATAGCCAAAAAGACTCATGATATTGATTCCTTCAAGGAGTTATCAATTCTCAACTATCCCTTATGTAGGGCCCTTTAAAATCTGTGATCATAGAATTGGACATTGAAAGTGGAATTCTATATAAACGCAGAAAATCACAGAAATGGCCGACATTTTACCTATAAGTTTTTTTTTTCCAAATAAAATGGAACAGATCTCTCAGGAAAATGCACTGAGGGGGTCACGAACGCTTGGGACAATGCACACTTTACTTCCCCTCCCCCTCGCCCTCCTCCTCACCTCATTAACAATGCAAACATATGGTGGCGGCCACCTGAGACACCGGCTAAGTTAGCAAAGAAGCTACGAAACTCCTACTCCTACTGTATAGGTAGGGGCTACTGTATGAAGTAGCTCCTACAAAGCTACTTCATACAGTGTCTCAAGGTTGAATTTACATAAAATACTAAAAACCAATTTCTCAAAAAATTAAAACAGAATTTGAGAAAAAATAACACAGATTCTATAGGGCCCTACTAATGAAGACACTAAGGCGCTGTCGACACGGAGGTGAAAACGTTTTCATATTGAAAAAAATCTGTTAAAACAGCATTGTTTCAAGAAATGTGTCAGTACCACGAAAACACTGAAAACATTGTAGTACATATGCCAGGCCTCTAAGTGGTGCTGTAACACTGCTGCAGACAGATACCAAAACCAGAAAAAAAAGACATGGAGCATACATCATGAGAAATGTGAACAAACACTGGAGTATTCTATTCTGTGTCCTCTTGGGTGGTCGTAGAAGAGCAGAAGATTTTTGCTGTTAAAGCCCGACACCTTATTTCGCCATTGTTTCTGTTGTTGTCAGGGTTCGCACATGTGGGTTCAGGGAGAGGTGGGGCTATGACGTTATCCGTCACAGGATTAGAAACTTGTACCGGGATTTGTCTACGTGTGGACAGCCCCTAAGACAAATTACCCTCAATATTTAATTTCCAAACAGGGCCATTGTATTCTTAAGGTTCAGTTTCACTGATATCCAGACAGGGCATATTGACAGGATTTCGATATTACATGTAACAAAACACCCAGCATCCTTTTTGGGTTTTTTTTAAGGCGTCTCAGGTGCCTTCGAAACTTTCTCTGAGTGTGCCCATGGCAATGCTCTCTGCAACACATATAGAGGCCCCAGGTTAAAGAGAAGCATTGCCAGAAACAAACCATCACATCATTAAAGCAGCTGGTGATGAGGGCATTCAGAGCTCAAGGGAGCAAGTACAGCCACTCCAGGATTAGAGCCATGGGCAGATGCTTTGTCCTCTGATAAAAACTGAGTTGTGGTTGTCAGATTTGACTGTAATGGTTTTATTTTAACACCAAAGCAGGAACAATCTAATACTGTCTCCTAGAGCTCCACAAGTCTGTTGGATCATTCAGTGTGATTTTATTGTTGGTATCAGAGGAACACCAATGGTAAAAAAAAAATTAAAAAAAAAACCCATTAAAATAAAAGCACCTGAAGCATGATTAGCCGCCTCTTACGCTCTATTTACAGTGACTGTCTGCTTTTTAAAGAGCTCATATTCTGCCTAAACTCAGGTTCATATTTTTGATTTTGAGGACTGCTAGATTATGTTCAAAATGTTCAAAAAGAAAAAAAACAAAAAAAAAAACATTGCAGGTGAAACAGGTCTCTGGGTCTCGTCTTGAAGGCAGCCTTTGATCAACTATCAAAAGAAATGGCAACATTTAACCTAAATTAATATTTTTAGACCAGTTAAACAAAATTTAATGGCAGTTAAGCTAGATGCTGTTATATCATCAACATCAGTCATCTCCACTTTACATTCATTATAGATATTAATGTTAATATAATCCATGGTTGTTATTGATTATACATCCATAATAAATATCTTTACAACCATATAAACATGAGGACCCTCTTGAAAGCCAGATGGCACATCTCAAGGGGCTAACCTTTAATTAATTTATATTCAGCAGAGGCAAATATGCTGAGGACAGATTTACTCATGGGCACCCATGAGTTTGTCATAATCATACATTTTTATTTTTAGTCCCTTTTTCTCTGCCTGGATGGATGCATCTCTGGATGTATTTATATATATATATATATATATATATACATATACATATATACACACTTATACTGTATGTATATATGTGTATTTATTAAGTAAAGGGTTTGTCTTCAGCCTGCTTTATTGTAATGTGTTGAGCAACACTTACTATGTATTGGCGCTATACAAATAAAGACTGATTGATTGATTGAAACACTTGAAGTACCCCTGATCCCCGTTTATTCTCACCGTCTCAGACGCTCTGTTAGGGCTCTGGTCTCGTCTAATTGGTTTACCAGTCTGCTCAGTGGTAATTGTTCAGGTCAGTGCTTTTCAGTGCCATGTTTTTAACGGCTCTGCATTCTTTCAACATTGCAGAGCTGTTGCAAGTCCAAGCTACTGGACTTGAAGTAATGATGAAACAGTGGAAGGACAACACGCTGGCAGGTATATTCAGAGTGGGCGGGTCTGGGAAAGTGACTGTTTCAGGCAGCTACTGGCGCTGTTTACAGGATGACAGGGAGAGGTGATGATGCCATGGGCTTTGTTGCCTTGTATGGAGACATACGAACCACACTAAAGGGCACATTAAACTCAAAGACTATGATATAGCCTCTAATGCCCACATTTTTATGCCACTTGTAATGTTAAAAAAACCTTTTATATGAACAAGAAGGGTTGACATTAAGGAGAGTTTGTTGTTCTGTCTGCAACAGGCTGTGAATCACTGGTTTTAAGTGTTTGACTGTTGTTACATGCATTACTCACAAATATAGATACAATAAGATAAAATAAGGAGAAAGTCAAAGCAGCACTCAGTTTAAAGATACTGCACACAACAGACCATCACTTTTACAACCTGTTACTGTGTGACAGTCCATGAAAAGAAACTGTACTACAAGTCAATTCTAAGTTCTCAATTGTCTCCCTCTTTGTGCAGCTGATCTGCAAGACTAGCTTGACGTAAAAACCACACAACGGAACACCAAGCATGCAAGTGTCAGAGTTAAGAAGCATGTGCTAGGCATCTGTATTGGGGAAATGTCTACAGCAAGAAATATTGACATGATTAGGGATGGGAATTGAAAAGATTTTATTGATACAGATGTCATTAACAATTATGCTTATCAACTTGATGCTTTAATGATTTCCTTATCGATTTGATTCTTTAACGATTCCCTTATCGATTTCCGCTGTATTTTGTGGGAAAAAAGTTGGCCTACATAGTTTATCAGTGGCAAAGATGTCAAACACATGACACTACTAATATTCAACGCGGTGCTACAAAGATTAATGTTTCTGCACGTTGCTGGTGTTTCCTCTTACTGACAGTTGTGCAGTAAGTGACATTTTGTCAAAAATGAAGACAACTTTGAGCACTTTTGCCCCCCTCTGCCATGATTGTTGACTTCTTTATTATTATTTCTGCTGACTGCTTCTGATGTGGGCGTGACATCCTTGATTTACAAGGTATGCACTTACATTTGTTTTGACATAAGCCTTTAGTTTTGCTTTCTAGCATGACTTTTGTACTGAACATCGATGTCTGCATCACATTCTCACCCCTCACTCATCACAGCAGGTCACACTGCTAATATTTAGTTTAGGGGAAATACAGTTTTTGTATGTGTTGTTGTTTAAGATGGTTTTAGATAACTGGATTGTTTAGTTTTTTAGTTTTTTTTTCACAATAATCCAAGATTGTTAGCTGCTGCAGCAGACTAACCTGACACAACAGATAGACCATTCAATATATTTCACTCGTCCATCTGGGAAAGAGCCCATGAAGAGAGTTTGTAGAGGGTACAACCTTTCAGAAACATATCAGGCAGGTGATTAGATAATCCTTCGGTCAATCACATTTATTACGATAATGTTGTAGGCAGGAGCTACTGCACTACAAACTCCCGTCAAAACATGTTGAAAGTTGAGCTAAAATATCCTTAAAATAGAGAAGTTTGTAGTGTTTTTATTTGTTTTTCATTTTATATAGAAATACGGTCACAATCTTATAAAACTGCTACATAAGCTGTTAGCATCTATGCTAATCTCTGTATGAGCAGTCACTTCCTGCTGTCATCTCGCTCGTAGCTTGTTCCTCTTCCTGCTTTAGGCCCCATTTACAAAACCACGTTGTCACCAGAAATGCGTTCACAAGGATCCACGAGAACGACTAAAAACGCTGTAGCGTGCATGACAGGCCAGAGGTTGGCGATGTAAGTCTATAGTGAAACAGCGGTGTTACAACACACGTACGAAGACAAACTTTTCACAAACAGCAATGTCGAGTGGACATAAGAAGACACAGGAGTTTCTTGTCTGGACAAATCTGTCTGGATATTTTTGTCTGGATAACAAACCGAGCACAGTAAGCAGCACACATGTTGCTAGGTACACGGCCGAAGCTGCTGCTGTTGTTGTTGTTCCTAGATGTGCGCCCAACCTTCATCTGAAAGAGTACTGCGCATGCGTGGCGTGTCATTGTTTTCCCTGAAAAGAGTGATTCCTGTTTACACGGAGACAGACACCAAAACATTTTTAAAACCTTTCACTCTGGACTCTGGTTTCAAAAGTTTGCGGATTCAGGCCCTCTGGGCACCGTTCTCGAGTAAATGAAAGGCACAAACACAATGAAAACTATGTTTCATCGTTTTCATTGTCGTGTTAACGGGGCCTTAAAGGACTCTGATTGGGTTGTGCCGCTTTTGGAGCTTGGCAAGATGGATCTGCCTAAGCACAGACACTGAATCAGACTGATCCAGCTGCTGTGCAAGGTTAGCAACAGACTACAGGTTTTATAGTACAGAAAATATTATATAACATGAATATTCTCTTCATCTTTTGCATCACTATCACTATCACTATCTTAAAAAAAAATCTCTCATGTCATAACACACATACATACCGTAATGACACCATTAAACATGACAACTGCAACACACTGAGGTCCCACAGTCAGCCCTGTTCTCAGTACTATGCAGGGGCATGAATACCCCCCTCCCCTCCAGTCCACCCCTGGCCTTTACTTACATTACTCTATGTCCCATTAGGTCTGAGCTCAGTTATATCACTGAGATGTAATTTCACACATGCATCTTACTTGAGGTGTGGTCTCTGAGTCAGGACAATGGAGAATGGCACAGAAAACAGAGGGTGTACCACGGAGCAAGTGCAGCATAGAGGTGCTTTGTTTAAGAATGACGTCTTGATAAGACTTTTAACATGTAGACGAGATATCAGTGAACCATAACATTTATTATTTATTTAATTCATTTATTTATTTTATTGCACCTATGAACAACCGAAAAACTGATATGAAAAAGAGACAAACAAATATGGTACATAATGATCTGAAGAAAAACAAAATGATTTTAAAAGAAATGTACCCAGGAGGCCAGAAAAACCATATGAACTCCAAATATAATAATTAACTTGAATGTTCTCTATAAAATCGGACTTTCTGCTTAAAGCTGTGTACACCAGTGTTAATTTAGTTGATTAATTATTTTCGTCATAGTTTTCGTCAACAACCATTTTTTCCCTGACGAAAACTAGACAGTAACTAATGAAAACAAGTGCACATGGACAAAAACTAAAACTAAATTAACAGACATTTTCATCAACAGATAAAAACTAGATGAAAATGTCTGACAGAGACTTAATCCAATCAGACCTAATTTGGTCATGTAGAAAGTAGAGACAAGTTAGGAATATATCCAATCACAGCTACTTTGGTTGTGTGGAAAGGTTGGATGAGTTAAGAGGGACATCCAGTCACAACTGCTTTAGCTTCATGGTGGTGGGATAAGTTGGGGAGCGATCCAATCAGAGCTAATTTCTTTATGAATTGATATATTCATGTAGAGCAGGTTCACTGTTTGTTGTCAGTTCTGGTATTGTAACTGAGATGCTCTACAAGGTAGCCTAAATAAAGGTGACTGCATTTCACACAAAAGTTAAATTTGTTTCTGTACAGTAGATTTCATCGACTAAAATGTTGTGAAATTTCATCAACTAAAACTAGACTAAAATTAAAAAAAATTAGATGACTAAATTATGACTAAAACTGAAAGACATTTTAGGCAAAAGACTATCACAAAATGATAAATACACAAAAGTTATTGTGGTACAAACAATACTGCTGATGCCGCACTAAAGGAAACAAACACTACAGATTGCACACAAAAAAAAATTAAGTATATTAACCATTTGAGAAGTTGTTGGTACATCTTATTTATATGTGGTATGACAACAAATTACAATTCTTAGAATGAACTATTTTACTTAATAATTATTGTTGATATATTATTGGTAATATTTAATTTGAAATCTCTTATTTATTCAGCTTCCCTTAACAAAAACTCACCCAAAACCCTGAAATAAAAGCCAAATAAAAATTAATCAACTCGTAGATAAACCAGGTGCGTGAAGTGCTTCAGCTTCAAAACAAATGAGCTCGGTGAAGCCGTTAACACCGAAGCACTACTGCGCAAACGGTGTTACAAAACATGTCTGGCCGAGGGTGGAAACACTTCCAGAATGGCAAAACAATTGACTGACAGGCACCCAGACCTGCATAAGGAGTTCAGAGAACGACAGGTAATAACTTATAAACCCACGAAGCCCCACAGCCCCCTTCACTCTCCACAAAAGTAGCTCTGGTAAAAAACTAGAGCTGCATTGCAATTAGCTACCACTTTCTCTGGTTTAAACAGCCTATTTATATTATTTTTTTTATATTATTATATTATAAGAAAAGCCTAGTATTCTGAATCATACTTTATTACACACTGTTCTAAAATTGTTTTGAGTGCGATAAGAAAATATTAGTGTTTTGAATCATATCTTATTTCATTGTTTAAATTGTGCTGTCTGTGCATTATAAAAACCTGTCTTTGTGGTATTTTATTTTATTTACTGATGCATAATTATTTCTAAGATTTTCTATTAAAATAAAGTCAATAATGAAATTTTTAGTGTTCTCTTTTTGTTTGTAAAAGTATCGAAAAGTATTAAAATACATGTTGTTGGGAATGGCCCAACATAAAAATGATTAGGTTTTGGTGGTGATCTAGATAACCACCATTAGAGATCAATCATTTTTGCTCAAAAACTGTCTGACAACAAGATCTAAGCACGATTATGGTCTGACTCAACAGTTGTAGGGTTTCTAGACCCATCGGCTATGAAAATGGGTCGTTCCATCTCCTGTAGTGTAACATTATGACCAACAACAAGTCAGTCTGAGACGCCTCAGGACTCCACAACAGAAAGTCTAGCAGGTCTGATTTTAGTCCTACAATCTGTTCCTCCACGTCAGTGACATTGACCAATGAGAGCACAGAGAGCTCTGAATGTGTGATGATCAGGGGAGTAATCAAACCGAGGTTGATGCACTGGGAGCTATGAGACAGGGGAAAAGTTTTTAAAGCTCTGAAAAAAAGCATCTCTGCCCTTATGATAAGTTGAAGAGGAGCTACTATAGACTGTAAGAAGAGCATGTTGGAGAGAAACAGCAGAGGAACATGGAGAAAAACTGCTTATTTTGATTTGCAAACTGACAGATCATTTAACAAAACATCTGCAGATACAAACTAAAGTCCTATTCTCTAAGTACAATCTGTTTGTTTGTGGTCTTCGGTGTTGTCCCTCTTTCCACCGTCATCACATCAGTTGTTACATGCAGTCAGGTTCAGTCGTGTAGTCTGTCCTGCTCATTGGGCGAGTCACTGTGTGAATTCATGGCTCCGTGGTCGTCCAGTCTGACACACCAACCGTCGTTATCATGTAGCCTGACCTCAGCATTAGTCAAGTGCAGACCTCTAGCACTCTGCCATTATTAAACTTGACTGTCCACGACACATGAGCTACTGTAATCGTGCCAAAGATAAATTCTTCCAGCCGAGCCCCAACCAAAGAAGTGTACCATGTTTGAGCCAGCAAAGGCACTCAGACTACTCAAAGTGGACTCAGGGGTTGAAACATGCTTGGGCACCGTACAGGCAGTATTTTGTAAGAGCAACATGAGAGAGGACAGTGATGGAGCCAGCAGCAAGTAAAATGGCTCATTTGGAGCCACGTATGCTTTTCAAGAAGCAGGACACAAGCCGCACTGATCCTAAGCTCATAATACACGGCTGTGTATCACCGTGAAAGATGTAACCTGTCTCGATTAGTTAACTGGAGCACTGCTGGAACTGTTCTTCTCAGGGTCCACAACATCCTTACAATATGACAATAACATGGACTCAACCAATATAAAATCTACATAACACACTAATGGCGGCGTAGCAGGTAGTGCAAATGCCTCACAGCAAAAAGGTTGCTGGTTCAAACCCTGTGTTGGTCAGGGTCTTTCTGTGTGGAGTTTGCATGTTCTCCCCGTGCATGCATGGGCTCTCCTGGCACTCAGGCTTCCCCCCACAGACCAAAAACAAGCTCATTAGGTTGATTGGACTCCAAATTGCCCTTAAATGAGTGCAGTGTTAATTTTGACAGCACTTTTTAATTTAGTTTTAGTCTTTTGCCTAAAATATCTTTTAGTTTTAGTCATAACTTAGTCATCTAAATTGTTTTAATTTTAGTCTAGTTTTAGTTGATGAAATTTCACAACATTTTAGTCGACGAAATCTACTGTAAATTTAGTCTACTAAAATTAAAATGTAGAGTGTGAGGCATTATTTTAATGTTTCCTTGAATTTCTGAAGTCATGTTTTACACTTGGATCCCACAACCACGAAGCTAAGACAGTTGTGACTGGATGTTCCTCTTAACTCATCCAATCTTTCCACACAACAAAAGTAGCTGTGATTGGATATATTCCTAGCTTCTTCCTACTTTCTACATGACCAAATTAGGTCCGATTGGATTAAGTCTCTGTCTATCATTTAGTCTAGTTTTTATTTGTTGAAGAAAATGTCTGTTAATTTAGTTTTTAGTTTTAGTTTCAGTCCATGTACACTTGTTTATTTTAGTTATCGTCTCGTTTTCGTCAGGGAAAAAAAGGTTGTTGACGAAAACTATGACGAAAATAATTAGTCAATAAAATTAACACTGGATGAGTGTGAGCATGAATGGTTGTTTTTCTCTATGCAGCCCTGTGATAGGTTGGCGACGAGTTCAGGGTGTACCCTGCCTCTAGCCCAATGTCAGCTGGGATAGGCTCCAGCCCCCCTACATAAAATAAGACATTATAATTCTTACAGGAACTGAAAAAACACAACATTATAATCCAGTCTGGGCATCAGAATAATAAGGTGTATTCACTGCAGTGGCAACTATGTGTAACAACCAGTGAAGGGACGCCTGTTATATTATTTTAAATGTTAATTATTCTTGTTGTTCTAAAATGATTACAACCTTATTATACTCATTCTCATTATTCTTGTTTGTATTCTTGTTTTTGTCATTTTCCTTGTATTACTATGTTATTCCTGTAATTATAATGATATATTACAGTCATTTACATTATACATTAGTGCTGGGAAATCAATTGACTTTTGAATACAATCATGTCCACCCACGATCACAGAAAGAGACTAATCGTCTTTACTCGATCATCAGCCCTTCACACCAAGCTGATCTTGTCATCACCTATAAATTTCCTTTACAAACAAACATCAGTTTAAAAAAACAAAAGTGATTGTACACGATGCTTAAACAATGTAAAATGATTGTTAAGTGGTTGCGTAGAATATGACGTCCCCCTCCTCACTCCCCGTCTTTCTTTCAAGTGGCATTCCTAAACACTATTCAAAACAACTCAAACCACCTCTGTAAAGATATGACAGACACTGCTCATTTTATAGCCTGTAAAATATAAAGTGAAAAAGTAGAATCAGTGAAAAATCATGCCTAACAATCGTGATATGAATATCAGGTAAATAATCATGATCAGCATTTTTTCATCGTCAAGCAGCCCTAATTTTCTTGTTCCTATCATAACTTCAATTACAGAGTATTGATTCAGATTTCTCAAATCGGTTCGATTCAATGCACGATTTAATTTGATTTGATTGATTTCGAGTCAGTTAAGGATATTTCAGCCAGAGTACCAATTTTACTTGAATATGGAAGAGATTCTCAGAGAACTAATGCTGTAAATAGTAGAAACTAACTCTAACTTTGTTCATTATTAAAAATATGAATGTTTACTTTAAGAATTGAGCCCAAAGCAGTTAATGTAATCATGTACTTTTTATTAAACATAACCTGATAAAAACAAAAATGTCATAATTTAAATCAAATCAAACCACAGGGCAGGCAGTGTAAATAAGGTGGCTACAAACAATGCTGTATGGTTATATGCCCTTGCATATGAATGCTGCGACAGCATTGGTCATTTTCTGGGCTCGTGGAGCGTTTGCTGGTAACTTACATACAAATGCCTTCTCAGCTACGTTTGCTTCGGGTCCGACGTCTTTGCGGACTGCGTTTCCGGGTGGTGTCGCCTTAAATGATTTTGGAGATTCGTTGCTTTTCCACAATATGTCACCTGCACGCTGCATATCTTGCATATAGTTTTACTCTTGTCCACTTCATTGCTGCCGCTGTATTTTTTAAATCCAAAATGCATCCAGACATCTGCCTTAAAGTTTGTTGGCGGTGCCTTCAGTGCTCCCACCATAATGTTTTGTTTAGTAACGCTCCTCGCCGAGTCTGGTCACATGAGAAGTGACATGGCATTATGGGAAATGAATGGCTGGTCACGCGAGACTACTCGGCATTAAACTGCGGGCTGCATTACACACTGAGAAAAGATTTATTAAAAGATTGATTTAAGGTTTTCTTTAATCGATATTGGGCCATTCAATGGAAAGTCAATTCAAATCGATTAATTGATTTTTTAAACCCAGTTCTAACTTCAACTATTATCAACATTTTTATGACCCCAGTTTGGTAGTTGTAATTGTCCAAAGTTGCTTATGTGAGTTTTCCTCATTTTTGGTCATCCAGAGTAATCATGCAGATGTTTGGACTGAATTTTCTCTCATATATGCTGGGGAGGTTGAGCTGGGCAATTGATAGAATTTTCATGGAGATTACAATTAAGGCCTTACACAATTATGAAAACTGAGAGATTAAGAGATTACTGTGCCACATGACATTCATCTATTCATCCGTTATTTATAACGCTTATCCTGTTTTCACAGTCATACCCAAGGGAAAGTTAGAGTCATGCATAGAGCTAACAAACATGCTTTGTGGTCTGTGGGAGGAAACCAGAGTGCCTGAAGAGAACCCATGCATTCATGGGGAGTCTATGCAAAGTCCACACAGAAAGGTCCAGACCATCACAGGGTTCAAACCAGGAACTCTTGCTGTGAGGCAAGAGCACTACCTGCTAGAAAACCATGCCACCTGCCTCATATGTTAAACTTTTTTTTCTTTTCCATGATTATTAACATTATTATTATTATTATTATCATTATTATCATCCTAATCATCATCATCATTAGTATTATTATTATTATTATTATTACTATTTTCAGCATTTTATTAAGATGTTGCTTTTTCTTTAATGTGTAAAATGATGGTGTTACAAGGATACGCCAACTTGCCTCGAGTCCATGACAAGCAGATAGACACCATACTTTCGACTGTGTGTGCAGTAACAAGGAAGAGAAAACAGACCACAGTAACCACTGTGCTTCATCCTGAAACTGGAGCTCTGTTTACAGAGGCTTAAAACAACTTTGTCTGTGTTTACCTGTATTAGCAGCCTCATCTGAATTTTCAGTCTCTTTCTTGAGAGGTAATAATCTTAGCTTCGGTCCATCAGGATAACACACACACCAGTGCAAGGGTGGGGCACATTTTCAAAGTCATAGACAAAGTTCTATGGCAAAATTAGACACAAACATGCAGCTGCAGCTTCATCGCATGTTGTGTAAGCTGTGGGGAGAGATAACATGGAGCAGTGACTGCAGGAGAGTGGGCTATCTCACATTCTTACTCTCTCTGCTGTGGACAGCATGAGAGAACAGCTACCTGAAAAGACAGGAAACCTAAACATCATAATGGCTGATGTTACACCATGACGTCCAAAAACGTCTAAATTCTGGTAGCGTTTCACCTTCGATGCTGAAAACAGAAGAGTAAAAACATTTCAGCCTCAGAGTCCCAACAAGGACCAGACAGCACAGAGACTTCCTTTCTGAGTTCAGTCTGATGGCAGCTAACTTCAGGGCTAATCTCAATCTCTCTAACTCCTCAGCAGGAAGCGGGTCACTGGAACCCAGCTTACATCATTTGGAGGTGGAGCATTTACTGTAGCGCAAACTTAAACTGAACAGCAGTCCTGTAGTTTCTCCCAGATACTAACAGACTGTTGTCAGGACCACAGCATAACTCACAAACACACAGTCTTTAGGTCTTATCCTCAGTTTGCTCCTCCACATGCACTCACACGCTGAGTGATCCACAAACAGTTTTAATTATTTTTTATTTTTGTGTATGAGAAAAGAATTGGCTGTGAGACTTAAACAGTGGGACCATCTGTGTGGAAAGCATAACCAAGCCTTTAAGGGATATGCCAACATTTGTTTTTTCATTTCATGTCTTGCCTCACTCCCGAGTCCATGACAAGCAGACAGACACCATTCTTTTGACTGTGCATGCAAACTGTTCCACCCCTATTGTTGACACAGTATGCTGAACATCAGAAGTGCCATTTGTTTCATAATGTTGACACAGGTAACTTGCTTTAACCTTCTAGATAGGTATATAACGGTTACAGATAAAATGATAATCCGTGGTAGAATTTCTGACAGTTAGTATTACCATTTCCTATTTTAATTACCGTTAAAACCGTGTTTGATTACCTCACTTTGTCAATAACTCATGGTGATGCTGCTCAAAGCAGCAGCGGTCCCTCAGACACAGGCGCAGTTTGCAATTTTTGGCCTCTGAAAGCAAAAAAATGGCGGTTGGTGCACGTACGGACACTGCATCAGAGATTTTTCCCCCTCGAAAAGGACAAAGTCTGAAGTCTGGTCGTATTTTGGATTTTATAAAGAATGCAAATGGAAACTGATTAAAGATGGTCACCCTGTCCTGCAGAGAATGCAGAAAAAAGTCTGTGAGAAGGGCCGCAGGGAAGAATCACAAACCCCCCACAGCAGCATCAGAGGGGAGCGGTCTGGCTGGACTGTTGAGAAAAACCTCAGGGAGGAACCAGAGAGGTGAAGAGGGTCAGGGTCTGACCACTGCAGATCGTTCTTAAATTCACTTTTTTAACTAAATAAAACTTAGTTAAATGATTTCAGTGTGTGAATAAGTACTTTTTGAACACTTACAACAATACCGCGATAATAATGATAACCTTGATCATTTTGGTCACAATAACTGTGACATGAAATTTTCTTACTGTTACATCCCTACTACAAGAAAATCCACAGAAATTGGTGAGGACATTGATAAAATTGGATTTATAATCAGAATTGATAATGGAATTGGTATCAATAAAACCTTTTGGATTCCCATCCCTAACTGTCTTTTTTATCCCTCCATTAATGGTTTTGGCAGTTGTTGATGCAGCTGAAGGGGCTGCATCCCCTTGCCTCTGGAACCTCGCCCCCCTCGTTCCCTTAAACTTCATTGCATGTAAACACCTATGAATGCAGTAGGGTTAATGGTGCTGCTGGTGCAGACGAGTCGTCAGGAATGATGAATGGCGAAGTGCCAACCGGCGTGTGTCTCCCAAACCTCGATAAAACCTTTTGGATTTCCACCTCTAACTTGTTTTTTTCATCCCTCCACTATCGGTTATGGCAGCTGTTAGCAGCTGAAAGGGGTTGGTATCCTCTTCCCTCTGGAACCTCGGGGTGTAGGGTTTACCCCCTTGTGCCCTTTGACTTTACTGCACATGATCACCTACGAATAAAGTCGGATTAACGTTGCTGGAGGTGCAGACAAGTCGTTAGGAATGATGAATGCCAATGTGCTGACAGAGCATGTGCTCCCAAACCTGACCTGACCTGATTATCTAAACCACGTATCCTGTTAAGGGTCAAGGGGAGCTGAATGAGAGGTGGGGATCACGCTGAACCAGCCAATCAAAGGGCTGACATATACAGGCTAGGTCCACACGTAGGCGAGTTTTTCTCCATTTTCAAAAATAATCCACCTGTTGAGTTTTTGGAAAACATCCATGTCCAAGCAAAAAGGCACTGTTAAATGCTGTTTATTTCCTTGTAACTGTGTTTGTGATATGCAAAATTATCTTCTCCTACTTGTAAAAAGAGGCTTAGTTCTGTTGACCTACTTCTGTGGTGGTTTGTCCTGGAGATGTGACGTTGGCAAACGAGTCGAGTCTTTTGAACAGCTCTTGTAAGTGAACAATGGGAACCGCTTCACAGTTGTGAGTGAGCCTTTTGTTTGCGAGCCAGTCTTAAATGAAAAATTGCCTGCGAACATCTCACTCACAACTGCGAATCGGTTCTCATCATTCACTTAAAATAGCTGTTCAAAAGACTCGACTCTGCACAAATGTCACATCTCTAGCGCAAATCAGACGTGTTTGTAAGTACGTCAATAAAACAAAGCTTCTGTTTAGGAGTAGAAGAAGATAATATGATGATAGTAGAAGATAACGTAACATAATGCGGTAAAAAAACAAGTCACAACAAGCACACAGGACTGTTTAGAGTTGCTGAAGAGTTTATCTGATGACTGTAGGCAGAAGCAGGCTAACACTACCCACTGACTCCCAGTGTTTGAGCTAAGCCAAGTAGCGGTGAGCAAGCTTTGCCCACCTCTTCCTTGTGACTGCACGCACAGTCAAGAATGGCGTCTGTTTGTCGTGGACTCAGGAGTGAGCCAAGACATGAAAACAAAAAAAAAGTAGGCATATCCCTTTAAAGCTGATTAGCAAACAGCTTCCAGGCTCATTACACCTCTGCATTATAACCAGGTCCTGTTCGAGAATGTACTCTTTAAGATGAGATAGCTGCCCCCCCAAATTGCTTTCACTTTCTCAAGTTTTCCAAAATCACGACCCAGGCTGACAGCCAGCCTACCTGTTATAGGTGCCTCCACTTCCAGCATGCACTTCTCCTGGCGGAGAATGTTGGCCCCATCGTTGATGATCTTTAAAGCTACTTCTTCTTCGACTCTTCCTTCTTTGACAAGGTGATTGCGTAGCAGCTCAGCGTTAGGCTTTCCATCTTCAAAAAGCTCCTTTGAAGTCAACTTATGTTGTGGAGGGTATGGCACAGCTGTGAAGGGAGAAAAAATAAATTCAACACAAGTCTGAAAAGTGTTTAGCTTACAGAAGAGTTCACTATTGATTAGGGATGTCCCAATCAGTGTTTTTGGCCCCTGATTCAATTCGATTCTTTTCATATGAGTATCTGCTGATACTAAGTCCCGATGTGATAGTTTGTTAGCAAGATTACTCAAAAACTACTGGATGCATTATGCTGAAATTTTCAGGAGATGTTGGTAATGATCCAGCTTAAAAATGATTAGATATTGGTAGCGATCCAGACACCGCCAATGGCAACCAATTGTTTCTGCTCAATAACTTTCTAATAATGATATCAACATGATTCTGAGTGCTAGGTGTGGGTTTTCAGGGTCAAGGAATCATAGCTATTGCTTATAGATGTAACAGCAATATGTGAGCTACCTTTGCAGAGGATTGCGCTCTCCAAGTGCTTTCTAGTTATATCTACAATGACAATACAGCTGCAAACTGCTTTTGGTGTTTGTTTGTTTTTATATTTGTTAGCCTAATTAAGTAAAAAGAGATACAAGCTGCTCTTATTTAATCCCATTGAACCAAGTCCAGTCAAACAATATTACTGTATTATTACTGGAAAACTCATATAAAAAATTCCTGTGTAATACGTAAATCTGTGTCTGTGGTGTAGCGTAAAGAGGGCATATCATTAATCTAAAGTTTCCAAAACACGACAGAAACCTTCATTCTCGACCACAAAGGTGGTGTGGTTATCCAAAGCAATGAGTACAACCACCTTTTCTGTAATCTTTCTGGCCTTAAAGAGGGATGTGCAGGTCAGTGTTAATTTTGAAAGCACTTTTTAATTTAGTTTTAGTTATAGTCTTTTGCCTAAAATATCTTTTAGTTTTAGTCATAATTTAGTCATCTAAATTGTTTTCATTTTAGTCTAGTTTTAGTTGATGAAATTTCACAACATTTTAGTCGATGAAAATATGACACGTAAAGTGTAAGGAATTTTTTATGTTTCCTTGAATTTCTGAAGTTATGTTTTACACTTGGATAAAATGAAACATCTAATAACCCTTTACTGAATGTTAGTAAAGTCTGAATGTATAAATTAACAGAAACAAATTTAAGTTTTGTGTGAAATGCAAAACAGTGAACCTGCTCTACATGAATATATCAATTCATAAAGAGAGTAGCTCTGATTGGATCACTCCCCAACTTATCCCACCACCATGAAGCTAAGGCAGCTGTGATTGGATGTCCCTCTTAACTCATCCAACCTTTCCACACAACCAAAGTAGTTGTGATTGGATATATTCCTGACTTGTTCCTACTTTCTACATGATGAAACTAGGTCTGATTGGATTAAGTCTCTGTCAAACATTCTCGTCTAGTTTTTATTTGTTGACGAAAATGTCATAATTTAGTTTTAGTTTTTGTCCATGTGCACTTGTTTTTATTAGTTACTGTCTAGTTTATGTCAGGGGAAAAAAGCTGTTGACGAAAGCTATGATGTCACATGACTGTAATACAAATATACAGTTCTGAATGTCTGAGCACTCGTTTAATTTTATGTTTACACCACCTTAACATTCTTACACTCCATCATTGTACTTGCTGATAAGATGGGTCAAAATTCTGTTCTTTAAACTGTAATTCATAGATTACAGTTTAAAGTCAATTTTTCTTCAACATAAACACGCTGCTTCTGCTTTGTATTTTATCCCCTTCTGTAATAATGCTGGATGTAACTCTGCTTAAGCAAAGTCAAGCAAGACTAGGAACACATTCTGTTTCATAAAAACGCTTCACAATGAAAGTTCTCATTTCTGAAATTGTTGGAAGGCTATTAAGCTGAAACAGCCCAACAGGATGCTGGGACATTAACAGCAGCAGCAATGTCACCAGACCGGGCTTTTCTCATTTTCTCTGCCATTCGTCTATAAGAGTCTACCCAGTGAGCTGAGTCAGAGATCAAACCATGCTGCATACAGAATCTAATGATGCTAACCATGGCTACAGGAATGTTCAAAGAGTGATCATATCAAAAAGAGACTTTCTGCTGATTTTTGTCTTTCTGTAACCTTCTATTAGGTTTACTTTAAAAAAAAAATACTCATTCATGATCAAACAGACATCAGTAATGACACTTAGTCTCCAGTAGTGGCAAAACCTCAAATTCTCAGCAGCTAAAAGATTAGTAAGCTTTTATAGGTTAAAAACAGGGACGCTCATGGACACTAACTTGAAACATTGCTTGAAATGGTTAATAATGTAGGCCCATTAAAAAGACAGCAAACACACATCAATCCTTCAGGTGCTGAGCCACGAGGAATCTTTGGAAGTAAGGCAAAAAGACCTGCAACACTAAAGTGCTCCCAAAACAATAATCAATGTTCATCTATGTCATTCATTAAAGAACACACAACATTTGGAGCCTGCTCTGGCTCTTCCTAGGGTTTTCTCTGTTAAACAGGTACCTGCCAGGACAGGCTCAAAACACTGTGCTTTTTTGATTGAGTAAATGAACACTGATGTTTTTGGGGGAGGAGTTACAATAGGGTGACCATATTCTGAAAACCCAAAAAGAGGACCCTCAGCAGCATGTGATGCATCATTATGCATGCAGCATGCAGGTAGGTAGGTACATTGAAATAATATCAGTGGTCCAGTGCAGTGCTTTATCATAAACCCTATTACTTCTATGAATATAAATAGCTAAATGGACATTTTTTTGTCTTTTTTGTCAAATGCATCCAAAAATGCGTAAATTTGAGTAAATTTTTTGCACCTTTTTTCAGATAAAAATAAAAGATTCTAGCAAGTATTTGTCATTATTCAGTTATAAACGCTTAAAACAGTGTGTATTTGAGCCTGAGCATGTACAACACTTTTGAGAAGACAAAACAAAAACTCAACCTATTTTATAGTATTTATTATTATTATTTAACATTATTTATATTAAAATATTATCTAACTTTTTATGAAATCCATAAAAAACGAGATATGATGGAAAAATATGATGACAAAAAAAGGTGAACTTGGCAAAAATAGCATGACAAGAAAAAACTCCAGAATGATACTTACGTCATTATTTACAGTATGTTTACACTATTTACACAGAAAATACTGATAAACCACCAATAAATGACTCACATGTTTGTCTCTGAATAAGTCAGTTCACTTCCCGTACCTCCCCCTCAGACAATCCAGCCTATACTGTAATGTATCGTATATCACTGGAAAGCTCTGTTACTCAGCTTTTAGAATCTGTTGGAATTATTTTGATAGCATGGATACTGGAGGAGTTACAGTAGTGTGAATAATGCATGTCTTTTTCTGTCGCCGCCGACAGCTTCGTCGAAAGAACAAGCTGACCAAAACCCGGACATTTTAGGTAATTTTATAAAATCCCCCCCGGACATAATTTTACAACCAAAAAGGAGGACATGTCCATGCAAAAGAGGACATATGGTCACCCAAAGCTACAATATTGTGAGTCTTTTAGCCTTACCCCCAATATGCAGGTTACAAGTTACTCAAGTGAAAGCCACAAGTGTTTTGTAAGGTCTATCACCAAATGTGTCACTATGCTCTCCTGTCTCTGTGTGCATCCCAGTTGCTGTGTGGGGGCCTTTAGTGTGCGAGGGAAGAACTAATGAGTGTATAGGAAATGGAGACAATGATCTACTTTGAACTGACGCACATAAATGACAGCATTTATCCAGAAAGTTCCCTTAAAACAAAAAAAAATTTAAAACACAGGAAGAAAAAATACTGCTATATCATTTTCATGATATTACTCAGTCCTACTACAACATTTGCAGACATAAAATTTTGATACAATATTTTATGTCATTATCTATACAATTTAAGTGTACCACGAGTAAATCAGTCATATCCAAGACCTCACATTAGATTGTGGAACATATTCTGAGTCACTAGGGCTTCATCCTCAGTTATTTAGACATAACTAAGACTTGACGTTCGTAATTTGCTTCATGAAAATAGACCCTTTATATTTAAAGCAGGGATGGGCAACTTTGGTCGTCAGCAAGGGCCACATTAATGTTACTCTCATCTTCAGAGGGCCAAAGTGAGACAAACAAAAAGATACAATCAATAAGACAATCAAACCCCCTGTTATTTAAAAGGGTGCATGATACTGACGAAGCAGTATCGATATCAGCAGATAATTGCCTAAAAAGTTAAATATCAGTATTCGCAGATATGAACATGTTTGCTGTATTAACAGCCGAAATTTGGGTCATAAAAATTGGGCTTATAAAAACAGCCAATACGTCCAATAAATTGGCTGTAGTAAAATCAGTATTGGTATTTGCAATAATGAATTCTGAAACATCAGCAAACTGATATAGGTGAAAACACGACATTGTATTAAATTATCTTTGGATCCATTGTAATTTAACAAAACAACTGATATGTAGCTTTTACTGGAGTTTATCTTCATATTCTCAAGCTCAAAAAAGCTTGTCAATGCTCTTAACATAGAATCAACACCAATTGAAGGCACCTTTCAAACCAGTAATTAGTATATACTTTTTTCATTTATCAATTTAAATATTTTACATTTTTTTGACCAGTAAGTCCAATAAGGATTATAAAAATATAGCCAAAGTAACCAAGCAGTAGTCAAAATTTTATTCGTTAATACTTATTTAAGTTCATTTGTCTCATTTTTTTATCAAATGAGTTACTGGTGCTTCATGACAGACCTTCACAAAAACCATCATGGTGAATTAAATTACTTATTTCCTGTGAACAATAAAATGAAACCAGAATCTAAAGACTATTGTAGAAATATTTTCTATCTTGCATTTCACCTTTGCACATGGTGTTGTAGTGGCAAATTAGACCAAAAGACTTCATGGCAGATTTTTCATCTTTATGGTTTCAACTTCCAAAAATCTGAAATAGACTAACAGGCTGCATTAAGAAAGGAAAAAGGCTGCATTTGGACCCTGGGCCCCCAGTTGTCCACCCCAATTTTGAGATGATAAAGGAGAAGAACAATTCACGTGGTGCTACCAACTCACAAGGGCCATACTGAGCATAGATAATTATATCATAATCAACATATAACACCCTCCTAACTTAATACTGTTAAGCAATAATTAGGAGTACACTAAAAAAAACTTAGTTTATGGCCTATTATGGCTTTACTGTATATTATGATTAGGGATGCATAATATCATTGGTTTGATATCAGTATCGGCCAATATCAGCCTAAAAAGTTAAGTATCGATATCAGCCAATATTGAAATTTTTGCAGATATTTACAGCTGATATATCCACCACGCATATCGGCCATATATTGGCTGGAATATCGGCAAATTACACAAACGTACAATATTGATGCACCTTCTCATCACTGCATGGATACATTTAAAAATCAAGGGTTTCATTTTTGCTAGAGCTAAATGCTGTTTTTCTTGTTTTACATCTGTCCTTCACAAAAATACACTATAACACTGAAAGAAACAAGTTACTTTTGTTAAGCACAGAGCTTGTGCTCTTGACCAGAAAAATTGGTATCGGTATCAGCGACAATGAATTAAAAAATATCGGCATATCGTATATGGCCAAAAATCCAATATAATGCATCCCTAATTATGACCATGGGGAAAAAGGTACTGATCACCTGTTAAGTGGCCAGTATGCTACTAATTAGCATGCTAAAAAGTAACACAGACTCTTAAACTAATCTTGAGATGCATCTGCAAGTGTGCCTGATCCACCAGTGTTTCAATGATTAAAAAAAAAAAAGTACATACTGTTCGATTCTGGTGCTAAACACTGCAGACGGTGTTGTACTTGGTGGAGGACCTGGTACTTGGTGGGGGAGCGTTGCTGTGATTAGGCCACAAAATATATCAGCTAATAAGAAAACATCTCCAACTTCACTTCCTATACCCAGGACATGCTGTCATGCAGAGACCAGTGTGATATAAATAAACACTAAGTGCTCCCAGGCCCACAAGGCACAGCCACAAAGAGAGCTGTAAGCTGAGGTACGAGCTTTAAGAGCAGATTAGGTAAAGCCTCTATTAGCAAGGGCTTCCAGATTCAGGGTCTGTTTACTTAAAAGCCTTGTCACACTTGTAGACGGCTGCAGCGGTAACAACTACAGAATCCTACGAGAAAAAGGTACAAAGTGAGGACTGATGATCCAGGTATGGTACATTCAAGGCAACTGCCACACCACATAAATGTAAGTACTTTAGGGTAACAAGAAAAACAAAACTGTGGAAGGAGTAAAGTAAGACGTATAGTCACTTGACCACAACAGCATGAAAAAACTGAACATGTCAGTGTCCTGTCACTACTGTAATAAAGCGACCTCAATAAAGACGGCCATGCCAGTTTGGCAGTAGTGTCTGAAAAACTGTGTCTGTATACACATGAGGAGAAAATGTCATTAAAATCTTCAGTGTGAGAGGCAGCAAACAACTAGAAAAAAGGATGACACTACCCACCATCCTGCCCCCTGTGGAAAAGGTAAATACAAGGCAGTATCTAGAACGGTGATTTCCAGCCTTCATGTTTACTGTAAAGGAAGCAAGCCCAACAGGTGTGAATCTTCTGATTAGGGGTGCCCGTTATTTGATTTTGCTGATATCTGATATGCCTACATTTCCAAACTCATTATCGTCAATACCAATACACAAAGTCTTAACTTGACTAAAACTGACCTGTTCCTTTCATGTTTAATATGAATTTGTGTTGGTAACAAATGTGAAGCAGAATAAACATAAGTTTATTTTCCAAAAAATTAAACTTTTGATTCAAGGAAGTGGATATCGCAGTGCCATGAGGTAAACCATCATGATATACTGCACATTTTGCCAATATTACAGCCAATAGATGGGATTTTTATGTCCGATTGGTAAGGTCAAAATATCTTCTGTAAAATCAGCAAAAAAATTAAATAAAAGTCTGCCAACATCCAATATGCCAATATTTCCCAACTCATTATCTCAGAAATAGAACTGGGTTAAAAAAATATTTGAATTTTCCATTAAATGGCCCAATATCGATTCATAAAATCCTTAAATCAATCTTTTAATACGTCTTTTCTCAGTGTGTAATGCAGCCAGCAGTTTAATATGGAGCAGTCTCGCGTGACCAGCCATTCATTTCCCATGATGCCATGTCACTTCTCGTGTGACCAGACCAGAGATCTCACGAGATCTTGTCACTAGGCGAGGAGCGTTGCTAAGCAAAACATCATGGCGGGAGCACTGAAGGTACCACCAACAAACTTGATTTAAAAAATACATCGGCAGCAATGAACTGAACAAGAGTAAAACGATATGCAAGATATGCAAGATATGCAGCATGGAAACGCAACAAATCTACAAAATCATTTAACGCTACACCACCCGGAAACGCAGTCCGCAAAGACGTCGGACCCGAAGCAAACACAGCTTGTGAAGGCATTTAGCAAACTCTCCACGAGCCCAGAAAATAACCAATGTTGTCGCAGCATTCATATGCAAGGACATAAGACCATACAGCGTTGTTTGTAGCCACCTTATTTACACTGCCTGCCCTGTGGTTTGATTTGATTTAAATTATTGCATTTTTGTTTTGATCAGGTTACGTTTAATAAAAAGTACATGATTATTGTAACTGCTTTGGGCTCAATTCTTTATGTAAACATTAATATTTTTAATAATGAACAAAGTTAGAGTTAGTTTCTACTATTTACAGCATTAGTTCTCTGAAA
The DNA here is from genome assembly GCA_037902135.1 of Cetoscarus ocellatus. Lineage (NCBI taxonomy): Eukaryota > Metazoa > Chordata > Actinopteri > Labriformes > Labridae > Cetoscarus > Cetoscarus ocellatus. Next base: position 2,047,541 of record JBAMNC010000440.1, read on the forward strand.
ATCTCTTCCACATTCAAGTAAAATTGGTACTGTGACTGAAATATCCTTAACTGAATCAAAATAAATCAAATCATATTGAATCACGAATCAAATGGAATCAGGCCCTTGTGAATCGAATCAAATCGATTTGGGAAATCTGAATCGATACCCAGCTCTACTCAAATACCAATATTGTTATCAATACTTTGTGTCAAGAGCACAAGGTCTCTACTTTACTAAAACTGACCAATTCATTCCATGGTTACAGTCCATTCATGTTAGTAACAGATATGAAGCAAGAAAAACATCGTAATCTATAATAAAACACACTTTGGATTCATAAAAGTGGATATTGCATGATGATGAGGTAAACAATCATGGTATATTGTCCATTTTGCCATTATTACAGCCAATATACGGATGCTTATGGCCAATTGTATGGTCTAATTACAATATTGGATGCTTGCTGATATCCAATATGCCAATATTTCTAAACTTATTATCCCCAATACCTAATTGATACCAATATTTTGTGTCAAGAGCACAAAGTCTCTACTAAAATTGACCTGTTCCTTTCATGGTTACAGTTCATTTGTGTTGGTAACAGATTTGAAGCTTTAAAAACAACATTTTAGTCTTTAATAAATTACACTTTGGATTCACAGAATTATTGCTGCGCTGCGTGATGACGAGGTAAACAATCTTGGGGCATTTTACATTTCACCTATATTACAGCCAATATATGGGATTTTTATGGCCAATTCATATGGTCAAAATATCTGATGTAAATATCGGCAAAAGTGTTCATATCTGTTGATACAAATAATGAACTTTCAGGCAAGTATCTTTAGATACCAATATGTGTCCGATAATATCTTGCATCCCTAAAAATTTTGCTGATTCTGATAATCAACTATTTTGGCAAATATCTGATGATACTGAAATTGGTCCAACATCATGCATCCCTGCTTCCAATATGTCACAATTGGATTAAATTCTAAGTCACAATTTGAATCCAGAAGGATTTTCACTTTAATCCCAATTCAAGATTTACAAGACATTTGCTATTTGTTACAAAATGGTGTCAGGATCTACTCCAGTCTGCCATGCACTTAAATCTGTTTAACGTGATTTGACGATAAAAAGCAGACTAAAATGTGTGAAAGACATTCAGCTTGTGTTTTTATCAAGTTTTTATCAGCTTATTGGAATAACTAAGACACAGCAGACAACCGAAGCAAAAAAAACATCAATGCTTAAACTGAAAAATAAATCAATGTGACAGCTAGAAAAGATGCAGGTAAGGCACCAGGAGCGACTCACCCCATGTTCAGTGTGCAAAGAGAGAGGAGAGAGAGGCTGCACAGAAGAAAACAGCAGCTGCACTGGCCTGCTGGTAAACTTTAATACATGTGAATTATGTACAATTAATAATATGTCCACTGAAATCATTCAGGGAGGTTTATAACTAAGTCAGAGTCTTACATATGAATTTAACCCCTACACAAGTAAGTGATACATTAATGTCAAAAATTAGCATCAATTTTATTCACACGATGCCACTACAGAAGATGCCTTCACACATTATCTCATAAAAATACATTTGAAAAGTTATGTGGCGTGCCATCATTTATTTGGTGATCAGATGAAACTTATTTTACAACCTCAATCTTTACCGTGCACCCTCCTTGATCCCTGGCTACCCGCCTGGGAAGGCCGAAACCCCAAGTTTGAAACAAAGGGTCAAGAACATGTCCTCTACTGTGTCAAAATCAACGCAATATGAAATAACAAAGACGCAGCTCTGTGGACATGAATTCAACAAATCAAGGACCACTTTGGATTGCTCTAATTTCTAAGTGCATTCACTTTTTAAGCTAGACAGCAGGGTCGTAGGTTTGCACATTTACATATTATATTTCTTTATTTTCATTTGAACTCAGTGACCACAGCAATTATCCTGTATTGTGTCAAATTTGACATCAATCTTTGTCACATCAAGCTATACAGATTTTGATCAAAATTTAAGAGCAAAATTAGGGGTGTCCCGATCTGATATTGATATCGGATATCGGTCCTATATCAGCAAAAAAACAAATATCGGATTATTTCGGCCTGCATCTAAAATCTCCGATATTAGCTCTCTGATACAAGCAGTCCATTCTAATTTATTTTTTATTTATCTAATTCAGTTGTAGAATATGCTAATGTTTAAGTTAAACACAGTGATTATTTTGCAATTTAAAAATATATGTTTTTGTTTTTATTGGATTTATTGAGGTTCCTTTTCAGGGTCTTCTAATTTACTTTTTATTTATTTCATTTAATTGTAGTATATTCTTATGTTTAAGGTTAAAATTCATTTAACCCATTGGTTAATAACAAATGGGTCAGTTTTCCTCATACCTACTATTGCTGACTACTGTTCTCTGTTTGAGTAATCTCACTTGATCAAGCCTTTTCTTACAGTCCATACTACAAAACAAGTAACAAAAGTATGTATGATTCCTGCTGATATCGTATCGGATCGATATCGGTTTTGGCCAATACTCAAGGCTGCAATATCGGTATCGTATCGGAGGTGAAAAAGTTGTATCAGGACACCCCTAAGCAAAATCTAGTCATCAATGAGTGAACACAGAAACAAACAGCTGCAGGAAGGCTGTATCTTGCATGTTCGGATGCCACCACAGATGACCAAGAGTAGTACTTAGCAGTGAATGATCTAATCAGTTTGACTTACACAACCAGAGCAGCATTAGTCTACCAGTTAAGCCCTCCTACAGTCGCCAGTTAGACTAAAAACACTGCAACAGCCACCTGGGAGCATTAGGGACGGGTGTCAAAATCCAGTGCAAACAGATCTGACTCCAAAGGAACCAAACCACAGCACAGGTTTTGGTGCTTCACTGCAGAACCACTTGCTAAAGCTCAGGGCCAGTCTCCTGCAGTGTTTTATAGCAGTGTTAATTTTGCTGACTAATTATTTTCGTCATAGTTTTCGTCAACAACCTTTTGTACCCTGATGAAAATGAGACATTAACTAACAAAAACAAGTGCACATGGACAAAAACTAAAACTAAATTAACTGACATTTTTGTCAACAAATAAAAACTAGATGAAAATGTTTGACAGAGACTTAATCCAATCAGACCTAATTTGATCATGTAGAAAGTAGGGACAAGTTAGGAATATATCCAAACACAGCCACTCTGGTTGTGTGGAAAGGTTGGATGAGCTAAGAGGGACATCCAGTCACAACTATCTTAGCTTCATGGTGGTGGGATAAGTTGTGGAGCGATCCAATCAGAGCTACTCTCTTTATGAATTGATATATTCATGTAGAGCAGGTTCACTGTTTGTTGTCAGTTCTGGTATTGTAACTGAGATGCTCTGCCAGGCAGCCTAAATAAAGGGGACTGCATTTCACACAAAAGTTAAATTTGTTTCTGTTTATTTATACATTCAAACTTTACTAGCATTCAGTAAAGGGTTATTAGATGTTTCATTTTATCCAAGTGTAAAACATGACTTCAGGAATTTCAAGGAAACATAAAAAATGCCTTACACTTTACACTTCTGATTTTCATTGTGAAAAATGAAATTTCATCAACTAAAACTAGACTAAAACTAAAAGAATTTAAATGACTTAATTATGACTGAACTAAAATATATTTTAAGCAAAGGACTATAACTAAAACTAAACTAAAAAGTGCTGTCAAAAATCCTCTCCTCCCCATGTGCAGCACATGTTGTTTTAGCGATGGATTTCCTTTTTCAGGTTGTCATGTAGTAATTTCCTGTCATATATTAGGAAGGTCCGAACCTTTCAAAGTAATGCTATTACACTGGGCATGAACCAAACTGTGGTTCCATTTGGTACGGACTGAGACCACCTCTTATGGTCCGGACCAAGGTCCAGGGGAGGTTTCACACCTATCATTTTGGTTCAGACCGAACAGAAAAGTCAGACAGTACAGACAAAACAGCGTTGGTGTGAAAGCCCCCTTTCTTACATTTTGGTTAATAAAACAAAAATCTCTAATGAGGGCCCCACACTGGCCCCAAATCCACCAGTCCTTACACCTATAATTGAGGATAAATAAGACCTCCTCTCCAGCCACCACCAACACTTTCATTGACGATGTTTGGCGGGAAACACTGAGGGCTTTCACACTGGCATGGTTCTGGTGCTGTAACTGGTTCCTTTCTGTATTCTCAGAGCCTTGGTGCTTTCTGGCAAACCAGCCCACGTTCATACCAGTTAAGCAGAACCAAAGTGGGAGGGTCTTATTCCGTGTTACTCAGGCAGAAGTAAACAACCGACCGGCAAAATGGCTGATCCCGTCAATATTCTAAAAGAGTTTGTTGCTTGAATTAAGGTTTTTGTTTTCATCCAGCAATCAAGCACATAACAACTGTTGATGATGAGAAGACAGAAAACGTATGTAGAAGGCATCTGGTGTAAAATGTGTGTGTGTGTGTTCCTCTACTTCCCCGACTTTGTTACGTTATATTACATTACATTCAAGTTTCAGGGATTTTTGCAAGGGCCGTGTCAAAAACTAAATTTATTGTTGCTATTCATTGCTTTTCATAGCATCAATTCAGGAACCATTAAGGTGCCGGCACTAGGGATGGGAATTGAAAACCAATTCCAGTCGAGAATCATAACAACTCCATCAATGAATCGACATCAACAGTCTTTTTGGTTAACAATTCTCCAATCAATTTCCTCAACTTAGTTCTGTATAACTTGATAAGGATGTCACACTCAGCAGAAATAAATACTAATGAGTCAAAATCATGGCACAGTCTCATGATTCTACTAATGCTTGACTCATTTGTGAGTCTAACATATGTGGAAACACAAGCAACTTGCAGCATCTATGCAGAACGGCACTGAATATCAGGAGTGTTGTGTCAACACATTGTTGCCACTGTAACCTGTGTGGGGCATGCTCTTTTAAACATTGAAAATCTGCAGGAATCAATAAAGGCATCATTAGAGTCAGACCGATAAGTAGAATTGTTAATGGCATTGGTATCAATAAAATCTTGACAAACTCCCATCCCTGACCAGCACCATTTTAAAAGTATTAGTTAAGTTCCAATACTGGAAAAAGACAAATGATACCCAATCCTAGAACACCACAGGTGAGTACTACAGGTGAGAATCTGAAAATATGACATGTATTGAGTTATAAGAGGGACAATAATTGTACTGCAATTTATTAATATTATTAATATTATTATTAATACTGAAATATATAAGGATATATAAGCAGGGCAATACGTATATTTCTAAACAAATGGTCTAGTTTTGAATATTCTTTATAGTGTTAGGAACCTACATCTGAACAGTGCTATTCATTTAAAGCCTGGTCCCTGTCCAGTCATGTAACAGAAATAATATAAACAACTAGAAAGCACTCGGAGAGTGCAGACCTCCGCCAAGCGCCACAGTTCCCCCTATTTGTCATTTGCACCATAAATATTAGTCCCACATTTATTTTGACTACATTTTTAGATTCCTTGACCATGAAAACATACCATTGGCAACTGAATTCATAATGATATCAACATTAGTTCAGCAGTTATTCACGAAAATCGCATTTTCCTTAATGGCGGTTTTCTGATGGATCTAGTTCCACAGCTTTTGAAGATACAGCAAATCCGTTGGCATATTCCAGATTCCACAGTTTCTTGGCTATTTAATGGTGTTTGTTGTGTGCTTATAGCTTCATTTGTTCTCTTCCTATGATGAAAATTCCAAAGGTCCCCTATTTTTTCATATTCTGGATCATAGTATCCAGAAGTATTCCTTTATCTGGATCAGTCTTTGATATACTGTAGAGCATGTTAGAAACTTGTCCTGTATTTTTTTCCCAAGTGCCCTGACCATTATTTGTGGAGTTATATGCAGAAATGTCAAAAATGGCCCTAGCTCCCAATGTTAAAGAATCCTTTAAAAAATTCCTGGATCCAGACGGAGATCCGGATCGCTTCCAAAATCTAATCATTTGTTCCTTATCCCAATCCGGACATTCCCTGAAAATTTCATTAATATCCGTCAATAAATTTTTGAGTAATGTTCCTAACTAACTAACAGACAGACAGACAAACAAACCCTCCCAAAAACATAACCTCCTTGGCGGAGGTAAGAATAATAAATGTAACAGAGTCAAGTGGCTGAAATCCTGCTGCCAACTAGTGGCCAGAGGCTGAACTACAGAACAAAATATACAACCCTAATGTCTATGAGTTAACTAATAGAAGGTCAATATTGGGCTTTAAAATATTGATACAGTACTGCAGTTCAAAAGTACCAAAATGTTGGTGTGTCGATATTTTCTTACAGCCTTAGTGAACATAATCATTCACTGATTTGAAATTCATGTTTTTTCATTTAGCCACAAATAAGACTTGAAAACCTAAACATCTACCTGTGGGAATAAACAAGCACTAGCTTATATTGATTTTAAGTTTTTAGCATCCTGATTTAAAAAAAAAAATAACTGTATCTAAAACTTAGACTGTTGTGTGAAACAGGAATTAAAAAACAATGATTTGTTTGAATGAATGCTCAAAAAACGCCTGTTTGTAGCATTTCACACATGAACAAGTGAACCTGAAACAGGTGAGTGTCATGATGGGGTATAAAAGGAGCATCACAGAAAGGCTCAGCCATTCACAAGAAGAGATGGGTGAGGTTCACAACTTTATGAACAACAGCCTGAGTGAATAGTTCAGCGGTTTAAGAACAATGCTGCTCAATGTTCAATAGCAACGAGTTTGGGGGTTTCATCATCTACAGTCTGTAATTCTATCAAAAAATTTGGAGAGTCTGGAGAAATCTCTGCACATATGTGGCAAAGCCAAAAACCAACACTGATTACCTGTGGCCCTCAATCCTTCAGGCAGCACTGCTTTAAAAACAAACATAATTCTGTGAAGGATATCACCACGTGGGCTCAGGAACACTTCAGAAAACCTTTGTCAGTTAACCCAGTTCATCTCTACATCTACAAGGTCAAGTTAAACTCTACCATGCAAAGACAAAGCCAGAAATCAACAACACCCCAAAAAACGCTGTGGTCTTCTTTGGGCCTGAGCTCGTCTGAGATGGACTGACGCAAAGTGGAAAAGTCTGCTGTGGTCTGAGTCCACATTTTAAACTGTTTTGGGGAAATCATGGACATGATGTCCTCTAGGCTAAGGAGGAAAAGGACCACCCAGACTGTTACCAGAGTAAAGTTCAAAAGCCAGCATCTGTGATGGTATGGGGGTGTGTTAGTGCCCATGGCATGGGTAACTCACACATCTGTGGAGGACCCGTCAATGCTAAAAAGTGCATACAGGAGTTGGAACAACATATGCTGCCATCCAAGTGTATTTTTCAGGGTGTTTTGTTCAGCAAAACAATGCAAAAACACATTCTTCATGTGTTAAACCAGCGTAGCTTCATTGTCAAATAGAGCAGGAACTAGACTGGTCCACCTGCAGTCCTGACCTGTCTCCAAATAAAAATGTGTGGTGCATTATGAAGCACAAAATACAACAGCAGAGACCCCTGACTCATAAGCAACTGAGTCATATATCGAGCAAGAATAGGAAAGAATTCTGCCAACAAAACTTCAACAATTAGTGTTCTCAGTTCTGAAATACTTATTCACAGCAGTGAACAAGCCCCTGTCCCAGCTCTTTTTGAACATGCTGCTGGCATCAAATTCAAAGTAAGTGAATATTTGGAAACGTTTGAACATCAATCATTTTGTCTTTGTAATGTATTCCATAGGTTAAAAAAGATTTGCAAATCATTGTATTCCTATTTTATTTACGTTTCACACAGCGTCCCAACTTCATTGGAATTTAAATTTGTATATTTACATATGGGGATTAATAAGACTTTACTGATACCAATGCCATTATCAAGTCTGTTTATCAGTCCAATCCTTTATCATTCCCTGACTGATTCTTGTGGATTTTCAGTGTGGAAAGAAGCCAATGTCATTTTGTGTTAACAACGTCAAACATGTTGTAGTCCTTATATTATGGTTGTGACGTGATCACAAATACCACACCATGTTGCTGGTGTTTCCACTCCTCACACAGTCAAGACACTGCATGTTGCACGACCCCTACCCCTAATTCCCCATAACTACTTCTTCAACTCCTTAACTGAACAAGTGTTCTGTCACACTAAACATCTTCTATTGCTAGTTTCTATTCTCTGTGCAGTGTGGCTGGCTGTGTGAAAGAACATTCAGGAGATCCTTTGCACCATTAACTCATCCATTATCCACCAGTCCACACTTCAGCATCCCAGTCCCCGAGCAGGACACTATCCTAGCGAAGACAGATGAACATGTGACACCCGTGGACCGTGATAGCAATAGGTGGTAGTGGCATAACTGGCTTGGGTGGGATTAAGCTTTTGTTCATCTGAGCAGCTAACTCTTTGCTAAACTTTGCTCTGCTTGTCTTTTCATCTGGGCCACGACAATCTCAATATGAGGGTCTTCATCTCTACTGAAAACCAGTGATTTCAGCCACGCTAGATGAGACCCGTTACTCTACTTTGTACCTTAATTGTTTTCATAATGGTCCATTAAACATGTCACAGGACATGTCAGAGGGTGGCACCTTTCTGCAGTTAAGATCGTGACGAAATAGAAAAGACCCCTGGTGTAGTTTACATCTACATACATCTAAGCAAAATGACTGCTGTAAGGTCTTTTGGATGTCACCGCTCTGTTTAAAGAAATAAAGGAACAAACTCAATTTACAGTCTCTGTTTCAAATCAAAACAACAGCATCAAAATGAGAATTTATGGCAAGTGCTGTCTTTTCTACTGATAGCTGAGGGGGGTGGGCAGAGACAAAGGACTAAAATAAGAATTTATGATGATGGACGCCCGGACCATAAATCTGTCCTTATCATATTTGTCTTTGTTGATTATAAAATCATTAAAGGATAGCCCCTTGAGATATGGAATCTCATTTTCAAGAGGGTCCTCATGTCTATGTGGTTGTAAAGATAGTTACTTTGTAGGTATGATAAATACAACCATGGACAGAGAGGTCAATCTAATATTAACATAAACATCTATGCTGATTATAAACTGGAGAGGACTGATGTTGATTAATATAACAGCATCTCGTTGAACTGCCATTAAATTGGGTTTAACTGGTCTAAAAACATGAATTTACATTAAATTATGTCATTTCTGTTGATGGTTGATGCAGGAAGTCGAGCAGGTCCCTGGTATCCGTGATTGTTTGTCAAGGTCATACTAAAATGTGTGTGCTGTTGCAGGAACTACCACGTATTTAATTTTGTTGATCTCTCTAAAGTTAATATCATCAACTTTTTGAATGACTGAATACAGGACTTAGGGGGCATAGGTGTTTTCTTGAGAAGTAAAACAAAGTAGGCATTAGAAATGCAAGATATTATCAGTTTGATATAGGTATTGGCCGATATTGAATTTTCGCAGATATCAACAGCCGATATATCGGCCATATAGCGGCTGGAATATCAGCAAATTACACAAATGTACAATATTGGTGCACCTTTTCATCACTGCATGGGTTCATATAAAATCAAGGCTTTCATTTTTGCAAGAGTGAAACGCTGTTTTTCTTGTTTTGCATCTGTTCCTCACAAAAATGTACTGTAACACTCAAAGAAAAAAGGCCATTTTTGTAAAGTACAGAGCTTTTGCTCTTGACCAGAGATATCAGTATCTGCAATAATGAATAAAAAAATATCAGCAAAAAACCAATAGCTTGCATCCCTAGTGGGCATCCACGTGGACTTTGAAGATATGTTCATGGCATGTTATAGCACACAGTGTGGATTTACACAAAGGGTTAATTTATTTAACCCTTTAGGTGCGATGTTTGTGATTGTAAACAAACTACATTTTTTTTGACAAAGAAAAATTTTTATTTTTTTTTAGCACACAACATACAAATTGGATTACTTAATTTTTCTGCAGCATATGACATATTTCAATGATTAACAGCAATACTGGTTAATTTTCATTATTATGTCTTGTTCTAGGTCCAACATTCTTAAATACTCACACATGTCACCCTTCATGCAAAAAATGTAAGCCTAAAAATAAAGCTATTGCAAATTATATATTGATTTATTCTTCAACTATAAATGAGTTTTATTTTTGTAAATCAAGTCAGCTGTAACCATAGAAACCAAATACTCCTTTATTTAACATTTATTTAACCCTTTAAATGCCATGTTTGTGATGTAAACAAACTACATTTTTAAACAAAAAAGCCTTGCATATGTCAATGATTAACAGCAAAACATTGGTTAATATTCATTATTACTTTTTGTGCTAGGTCAAATATTTCAAAATTCCCTCTCAAAGCAACCCCAAACCCTTTTCTGGTTCCATCCCTCTTCTTCTCCTCTTTCTCTTTTGTTTTTGTTTCTGTATATTTCTAAAAACAACAAAGGCTTTATATCCAGGTAACAGCTAATGAAACTCATTTCTTAATATAAAAGCTTGATTATAATTAACTACTATTTTACTTACTAATCATTTATTACTTTGAGTTCTTCAAACAACGTTATGAGCTGTCTGTCGATGTCAAACACTCAGCAGCTGGTAGTAAATCTTGATATAAGCATTCTGTTGATTGAGAATCGTGATTGGGTCTGAATCAAAAATCGATCCTTGACTGAATTGTCATCTTCAGAAATAACATCGAATCAAATTGTGAGATTCACATCTCTATTGAATAGAACAAAATATTTACTCTATTTGAGTTATTTTCTTCTAAATCTGCCCTCACAATGTCTGTCAAGAAAAAAAAGGCCCTTGGAAAAAATGTACTTGAAGATCCCTGGAATAAGAATAAGAAAAAATATGAGTGTTTCTGCTTATCAATTTCCTCATCACTTCCTTTCACTTTCTTCTGCATGCTTTGCAATGAAGGACATCAGGCTCTCATCAGAGGCAGTCAGCAGAAATCATAACAAAGAATTCAAATTTGTGGCAGAAGTGGTAAAAACTGTTGCTACATGTTTGATGTTTACTGCATGTTTAGTTGGTAGAAACAAGAAACTTTCAGAGGCATTCATCTATGCCAGACTTGTCAAATCCAAGGCTAGAGGATAAAGTTCAATACAGCCTGTGAGATAATTTCATATGTCTACCTTTAAACAGCACTCATACTATAAATCCTACGATGCACTGCAACAGTCTGCCATGCAGTACCAGAGCACCAACCCCTCTTTCCATTGGTCAGCAACCTGGCACACCAGATGTATTATTCAGTTTATTTCACTAGACCATCTGGAAAGGAACCCATAGAAAGTGTTTGGGGAGGGCAGAACCTTTCAGAAGTATACTGGTAGGTGATTGGATGATTCTTCCATCAATCACATGAATTACGGGCCAGTCAGATAATGTAGAGCGCTACTGCCAAGGCCTAAAGGACAAAACACAAGTCACTAAGTAAAAAAGGTAGTCTGCAAAACTGTCTGAAGCTGAGCAAAACTCTCTTTTCTGTAGAGAAGTTTGTAGCGTTTGTTTTTCTTTCAATAGAGAAATGTGGTCTAGACCTGATAAATCCACTACTGAAGCCGTTAGCATCTAAGCTAATTGCACGAGCAGGCAGTTCCTGTCCTCTCACTCGTAGCTCCCACCTCTTCCTACTTTAAAGGACTCTGATTGGACCGTCCCACTTTGGATCGAGCACAATCGTTGTAGGTTGGAGCGTTGCAATACAGATCTGCCTGATTCCTATCTTGGCCAGGACATTCTTGAAAAAAAGATTTTAATCTCAGTGAGTTTCTTTTCTTGGTTAAATAAAGATTAAATAGAATAAATAGCAGACAAAATCAGGCAGGTCCATCTGCACTGCAAAGTTAATTGGTCAGTGCTTCAAGAGTGAGTTCTACGCTTGCATAAATATAAATATGCAATGGGAATTCATATTTCTGGCAAAAACATAGTCGGTTTTGGACTGTTTAGTAAATGTTGATCCTGTTTGGCACACATCTTGGACTAAATTTTAAATCTTTGCCTCTTCTGTGATTGAGGGCCTGTTTACACTAACAGCATTGTCACCAGAAATGGAAAGGTTTTTCCTTGCATTTTCACAAGCACACCGCATTCAAACAGAGACAGTGTGAAAACGTTGCGTGACGCAACGGAAAACGCTGTAGCGTGCATGCCAGGCCAGTAGTTGGTGATGTAGGTTTGTAGTGAAACAGGGGTGTTACAACACACATCTGTGCACAAACACCTTCCGATCAAGACAAAATTTCAGTTAAATTCACCAAGGACTCCTTGGTGAATATAACAAATGTGTCTCCGTTGGTCAGAGTATTGCCGCAGGAAATCCACATTCTGTTGGAGGAGCGATAACAAAACTTACACAGTTGGCAGCACACATATTGCTCTGTAGTCGGCCATAGCTGTTGTCGTTGTTGTTGTTGCTAGATGCATGCGCAATCTTTATCTTAATGAGTATTGCGCAGGCACCGCGAGTCACCGTTTTACCTGACAACGCTGATTCCTGTTTACATGACGACGAATATAAAAGGTTTTCAAAACTTTCCAATCTGGACCCTGGTTTCAAAAGTTTGCTGATTCATGCAGTTTGGGCACCATTCAAGGCGAAAAACGCAACCAAAACATTGCGTTTTCATATTCATGTAAACGGGCCCTGAGTCTGACACCCATGATGCATGCAAATTGGCTTTAAATAACCGGAGTGACATGAGTTTGACATTGTTGACACTGAAAAAACACAGGAATCTATAAGGAAATCATCAAAGAACTGGATAATTGATGAAATCGGTATCGATAACATCCTATCATTTCCCATCCCTAACAACAAAGAAAGGCAGCTTTTCATTGTTTTCCAAAGTTGGGGTCACTTTAGGGAAAGTTTGACGTTAAAAAACAGAATTTAAGAGTATCTGCTGCAGTAAAAGGCTGTTCCTGTCCATGTCTGAGCCCGTGACAGCAGGGGGTCTACAGCTACAGGTGGTCTTCAGTCTGAGCTAACAGAGCCCCTGACTTCAGGTCTCTGTGGAGGATCACCCACCTTTTATCAGCCGCTCCGTCGTGGACTGCTTCTCCTGTTTGTCTTTGTCTTTATCCTTCCCTGACATCTTTGCTGCGTCCGTAGGCTTAGGTCAGGAGTTAAATCTTTCACAGTTCTCTTGCCAGCTAGCCCGAGGACAAGCTAGCACATCCACCTGGTGGTCAGCTCCGTCTTGATCTCCGGAGGTTACAGACAGAAATAATATTATAATAACTCTATTCCAACAAATATTCGGATGTAAAAGTGACGGGGCTCCAACTCCTGCAGTGGTTTGATGGTCGAATAAGCTAGCTAGCCTGCAGAAACATTGCTAGCAGAAAGTGGACGTTTAGTTAGAAGACAAAATAAAATAAAGATAAAGCTAAGACTGGAGAAACGCTTAGAAAAAACTGAGGCGCCTGCGGCTGAGACTCATCCCTGGTTATTGTCCAGTGGGAGGCTGTCGATGTAGTCTAATCCGATTTAATGTTAGTTAACCTTACTCTTTCTCAGCTAGTTAGCCAGCTAACATCCTAACGTCTGCGAGCAGCGGAGGAGAGGCAGAGCCCGGCAGCAGCAGTCTGGATCTTCATCTTCTCTCAGCAGCTTTTTTATCATCGGTGAGTGACAGCAGCTCGGAGAAACGCCTTTATGCTGAAGCTTCAACGCCGAGTGTCCTTCCAAGATCTAGGCAGCGTCTTGACAGTGTATCCTCCCCCTCGGATTAGACTGTAATCTGACAGTGACTGAGGAGCAACAGTGGATTTCCTACAACATGGTGGAGCTAATATGACGTAACTATGGAAACGTAACACATGGGAAGGTGGTGCGTTCAAAGGAAACACCCTCACGTCAAAGGAGCTCTCGGTGCACAAACTCAGTGATGATATTAAAGTAAAAAAAATACACCGAAATAAAGAAAAACTTATTAAATACCAATAGAGGCACTATTCAGACGGCTTTATGGTCCTTTATACAATTATTTAATGTCTGTGGTTAGTTTTCTCTCGCTTTTTTGTCGCAAGGTTTTGTTTTAATACTTTTCCTACGTCCGCGAACGTCTATTAGGCCATGAAGATGTAATCATAATTCATCATAATAAATAGACAATATACTCTAACGCCCAGAAAGTGCGAAATCAGAGGGGTATATATATATATATATATATATATATATATATATATGTATATATATATATATATATATATATATATATATATATATATATATATATATAGATAGATAGATAGATAGGCCGCTGTATATATATATATATATATATTTATATATATATATATATATATATATATATATATTGATAGATAGATAGATAGATAGATAGATATAAACATTCATACATTTTTTCTACTTTTTTAAAATTAATTGCTTATTAACTTCTGCTGTAAGCATAAATAACAAATACCGAATAACTATCATTCTTATAACCCTTTAAATGTATTGTTCGTAATGTGAACAAACTATATTTTTGAGACGCACTTTTGCAGTCTGGCATATGTTGATGATTAACAGAAACACTGGTTAATATGCATTATTATTTTTTGTGCTAGGTCAAATATTCTAAAACACATTACCCTTTGGGCATAAAATGCAAACCTATAAATCAAACTACTGTATTTTTTTAAATTTATTTTTTAAACATATTAGAGTGTTATTTTTATAAATCAAGGTCAGACCTAATCATAAATATCAAATATTTATTATATATTGTACAATGCTTTAAATTCACGTTTGTAATGTAAAAAACATAAATTTTGACAATAAAAGGGGAATAAAATGTTTGTTTTTTTCAGTATGTTGCATAAAGTTAGATTATAACCAATAAATAAAGCTATTAAATGCTTTGATTTATTTTTTTTAACCATATCGGAATTTTATTTTTATAAATCAAGGTCATGCCTAATCATAAATATCAAATACTCATTTATTATATATTTCATAGCCTGTTTGTTTCATGGTTGTAATGTTTAAAAACGCAATTTCTGATGCAAAAAAAAACAGAATAAAATGTTTGTTTAGAGGTGTGTGCTGGATCAAATACTCTAAAACACACTTATTACCCTTTGGGCATAAAATGCAAACCTATTAATCCAGCTGGTAATTATCATATATTGATGTATTTTTCTTTACTCATCGAATTTATTTTTGTAAAATAAGGTAAAGTCTAATAATGCATATTAAATACTTATTCATTACATATTTTATGGCCCATTTATGTAATGTTTGTACTGTTAAAAAAAAAAAAAAAAAAAAAAAAACAGAATAAATTATCAATTTGCAGCCTGGCACATGTCAGTGATTAACAGTAACATCGGTCAATATTCATTACAATTTTTTGTGCTAGGTGAAATATTTTAAAATACTCACACCTATCACCCTTTATGCATAAAATGCACAGCATAAAATCAAGCAATAAAATATTAAATATTGGTTTATTTTCTACACTAACTGAGTTTTATTTTTGTAAACCATGGCCTGTCTCACAAGACTCAAGACAAATAATTTGTCTGCGTTTTAACAGAAGATGTCGCAAGATCTCTTCCCATCATTTAAGGGACATCACTGTCTCCTTCATGCCAAAAAGTCATTCACACTCAAGTTTCCAAATGACTTGACTACTGAAAAACTCTTTTTCTGCAGCATCCTTGGTGACTGAGCCTTCAGAGGCTGCAGTATATCCGAAACAGAGCTGCTTGGATCCAGATGAGTACAACATGAACACCTCACACCTATTCTCCTGACTCTTGACTGCATTTCTGTAACATCTGTCTGCTGACCCATCATGTACTCATGCAAAATGCTCAGGAGCCTGACACCACAGGAACCTCTGCTTCATGAACACCAACCACTCCATCCCTCCGCGATGACATTCTGTCCTCAGCCGGTGCTGCTGCAGGCTGGAGTTTCCTCCCTGCCCACCTGGGGGCGCTGCAGCCCTGTGAGCCTTAAGGATTACATGCCTTTATTTTCAGAGAAGCTTTCCCTTGGGCCCAGTTACACATGTTCTTATTATGCTTGCCTCCTTGTCTAATGCTTTTACCATTTTTCTCATTTATGATACTCATGAACTCTTACCTATCATTTTAACTCCCATGGTCCTCATGTCTGCATGATCACTCTGTTACCTCTTCACATAAGCTCCTGTATTTCAAGAAAGGTGAGGAAAACTCGAAAGTCAAAATGTGAAAAAACATGCTTTTCTTGTTTTCCCTTTCAACAAAAGGACATTTAGGAATCTTTTGTGCCACTAAATTTTTATAAATGTACAATTTATATTAAAAATGCTTTTTAGAACATTTATTGGAGAAGGATTTCTTTTGCATAAATCAGAATGTCTGAATGGTCTTTTAAAATAACAGATTATATGGTATTTAATCTATAAAAACTTAAAATCTTTGACAGGATAAAATGACTGAAATTCACAAGGGCATGTAACATCCTACAAAAAGATAAACATAAACCTGTGAATGCTTAAAATGGTCCAAATTCTTTAAAGTTACATGCAGAAAACTGTTTAATTTACCATTTATTGTATAGATTTCAGTCTAAGAGCATTTTCTGCACTGTTTGGAGCTTAGTTGAGTTTCCAAAAAGAACTACTTTGCTGTAGTAATTACAAGCAGTCAGGTTTTTTCCCTTTATTTCTTTTATTTACTTGACAGTTGCTCAGTCTGACAAACTGCAGAGTTCCTTGGGATAGGGCCCAGTGTTATGGGGCCAAAATACTGACACATAAAATCTGTCCTCGAAGAAAAAGTCTTGACGTTGAAACAAGTAGTTCCATTGAAAAATAATTTTTAAAAAAAACAACAACATTTATTGATAAATATAATATCTTGGTCCCCAGATTTCTCCTTCTTCCTATCTTTTTTCTGTAACAGATTTTTTTTGTTATCAGTCTTTTATTTTCTGCTTTATGGTTTCAGTGTCATTATTTTCAACTTCCTGTCAGTGTTTTGGAGTTGTGAGGGGTTTGAGGTTTGAGGGGAAGGACTAGGAGCGCATGATGAACACTCTTCAAGGCAAAAACGGAGAGAAGAAGAAACTACAGCGGCCTCTGCTGGACGCCGCCATTTTCCCTTGACCTATCAGGTCACAGTGCTTCTTCTGCTACGATGGAGTCTACATTTTTGATAGAAACTGATACCGTAAACCAGAAAGTTGAAACTGAGAATAAAAGACTGATAATTAAAAAAAACTGTTACTAAAAAAAGAGGACAAATCTAAGGACCAACATATGGTATTTATCAATAACGTGTATTATTTTTTAATTGCGCTGTTTCAATGCCAATACTTGTTTCAATGAAAATACAACTTTTTTTATACAAGGACAGATTTTTTCAGTTCCAAAACCTACTCTCAGTATTTTGGCCCCTTACAATGTGACACATTTTTATATAAGCTACTATAAATTTGTATGTATGTATATACTCCTCAAGACAAGTTTGGAAGTTTTTTTTCTTCTCTTTTCTCACTCTGTTTGTTTTTCTTTGTTTCTATTTCTTCTATTTCTTGTTTCTGTTTCTTCGTTTCTATTTCTTTCTGTTCTTTTGTTTGCTTGTGTTTTTTTGTACTTCCCTTTAGCTCTTGCTTCTGTTGACGTTTTTGTTTATTTTGTTTGTTTTTTTCTTTGCATATTTATCTATTATGCTTTTTCTCTCAGTTTTACTTATTACTCGCAGTAGTAGTATGTTTTGTATGTATCTGTTTCTATGGCTTTGTATGTGTGTATAAATAAATAAAGGAGCATAAAAAAAGTTTGGAAGCAAAAAATTTGGTCGAATGTTTCTCCCCTTTAATACCAACTGGTATTGTATTTCATTTTTTGTAAAGCCTAATTTGTCACCTTTACAACGAGGTACAACCTGTAAGGATCACACATGATCAAACCAATTATGTCTAAGCTTTGAAACAGTGAAAGCTTGGTTCATTAGTGAAGAATATCGTGGTAAAAAAAAGCATGTAAATTTCATGAATTTTGTTTTCCACAGACCTTATAATCAGCAATAATCCAAGAACGCATTGAAAAATCCCAGAGGCTTTAAGTAGAGAGAACCAGTGCGATGCCAACTTTCGAGTTGGCCCTCATCCCCGCACCACTTGACTGTCACCATGTACACTGCCTGGCCAAAAAAAAAGTCACCACTTGGATTTAACTAAGCAAATAGGTACGAGCCTCCTGTTGGATAATTACTGCATGGGTGATTATCTTTCTGCCGGCAAAAACTTATTAAACCCCAGCTGAAGCAATCAGTAGCTTCTCATTTCTTAAACAACCATGTGGAAAGACACATCCTGTGGTCGTGGAAAAGATGTTAGTCTGTTTAAGAAGGGTCAAATCATTGGCATGCATCAAGCAGAAAAAAAATCTAAGGAGATTGCAGAAACTACTAAACTTGGGTTAAGAACTGTCCAACGCATTATTAAAAACTGGAAGGATAGTGGGGAAGCATCGTCTTCAAGAAAAAAATGTGGTCGAAAAAAATCCTGAATGATCGTGATCGGCGATCAGTTAAACGTTTGACCAAATCAAATACAAGAAAAACAACAGTAGAACTCAGGGGTGTGTTTAATAGTGAAAGTAAGAGCATTTCCACACGCACAATGTGAAGGGAACTCAAGGGATTGGGACTGAACAGCTGTGTAGCCTCAAGAAAACCACTAATCAGTAAGGCTAACTGGAAAAAAAGGCTTCAGTTTGCTAGGGAGCATAAAGATTGGACTCTGGAGGACAGAAGAAGGTCATGTGGTCTGATGAGTCCAGATTTACCCTGTTCCAGAGTGATGGGAGCATCAGGGTAAGAAGAGAGGCAGGTGAAGTGATGCACCCATCATGCCTAGTGTCTACTGTACAAGCCTGTGGGGGCAGAGCTATGATCTGTGACAAATCTTGTGACATTGCAGAAGCTTATTGAAACAATGCCACAGCAAATTTGTGCTGTAATCAAAGCTAAAGGCAGTTCAATGAAATATTACATTGTGTGACCCTGTGTTTTGGTGGCGACTTTTTTTTTGGCTGGGCAGTGTATATGGTTTATTTATAACACAACAGGCGGGTGTATACAGCTTAGCTCTCTGGTATATGTAAATCACCCGATGAAGGAAGAAGTCATGGGAACCAGGACAAAAATCAAACATGCCAGACTTCCTGCTGTGAAATCTCGATGCATCCCTGATGATCTTGTGTTGTAGGTCACTATGACATCCTACCCAAGATGAAACAACCCCTCGTCTTGATTCGCCCCATGACTGGTGAGTCGAGCTATAACAGTGCATTTAGCATGCAGTCTAACATCAGTATCAGAGACTTTGTAGGTATTTGCCATAGACTGTGAAAGACTTGGGCAAAGTCATGTGGAGTCAGCTGTTTGAATATCATAGGAGCCTTTGAAACCCTGCTGACACCCTCTAATGGACGCTGCCATACTGCACGTCATCTCAGCCAAACTTCAGCTCCATCGACTCACAGAGAGGCCGTGTTGAGGTGGGACTTGAGGCCGTCTGACCAATAGTGACACAGCGTTTTCAAAACTGGGAATCCTCAAAAAAAGAAACAAAGATATGATTTGAGGAATTTCAGCCTCCTCACAGTGAGAGCACTGATGTTTTACACATTTAGACTGAGGCCGTTTTAAGAATCAAGCTGTGAAGATGTGAATTCTGCTGCGTTCCAGTTGTACTGGGAAGTCGAGATTTCTGAGTTCCGAACGGGAAATTTCAACTGGAACGCCCCCTGAGGTTGGAATTTCCAACTGGGAACTCGGAGGGATCCTCACCACCCCCGAGTTGACAATCAAAGATGGCTGCCCCCAGTGTAAACAGTTATTCTCCTGTAATATTCCGTTTATTAGCACTTCTGACTAGTGTTTGCCACACTAAATCAGCCGTGTACATAGTATTGTTCAACATTAATATATGGAAAGGCTGCTGTAGTGTTATTTACATTCTTCATGTGGTATTTGCAAACTTTACAATGCAGGGCGTGCTAACAGTGGCTAACAATAGCCTGGTCGATCAGCAAGTTTTTTTCGAACTTTTAACTGAAACACTGATAACTGGGAGATGACGTCATTCCCACTCCCCTCTTCCCAGTTCAGATGTAAATGGAACGCAGAATTAAAGGTCCCACATTCTGCAAAATCAATTTTCTTCGCTTTATATGTTGCTAGAAGAGGCTTGGGGAGCGGGAGAACATGAAATGCTCTATCCCTCTTTAAAGAAAATCCCCCTTAAATGCTCTGTTTTTTACTTCCTGATGTCTATGATGTCATAGCTAAATAGCCTCCACCTACACGTGTGTTTTCTGCTCTTCACAGGCAGACAACACGACTGTTTTTAAAGTCCATCCTGCTGCCTGTAACACCCCCCCCCCTCAAACCAGGCATTATTTGGGCAGCCAACCAGCGCAGAGCTCAGCATAATAGCCTCCCCACTCCCCCAGATCTGTGCGTTTAGTGTACTCAGGGAAAAAGAGCATCTGATCCTCTACCGGGACATTTTTATCGTTTTTTTTTTTTTTTTTTTTACTTAAATACAATTCTTGCTTAATAGACACCCTTGACATAATGAAAATCATCAAACACACCAGGACATTGGATCTTTAGGGTCATTAAAAAGGATTTTTCTCACTTACAATCATTAAGGTGTCAGGTTTCTGCAGCCAGCCTCTAGTGGACGCTCTGGGTACTACAGCATTTGGCACTTCCACATGGGCCTCCATTTTCAGCCCGGGAGGAGGCCGCCTGGTATTCACTGAACCGTCAGATGTGTTTGTAGCGTAAAATAATGCAGTTTGATCAAAGCTGATACAAAACTTTGAGATTTATTTACCTTGAAAACAACATTAAACTCCACTTAAACATTCAATTTACTAAGTATATATCTACAACATTACATTAAAAATATCACCAGCCACATATAAAACAATGCATACAGAGGATCAGTTCAAAAGTAAAAAGCAGCTCAACAGCTTAAAAAAGTATTAAAGAGGAATCCTCAGACCAAACACAAAGAGCATGCAGATAAAGGATGATCTGTTGTTAGTTGGTCCATGCTGGTTCATGGAGATATTAATGCTTTCTGTATATTCTGTACTTCACCTCCTGACAAGTGTGTTTTGTCTAAAGAGGAGATGAAGCTGTTAACTTTAGGGTGAGAGAGCTTCACCAAGTTACGACATTAGACATTCCTGAGCCCTGTTATTTTACAAATCAAAAACGTTAAACAGCAACAACACATGAAAAATCAATTAGTTAACCCCAGATATACCTCAAAATAATGCTAGAGGACTAAACCAGATGTAGAAGAAAAGGCAAAAAGCATGAGGGTCTCTTGTCTCTTACACACTGATGGAAATGTTGGATGTCTTCTGCTACCAACAGGAGGGCAAAATCTGACCAACAGTGGTCAGATAGAAAACTGTCTTCTGGTCAAACGCAAAAAAACGAAACAATAGAGAATCAGACCAACAACAGGTCAGTTTTTTTGGAGTGTAGGGGACAGGGGGCTAAAGATGAGCATGGAGAAACGTGGGAGTGGTCAGCAGGACATGATAATTTCAAGTGTAGGCACTCACGGCTCTTCAACAGTGCAGAGCTACGGCTTTTGGGAAGAAACCTGAAAATGTTCCTCCCAAAGCCAAAGTGATGTTGTTATTCCCCTTGTTTGCGTCCGGCTAACGTCGTAACAAAAAGCATTTCAGCTGAACGTCACAACTGTTGTGTAGGGAAACTCACTCTCACACTTTAGCACATAGAAAAAAAACAGACATGTTAATGACTTGGGAGTCTTTGGTTCAGTGTGATAAAAACTGAACAGGTGGAACATGGAAATCAGAGCCAATGAACTGATGGCAACATATTGGAGACAGAACTATCATACAGGAGTGTTTAGTCGGAACATAATGAGAGTGCTATATGGCATCAATCCTTCATTTCAGCCGAGGGTCGACAGGCTCGCGCTGGGTGTTCACTGTGCGATTCAAAATGACTGAGACCAGCGGTGGGTTGCACTGGCTGTGCGTAAATTCAAACAAAGCCTGACCTGAATGAATGAGAACCTACACAGACATCAAACAAATCCTAGTTTGAATGTAAGTTCACTTTTAAACGTTACTAACATTTAAGATGTTGCACCACCTGAGATAGTTACAACGTAGGCTTAAGCTATAACTTAAATTTTACACCCACAGTGCTCAGCATAAATGAGTACACCCCCTCAGATTTGCCAGAAAACCTTTAGTTTCCTTTCAAAATCAACATTTTCTATGGCATACTACACCACAAAATACTCCCCCAAATGTGGGCCATTGATTGCAAACAAGATTTTTTAAGTTGCACACAAAAAAGGATTTTTCTCAATTTAGGATCAGGATGCAAAAATGAGTACACCCCAATCAAAGGGGTGGGAGCAAAGCTAAATTATAGTTATCATATTACCTTTATTTTCGTCTTATGGTAAAAAAAAATGTTATGTTAAACTCAGCTTTGTCAAAACTTTGGAAATTGTTCTTTTGTTCATTTAGATATTGATTAATACATTACTTTTAATAGGGAGTGTACTTATTTATGCTGGGCACTGTATCTCCTTGTTAGGGATGTACGATATCAGATTTTTGGCTATATCCAATATATCGATATTTCTGAGCTCATTACCCCCAATACCAATATTTTTTGTGAAGAACACAAAGTCTTTACAGAAATTGACTTGTTGTTTTCAATGTGACGGTCTGGCAGATGTAAAATAAGAAAAACAACACTTCACTCTTTAAAAACTGAAACCTGAATTCTAAATGCAGTGATGATAAGGTGACGCAATACGATAGATTTGTGTATTTTACCAATTTTACAGCAGATATATGGCAGATATGTATAGCTGGTATATCGGCTGTAAATATCAGCAAAAATTGCATTGACCACTGATACTGATATATACTTTTATGACGTCATTAGCCAACACCAATATTGTACTGATATCGTTTATCCCTAATCCTTGTAGGCGTAAAATCAATAAAATGTGTGAGACAACGGATGAAAATGAGTTTTTTGCTAAATCCAGCATCTTTGTATTGGTATTGTATGGACTCCCAAGATATTGTACGTTCATTAATCAGCACCGTCCTGTCCAATTAAATAAAAAAATAAACTAAAATAATAATATATGATGACTTTCTGGCTCTCACTTTTGTTTTCCACCAGCAGAGATGATTTTAACCTTTAACCAAAACAGCACAGTAAGAACGTTGACACTGTTTTCAGGCTGTAAGCTTTAGTTAACTCCTTATCGTAGTATTTTGACATAGTTAACAAACATTTTTGTAGCTATTACTCGACAAGCTCTGCCTAAGTTCTCTCTTTAGTTATGGAGTAAAGTCCACGCTACGTCCCATGTTGATATCATCCATCCATCCATCTATTATCTGTGCTGATTATCCATTTTGAATCCACAGGGGGGCTGGAGCTGATTCCAGCTGACACTCGGCGAGAGGCAGATGGTTGCCAGACAATTGCAGGGCCACATAGAGAGGCAAGTAATCATTCACACACTCACCCACATCTAAGGGCAATTCAGAGTCACTAATCAACGTACATGTTTTTGGTCTGTGGGAGGAGACTGGAGTGCGCAGTGAGAAGCCACGCATGCACACAGAGAACATGTAAACTCCACACAGAAAGGTCCTGACCAACGCAGAATTGGGCCAGGAACTTTCTTGCTGCTAGGCTAGTGCACTACCTGCTGCATTGATATTAGTGAAGTCATAATTTAGGTTTTTTCTTTGTCTGGTCGCACCACTGAGACTTACGGTGAATCCCAATTGTACCCCTCAGCCCTTGTCTTACCTCTTAGTTTTGCGTGTTCACGTCTAGTGAAGAGGTGTCCCAATTCTCTGTAGGGCTAAGGGGAAGGGCGACACAGCCCTTTAAACAAAGACACACTGCACCCACTGACAAGAAGGCAGCGCGGAGACTGAAGGTAGTGCATAATTATAAGTAATTATTAAATCATCAAGTAAATATTAATCATGTTTTGACTCGTTGGTCATATTTTAAAATTTCTCATTATAACGAGCTAGCTTTTGCAGCTGTAGCTACAGCTATTGTTGCATCTGCCTACGACACAGCCAGCGAGCGGCTCTGGGTGATGACGTAGCCGGAATAAGGTGGCGTCTCGTTTCTTGAAGCGTGTTTTCACCCCTTCCTCTTGGTCCTTAAAACAGAGGGCCAAGGGGAAGGGCTAGACAAAAGGGTAAGACGAAGGGGAAGGGCAAAGGGGTACAACTGGGATTTACCCCTAACGTTCATCTCCACCAGTAGAGTGTAACGTTCAAAGTAAACAATAGATTGTCATGGATAAAGTTTTAACTTCATTTGTTCAATCAGTAAAAAGCTTTGTTTTCATTTTTAAAACAGTATAGCCTCGGCAACTTGAGCAGTGCATCAGGGTACAGACTAATGGCTGGACAGAACTTTGTATAGTGACAAAAAAGAATGTAAATTTTGTCAATCAGATTATGATTAGACGACAGCTAAAGCTCACAGCCTTAATCTACAGCTAGAGTAAAATAACAACAGATAACATGTCAGGAATCAACAAAAAAATGACAAACTGTGCTTTTCTGATGAATGGCAGAAATGATCTTTGCTGATATAAAACAAAAGTGCGAGCAAGAGAGTTCTCACCTCTGAGGCATGTTGTCTCAGTGGACTTGAGCCTATTTAGCACTTTTCAGGTCTTTACGACTACTTAAAGGACTTCTACACCCTAGGTCCTATTAACCCATGCACTCTCACATTCACTCACTGATGGTTCAAGTCTCGATGTAAGGCGTCCTTCAGCACCGCATCCTTTTATACCTATTTGCACGCCACTGATGCAGCAGTGGGAGCAACTTAAGTGTCTTGCCCAAGGACACATCAGCATATGGTTGAAGCTGGGCTAGAACCTGCAGACCCTACGGTGGTGGGATTTATGTGCCACCGCACATAAATCATGTGTTTGTTATGCCTTGTAAACAATTCAGTGACACAGTGAACGCCGAC
Source organism: Cetoscarus ocellatus (assembly GCA_037902135.1). Lineage (NCBI taxonomy): Eukaryota > Metazoa > Chordata > Actinopteri > Labriformes > Labridae > Cetoscarus > Cetoscarus ocellatus. The sequence goes on from JBAMNC010000440.1 coordinate 2,072,644, forward strand.
ACTCCAACACAACTGATTCACCGTCAGCTTGAAATCAAACAGTGAGTACGCCCAGCTTTTCACGAGACGTTACAGCTCTGCCGTCCATTTGTTAGTTTGTAAGTCAACTGTATTGAGTTGGTGAACACAAAGAGGAGAGTAACGTGTGAAACTAAATGTGATGAAATACTGTAACCTACAACGACACGTACACTGTGCAGAATTGATGAAACGTTATTCAAGTTGGACTGTCCTCAACAGGTACTTGAGTACTTGTACCCATCCCTTCTATCAACGTAATTGTAGAGGTGCAATCTCACACAAAGATGGTAAATTGCAAGTGTTACTATGTACCTTGTTTGGCCTGAATACATTGCTGCACAGTAATTAGGGTCTCTCATTGCTTGCATATATATTAATAGTAAACTAGTGAGCTGCAGGAAAAAAACGACTCCTTCCGGATGATTTTTGTGCCCTTCAAAAGCTTGAGGAAATGTCAGATATACAGAGAGAGACTAGAAACTGATGGGCATGCAGAACTTAGGGGACTATCTGGAGAGAGAAAGTGCAGAAACGTGGAAAATCCCAGCCCAATGACATGGAGAAACACCAGTTTGTCAGTGCAGCCTGCAGTGGGCCCTTTCAGCGAAGGTACCGGGGCGAGCATGACTCGGAGCTGATCTTGTCACGCCTTTTTTTTTTTTTTCCTCAATGTTTATGGGTTGGAGAGCAAAGTGCAAATCCACAAAACATTTGCTTCGGCTGAACATGATGAGACCAGGAGGAGTAGGTCTGTTCATACGTAGTGATTGGTTATGTTTTGAAAAGGCTAATGACAGAAGAGACGTACTCCAGTTTTGAAAAGTCCGAGACACCTGCTGTGTCTCCTGAGTGGCGGCTGCTTTTGATTATTGGATGAGGAAGCCGGGCTGTGGAGCCAAGCGAGAAGTGGGCCTCTGAGGCAGAGCAGGGGGGTACTGGGACAGGAAGTGGTTGGGGTATCCAGAGGGGACATTCGGGAAAGGCTGGCCTGTTCTGGGAGGGATTGGTGGGTATGGTGATGCTGACAAGAAGACTGGGGGCTGGGAGGGAGCGGATGAAGCGGATGAAGCTGGAGCTGCGTTGAGAACTGGGGCTGGCACTGTTGGAGGTGGTGGGGGTTTCCTGGTGGGCTGGGCAGGGGAGGAGCTGCGGTTGGGCTCCGTTGGACGGGAGGCGGGTGAGGGTCTGGCTGCTGCCGACATATCCTGAGATCTGGAGGATGGGACTGATGCCTGAGGGAGCCGCTGGCCCTGCAGCACCATCTCTTGCAGCTTCTCGATCTTCACCCTCCTGAGATGTGCCAGCTTCCTGTTGCTCTGATAGGCATCGACGAAGGAGTCAAGGGTCATGTCACCATCCAGGAAGGAGTCAGCCATATTCTGTGAGACACAGAGGGAGATTTAGGGCAGTGTCAGGCAGCAAATAGAGTTTTTCCATCATGTTCTGGGTGAAGGGGTTCTGCTAGGAGCTGAGGGGCTCCATGACAGGATAATACATAGAGCCCCACCACATCGACTAAGAGACATGACTCCAGCTACATCTCGAAAAACCCACATACTATACTCAAATAATGTGTTACATCACAAAGTTTTCATTCATAAACAAAATTTGAATTGAGATGATTCTAGCATGTTGTCCGCGGACCTGTTGAATCATATTTCACATACTGACATCAACATTAAAGGGATACCCCAACTTTTTTTTCTTTCCATGTCTTGCCTCACTTCTGAGTTCATGACAAGTAGATAGACACCATTCTTTTGACCGTGTGTGCGGAACAAGAAAGAGACAGGCTAAGCTCATCCACTGCTAATTAGCATAGCTAAAACACTGGGAGTCAATGAGTAGTGTTAGCCTGCTTCTGCTTACAGTCATCAGATAAACTCTTAAGCAACTCTAAATGGTCCTGTGTGCTTGTTGTGACTCATTTTTTTACCGTGTTATGTTACATTAACTTCTGCTATCATTGTATTGTTTTCTTCTACTGGTAAACAGAGGCTTTGTTTTGAACTAGAAATGTGATGTTTGTGGATGAGTCGAGTCTTTTGAACAGCCCTGAACAGCTTTGAAATGCTAATTGCCCGCAAATTATAGAATGACTCGCAAACGAATGTCTCACTCACAACTGCTGATCGGTTCTCATTGTTCACTTAAAAGAGCTGTTCAAAAGACTTGACTTGTTCACAAACGTCACTTCGCTAGCGCAAACCACTGCAGAAGTAGGTCAGCAAAATAAAAGACTCTGTTCACCAGTAGAAGAAGATAACACGATGATAGCAGAAGACAACGTAACATAACGCGGTTAAAACAACAAGTCACAACAAGCACACAGGACCATCTAGAGTTGGAGAGTTTATCTGATGACTGTAGGCAGAGGCAGGCTAATGCTACCCATTGACTCCCAGTGTTTGAGCTAAGCTAATTAGCTGTGGGGGAGCTTCGTGCATCTCTTTCTTGTTTCTGCACACACAGTCAAAAGAATGGTGCCTAGCTGCTTGTCATGGACTGGGGACTGAACAGGAGGGTATAGAGAAAGTCATACTACATATTATTACAGTCAAGTTACTCCTTTTTAAGACATTTTTCAGAGAGTCTAAACAATATTTTTGTTACAGTTCCTCAATAAATGTTTGATTGATTTTTTGAGCACCTTTCCAGGTATTCTAACCATTTAAAATGTTTTAATTTCTTAGACAAATCCTCATGACTATTGGCCAAAACTCACTGAAATCTAAAATCCTCACATATGTACCAAATATTTATTCAACTGTTTTTGTCTCATGATACAGTCTGCGACTATTTTATTTAAATAGACTATATCAACAGTCAGACTGGAATATAAATCTTAAATCCTATTGAAGAAATGGTCTACAGGGGGTCTTTTTCAGTCTAAATGTTTTTTTCATTGTTCAGATTTTTAAATAAAGCTAGTCTAATGTTAAAAATTACAATATAACTTCATGTTGTTTGTAGCAATTTTGACGTGATCTTCAGTATGCTTATTTTCTTAAGCCCTTACAAATAAGACTGATTTAATAAATTAATAAACACAATTAAATATATTCTTTACAGTTCAAATTTGAGAGAGGATCATATGTCAGTTTTGAAATTGTATGAATTATCTCTCATTATGGAGATGAAAAATAATTTGTGGATTCCTCTATGTTTGTTTTTTCTTTACTTTTCAAATCAATAATAAGGGAGCTTTTTGGAGACTCAGTTTGATTTTGATTTTCTTAAACGCTGTCATAATGCTGCTATCTTAAGTCTTGTAAACGGGCAGGACATCAATTCTGCAAAAAGGAGCAGGTCACTTAATTTTTTTCATACATCCTGCAATATGACAAAATCGTAGATTTGACATGTGTATATCAGAATCAGAATCAGATTTATTGGCCAAGTGCATTCACAATATACAAGGAAATTGTGTCCTTCTGTTTGTGTCTCTGAAGGAATTGAAGGTAAAAATGTGGTAAAAACAAATATATATGCACGCAACACATATTGATCCCAAGTGAATGTCACACAGAGAAACGCACATAACTTCGTGATATTTGCTGGTCTGTCTTTGAGATAAACAGTCATCTACGCAGCAGATTCATCTTCGAACGCTCCTCTCTGTTATCACTTTTCTTGAACTTCTGACATCTTGACTTTGCCACCTCAGAGGTCAGAAGAGACGCTCTCTTGACTGCAGGAAGCACCTGCAGGTTCAGCTCTGAGACTGGACTGAACCACTTCATGGAAATGGAGGGGGGAGCCTAACAAGGATGACTGAAAGTTACTCCTATATAAAAAAAACAACAGAATATGTTGAAACAGAAATATTATCAGTATAGTTTAAGGAAATCCTGTCTTTTGGCGATAAAATAACTGAGAAAATAATCGACAAATATCTTTATATTTCTAACTTTCACTCTCTTATGGCCCCCCTGTCTGTGTGTTGAATCTTTCCTGAAGTTAATGAACGCCACACCTAAAACCAAAACTTTCTGTTTTTATAGTTATTTTACTGTTTATATTCATATGACATCAGGGCTGTCACAATATTTGATTTTTACTTTACAGTTATCAGCCAAAAAATATCACAATAGTGATATTTACAGAAAACTAATATATCATATTAATCTATATTCATTTTTTTGTCTTTGCTTTGGCAAAACACTCTTAAAAATGAGGTTGTCTGCATCCATGCCTGTATGACACAATTTACAAGACAACAAAAATAACAACTGTCATGTAATAATGAAAAAAAAAGCAAATCATAGAGGTGATATGAAGTACTTATCATATGATAGTTTTTCTATTTCATTTATTGAAGTTACTTATTTGTTTTGCTTCTGTTCTCAGCAGTAATGGCATCATCATATAATTTTGAAATTATAGAGAAGAGGTTGTGCTTTAAAAATGCATTTTACAGAGCTAGAGGCAGTTCTTACCCCTGAAAGCAATCCTATGATTTTGTAGACAGCGTATGTTCCAGCCAAAATCCATGATGGATGTTTTTCTACGTCTCTGATTTCAATCAGCTGGATTAATTAGTAGCTACATGTCCATTAGTGGTTCATTTATCTCTATCTCTCTTTCAGCACAATACAACACTGACTTCCTGGGTGAAGATACGATATCTGCTTATTTAGCAAAACCTGCCAAGATAACGTATCAGCTCAGTATGATTAATAAGCCTGCCACTGATATAGGGCAATATTAAGTACAAATTAAACACAGTTTCACTAATAATAAGAATAAAAGTAGTTTATACTATTTTATGGCTTAAGTGCTTCTTTGCTGATTAGAAAACAGATCAGTCCTCTACTAAACATAATCACAGAAAATGACTTTTACTGTTCAGAGACTTAAAATTGCAGTTTGATTATAAGTGATGCTTTTTGAACATATTCAAGAATCGATTACCTTTACATTGCTTTGAATAATACATTTATGGGCAAGAGCCTGTCATCTTTTTCTGAACTCTTATCAATTTGAAGTATTAATTGTTTTTTTTCTTGCAACAATTAAAATCAAGATTCTGTCTTTTGTCCCAATTTCTTAATTCCATTTAAGTACACTTACACAGATGTAGACTAGAATGGTTATTTTTACATGTAGTTCACATGTTTTTGTGACATTGTAATGTTAGACATCTGATGAAGGTAAAATTCTATTTTTTTTCCTGTTATTTTGCTTTTAGAGGGGTCGGGGCAGTGTTTTAATGGACACAGAGCAGCTTCTGTCCCCTGTGGAGCTCATATTTTAGACATTTTAACCATGACACTCAAAAATACACTCAGATCATCCAAACAGACAATTAACAGCAGGCTTTTCTCTTTCTGTACGCCTACAGAGTCTGTATCAAACGCAACAATAACACTGAATATGTGACTTTTGAACCAAGAAGAGATGCTTTTTTTCTTCTGAACTATTGCCATAAACAGTTAAAAATGAAAACGAGGTCAGCACATAAAGCTGAGCTGTCCTCACTATTGTCCAACAGTCATGAAAGGAGTACATATCATCTTCGTCCGCCCTAAAGCTAAGGCACTAGCTGCTAGCTTCAGGTTACCACGAACCTGTTTGAATTCACAGGAAACAGCCATGCAGTTTGGTGAAAACTGTCATACAAGCATGCAGTGGGAACTTCAAAATAAAGCTGCGTCAAATGGTAATTTAAATTGATATTCTGACTTTCAATTGATCTCTGGCTTGCTGGCCAGCTAATTGCTACGTCTGTAAATAGATGTTTCTTACCCCTCTATTTATCTCTAGTGTTTTGTTAAGCTGCTGTATAAAAAAACACTATTTCCTGCTACTGCAAGTAAAACACTTTCAAAATAAAAGCATTCATACATAAGAACAGATAAAGACTTTCATTGTGAATATTTTTCTGACATCTTTCCTTTATCATTGACACAACCTTAAATGCTGGAGCATACCAGCGAGTTTGCAGAACTGTGCTGATTTTAGTCGATCAATCTTTATTTGCGTAGTGCCAAATCATCACAAATTTTATTTCAAAACATTTTAGAAAAGAACAGGTCGATATTCTTCATTTTATAAATATTTTTTTGCTTCTTAGGAACATTTTGAACTTAAAGAAGCAGGACATCGGTTTAAAGTCTCATCTAATCTATTGTTAAGCAGTTTAAACAAAGATATAATGGCTGCAGCTCCGGATAAAGACAGTCTACATCCATATATTCCAGAACACAATCATTTATGTTAAATCATGGACAAACTTGCAGAAGAGGGAACACCTTACACACACTTACATGGAGTGGACACTGTGCTGTCTGTGTCAGAGAAATCCCTCTGTTGCCCTACTGTTGTCCACCCGTCTCTGTGGTTGGGCAGTTGTGCAGAATCCCAATAATGATGCAAACAGTAACATGGTTTTACTGTATTCCTATTTTCAGCTCAATAAAGACGATTATTGCCCATATACAGCAACAGCCCTATGCGGCATTATGAATATGCCTTTATTCATTTATTTATGCATCATTGTTTTTAAAATGTTGGTGTTTGGACTTTATTTGTTGTTATTATTTGTGTTCTGTGTAATCAAAAATAATCACACTTAGCCCACTGACACCATAACAGACACCGATGGCGCTCTTACCTCTGTGTCCTCCTCGATTTTAGCTCCTTCAGCCTGCAGCAGAGCCAGCAAGGTTTCCAGTGAAGTGTTTCCTGACTTGTGGTCTGTTGGGATAATGCAGAATATCACAAATTAAACAAACCTCAACTGAGCAATAACATGTCCAGGCTTGTTAATAAGTCAAACATGTGATAAGATGGGTTGCGCTCTTATTGGTGTGTGCATAAAACTGAAAATCAAACTTTAAAGTTTTAAATAAAACACAGAGAAGACTGCTAATTTCGCAAAAAAAAAAAATGGAGTTCAAGTTTTCACATACTGAGCACCCCTGACTGATCTGTATTCTCACTCTCTGTGACATAATGTTAGAGCTCCTGTCCCTTTCAAGCAGTGTTAATTTTGACACCACTTTTTGGATTAGTTTTAGTCTATTGCCTGAAATATCTATTGTTTTTAGTCATAATTTAGTCATCTAAATTGTTTTATTTTACTCTAGTTTTAGTTGATGAAATTTCACAACATTGTAGTCGATTAAATCTACTGTAAATTTAGTTGACAAAAATATGAAGTGTAAAGTGTGAGGCATTTTCTATGTTTCCTTGAATTTCTAAAGTCATGTTTTACACTTGGATAAAATGAAACATCTAATAACCCTTTACTGAAAGCTAGTAAAGTTTGATTGTATAAATAAACAGAAACAAATTTAACTTTTGTGTGAGATGCAGTCACCTTTATTTAGGCTACCTGGCAGAGCATCTCAGTTACAATACCAGAACTGACAACAAACAGTGAACCTGCTCTACATGAATATATCAATTCATAAAGAGAGTAGCTCTGATTGGATCACTTCCCAACTTATCCCTCTCCACAAGGAGATTTAAGTGTTTTTGATTTTAAATGTTCTCTGTAAAGACAGCATTGTTTCAGTAAAGGTGTCCGTCCACATGAAAAATACTGTAGTGCACATGCCAGGCCTGTTAGTGGTGCTGTAGCACTGCTCCAAACATACACTAAAACCAGAGAAGAAGACATGGAGCATACACAAACATCATGAGAAATGTCAAAAAACACTGGCATACGCTGTTCACCATGTCCTCTTGTTGCTCATGGTGGTTGTAGAGGAGCAGAAGACTTTGCTGGAAAAGCCAAAACAAGCTCAGTAACCTAAGCAGCACAAATGTGACTCTGTATTCTGCCATTGTTGTTCGAGTTTGAGCATGTAGTTTAAGCAAGAGATGAGATGATCCGTAAGATCAGCTGAAAAAAAGACACGTCACACTACCATCTGATGACACTTCTGACGAAGGCGGAAGAGCTCTGTCGAAACATGTAAAGGTATGAGCCAAAAAAACTTTACTTGTCTGTTAAAAAGAAATTATAAGCATACAAGAGATGGGGCTATGATGTCATTGTTTCTGAAGCTATAACTGGTTGTACACGTGAAAACTTAAAGGGGACATATTATGCAAAAAACACTTTTTTAAGGCTTTTGAACACATTTATGGGTATTTGGCCTTCCGCCCAGCCCACAAAATGTGATAGTAGACAAAAAAACCTGTATTTAGCAGGCTGCATAAATGTAAACTCACAGTATTCAGTGAGCTGTTGAGTCTGTGGATATACCGTTACGTAACAGTATATTTTTGATTTACATATCTAACCTGATTGGTCAACCTTAGTATCCCCCTCCCACTTGCTGGAGAGATTCCTCTGTGTAGCGCAGCCATGTTGTTTATATTCTTAGTGAGACATCTGTGTTCAGCATGCCTAAGCTCAGGGGCTATCACTGCTCAGTTGTTGGCTGTAAACAGCCACATATATCTTCACATATAGGCTACCAGCCTCGGGGACCAAAGGGCCCAGTGGATTAATTTTATTTTTGAAGGGAATGAGCAGCTACAGTCGGCTAAAACCTGTATGTGTGTGCCAGTCACTTCACGTCTGACTGCTTCTTCAACTTCAGTCAGTTCAGCACAGGACTGGACACTAGACTTTTCCTGAATCCGGGCTCAGTACCAACAATCTGTCACCAAACCTGATGATGGAAATATGAGTATTTCAATGCTGTGTAGTATTTACTTTGCTCATTGCTTCGAGCTAATGCTAACAGCAGGGTTAACTTCACATGTTCATCAGCGTTCACATTACTTGTTGAAAGTCTGAAGGATAAACTTCAAAGTATGAACATTTCTACATTAGTCAAGAGGAGTTTAACAGTTAGCTGAATATAATCATTCCTTTACTCACCCCATTACCCCCTCCGTTTGTGCTAACGTTAGCCCGGAAGGTAGGCTAAGTCGTGGCTGTCCCAATGCTGTGACTAGGCTGCAGTTAGCATGTTGTGCGTTAGCCTGTGAACGAGCTTCACTGTTGTAACCATGTGTGTGGTAACCGGCATGAGTTATCGGTTCATATGTGTAAGCAGAGTTACGCAGCAGGTCTACCGTGAATTGCCATATGTACGCTGCTCTGCTCTGGCTCATTAGCATATGAAGGCGACCGCCCTCAAAACCAGCCGTTCTGAACAGAGGGGTTATGTGAGCATGGAAAGGATGCAGCTGTGCTTTAGTCATAGGCTTTTTGTACCAAAGCATGTTACAAAGGTCTCATGAAGACATCAAGGATCCATGTTAAACTGCAGAAAAGGAGCAAAATACGGGACCTTTAAGGCTCAAATTTTCAGAATTATCCTCTCTGGGGGTCTGCAGTCAAAAATCTACGTTTTCAGGCACACAAAACACCATATCTGTGTGAACAAAACGCCTAAAACGAGTGTGGATATGCCTGATTTTGTCTCTGTGCCCTCTTAGGTTCTTCCTCTGGTTGGGTCTGTAGGTCAAAGCACTTTGCAAAACCATGTTTTTAAAAGGGTTACACAAATAATGTTATCATTATTACTTTAAACTGTCTTTTAATGAATGCAATGTTTTGCAATGTCATCTTTGTTTTTAACTCTTTAAAGCACTTTGAACTGCTTTGTGTATGAACAGTGTTTATAAATAAACTTGCCTCGCCTTTTGTGACACCACCTAAAAACTATCAACTCAGCCAATTACTGAAGAGAGATATAAACAAAAATATAAATCTAGATGAAAATAAAAAATATGGCTACATGCTGACAACTGCTCCTTCCCGTCCTCTGTCTTCCTGTTACTTCTCCTCCCCCTGAGTGAGGAGTTGTCCAGTCTGATGTCCTGAGGGACAGATGAGTTTCTCAGTCTATTTGTCCTGCACTTGTGAAGGAGCAGTCTTGGGCTGAACAGGCTCCTCTGTTTGCTGATGACGGTGTGCAGAGGGTGACTGATAATCAAATCTGGAGCTTTCTCATCCAGAGCAGAATGACATAACAACAGGACATGTCGCAACTTATGTATCCTCCGATTTTACAGATGACAAAGGGATCTGGTGGGGAAAGTGGGAGCAGGTAGAACCGGTCTGTTCAGGCCGAGCTTATGTGGCGTGGAAACAAACAATGCAGAAGAAAACATTACATAATCCCTCGTGTTCCTTTGGTGACCATAAAAGAAAGAAAAACACAAAACCCCCATACTGATAATAGGTTTCATATAGGTTATATAACATTATGTCATGATTAAATGACATTGTCCCATAACATTCATACCACTTTTACATTCACAGAGTTAATAGTTGAAGGGTTAGAGACCTACAGAGCGAGGCTGGGAACTGAACAGATCTATAAAGATGTGGGTATTTGTTTTGTTTTGTTGTTTATGTCATCATAACACTCAATAATGACGAGACAATATCCAACATTAACAGGACAGTTATAATCTGTCATGTCTGCTTTGATTATTAGGTTAAATAATGCATCACTAACAGTCTACTGAAGTGCACTCAAATAAGACATAAGACACTCTGTACTGCCCTGAAGCGAGTTTTCCACCGAAGCTCTGTCTCACAAGTTTATTTGAAGTAGGGTTGTGTGAGGTACATGGCATGAGCCTGAACATGTGCCACAGTGTCAAAGCTCAGTTCTCTCTCTATTCAGAAATCTCAGGACAGATGCTAATGCTAAACATTGGTGCACATGGTGCCAACTCATCACACACAAAAAAACAGTTTACATCCACTTACATTTCCACTACCAAGCCGCTTTGATTAGGCACTATTTTGAGACACAGCACAGCCTACGCGTCCTTCCGCCAGAAGCGAAAACTGCTTTGCTTCACAAGAGGAAACAACCACTAATAAATGGGATAAATTAACGTCTTTTGCAGTGGGTATCGTGGAATTCTTGCATGAAGTGGAGTTCACAGGAGAAACTTCTGTAGGTGGAGAGTCAACAGGTCTGAACTGAAAATGGAGGAATCTGCTCTGCAGTGAGCAGCTCTCATCACGAAGAGTCTCGTTGATTTGATGAACATTTATAATCTTACGGACCAGATTCACTGTTTCACAAACTCCAAGGAGCTGAATGAAAGTTGTTCTTCAGAGTACATATTCAGCTGATACTGATTGTTTATTTTGTAAAGACTGAAGCCACAGTTTCAATGATAAGTTTACTTCGTGATAGCACACGGTGTGTTCACTGTTGTGGGTAAACTGAGCTCTTTGTCAAAATTACTGTGCTTGATCATCAGGATGATCCTATAACAAGGGTGGGCAACTGGCGGCCCGGGGGCCACATGTAGCCCTTCACCTCATTCAATACGGCCTGCCAATTAATTCCAAAAAATAAAAAATAAATAAATTGGAATTATGAAGAAAGCATAAAAACAACTGCTAAATTTGATTCATCATGAGTAACCAGGACTAGATAATGCACAAATTAGGACAGTTGATTAAATATTTCTACTCATCTTAGATTGCTGGTACATGCTTTGGTTCTTTCATGTCATTTAAGAACTTCCTTTGCTATGATTGAATCCTTAAATATAATTGAAAGTGTTAGTAAAAACTATATTTAGAAGCAATGGTAAATGTAACATATTTGTGCTTTAAAGACTGGTAAACATTCATTGTTTACCTGCATTAAAAAGAAGCTTAAATTGGCTTTAGTTAAATGTCATGCTCATTAAATTGTGCATTTTAAATGTGTTAGAGGTAAAATATATCAGTGTTGGTATAACCCATTTTTGAGACTTCATATTTGCTATTTTTTGTTTATTTATACATTTTTTTTTCCGCATTGAGAGTGCCTGACAATATGCAAAAGTGTGGCCCTCAGGCACTAAAAAAAATGTATGCGGTCCTTTTGGTAATCAAAGTTGCCCACCCCTGTCCTATAACATTTGTACATTTGGCTAATCTTTATTTGGGATTAAGTATTATTTGTGTATTTGGCCAAATTCAAGTAGGGCCGTGGTTTGAGCCTTACACTGCTGGTGGAAGGACACGTAGGCTGTGCTGTGTCTCAGAATAGTGCCTAACCAAAGCAGCAGTGTGGTGGAAAATTAAAGTAGACGTAAACAAACTGTTTGTAGTGTGTGATGACCCCACGCTGTTTTTGTGGCTTGTTTACACCCAAAATTCTTTGAATTACACAAAACATTTGGCACCATGTAAGGCATGTATAGCATTGGCGAGTGTCCGGAGCTTTTCTGAACAGAGAGAGAACTGAGCTGTGACACTGTGGCACACGTTCAGGCTCATGTCATGTACCTCACAAAAAACCTGAACTATCCCTTTAAGCGCAGTTCACGTCCCTGGTACACTTGAAGGAGGTGAACTTGGCATGCTTGCCCATTCACACATGATCCCTCCTCGCAGTAACAGCTTCTCATCTGTGGACCTCATTAATTATAGTAACCGTGGAGAATCTTTGTTTTTATTTTTAATCCAGTGGGACTAGACTGACTCTGGTCTGGTATTTAAAATAAAAAAATAAAAGCACACAGAAGTCTTCTGATAAAAATAACCCAGTCCTAAAGACGCCTTAGTTCTGAAGGGTTTTATCTCCTTTTAGCCAGAGGAAACTGTTGGTGTCTGAGTTTGTGATAAAGCACCTCGCACACATATGGTAATCTCCAGTGGCCATTTAAATGAGGGAAGATTCAGTTTTGAGTTTGTTATATAAAAAAAAAAAAAAAAAACTGCATAACTCACATTTGAGGGAGCAAAACATGGTCTGGTTCTGTAATGGCTCTGTCACACAACTTCTCTCATAACTTTTTATTTTTCAAAATGATATTTTTACCTCTTTGTTCACATTTTTAGTCATTAATAACACAATGAAACAACAACTATAATCTAATTAACGATTTCTATGAAAACAACAATTCAATTCTGACACTTCTTTATCCATTATTTATTTATTTTGTATTTTTCTTTTTAATGCTGCTGCTTTTGTTGTTTGAACTGTTAATGCCTTAATATAAAGTTTGATCACCAAATGACCATAAGCCCCCTCTGGAATCCAAATTATAAATTACAGTGTATGCAATAATATACTCAGCCCATGGTTTTGTATGTTAATTATTATTATTTTTTTGTCATGTTTTTCTTGGTTCAGTTTTACAGCCTTGGGAGATTGAGGTGCTTGGCGAAAAAAATGATTTTATTCTGAGGCATTTAAGGCAAATTTTTCCAGAACGGAAAGGGGTTATTGGGCAGAAAAATCTACTTTAATGCTTCTTAAACAATTTCTTCAATTTCAATAAAAATCCCAAAACGTGTGTCATGCAGTTAATGATACAATGAAAAAAATTAAATTAAACAAAAATAACAAATCCCTCGCTAACATCTTTTATATTCATTTTATAAAGCTGTAAAAACATACAAAGTCAAACTCCAAACAGCTGTAGTTCCTCAAGTTTTTAGACAAAAAATGAATTTTCTTTTTAGATGACACTTCAACACATCAGGATGACATTTTATTTATTCACCTAATTGTTATTTTTCTGAGCTGACTGTGAATGCATCAGAAAATAACTTTTGCAATCCGCTCCCTGAGGTTAATTTACGCTGGTAATTCTAGTCTCAAATGGTTAATCTACCAATTATAGCAAGGATTTAAAATGGATTACAACTAGGGCTATTTGTTTATGGCTAAAAATATCATTACTTCTGCCAAGGAGGTTATGTTTTTGCCAGCGTATATTTGTCTGTTTGTTAGCAAGTTTACACAAAAACTACTGGACAGATTTTGCTAAAATTTTCAAGAGATTTTGGTAATGGCCCAACTTGAAAATGATTAGATTTTGGTGGCAAACTACCAAACAACCTTTTTTGCTCAATAACTGTCTAGCTAATAATGATATCAACATGATTCTGATTGCTAAGTGTGTGTTTTCAGGGTCAAGGAATTATGATGGTAACTTTATCATGGAACTATTGCTTATAGACGTAACAGCAAAATGTGAGCTAGCTTGGTGGAGGTTTGCACTCTCCGATCGCTCTCTGGTTGTGATTTTTTTTAACAGACACCGAGATCATGTCTAAGAAACATGATTATTCACTGATTTTAAAACTTGCAACACATGCCTTTATTGATGTGCTTTTAACACAGTCATTTTTTACATCAAAGGCTGTCAATACAGCCTTTGATGATACAATAGAAATATACTTGTAGAAATATGACTATCTTGAAATAATGCAAAATATTAGCGTTGTTTTAAGATTACAAATATTACAACTCTGCTTCTGGATTATGTCACTCATTATTCAGCCGAAAGAACAATAAACAAACAAAATCAAAAAAAAAAAGAGAAAGAGAGAGAGAGAAGAACAACTCTGACAGCATCAGCTGCAGAACACCGTATCACAGGTTTATAGGGTCATATTTGACAGAAAACACGCCTTTTAATAAATAAACAGGAGATCACTGGATGCCTTTTTCTTTCTTTTCACTGCTCACAGCTGCTGAGCTGAGATACTACCTCAAGCGACCACTCCTCTCAGCAATATTCTAAAAGTACAGCAAAATATAGCACAAAAATGTAAATCTTTATCCCCATGTCTCCGTGTTGTTTTTTGTTGTGCAGACCTTGAGTGTTTATCTTGTGGTCCGCCTGCCTCATATGATGTAATTGTGCTCCAATGGGATTCAGGCAGGGTTAGTGTGACTGCATATGGGAGGGGGGACTTGAATATAATAGACCTTAAAGTGAGTGCAGACTTAGTATTTATTTTGTGTAGACTTGATGGATTTCTGGAGATTCCCTTTGTGGATCAATGATGTACAATCTTTCTTATGAAGGTGTGGTCACATTTGGGTGGGTTAGGAAGCTCTTAATCTAAGAATGATAACTCTCTCAGTAACAGTACTGCTACTTTACCGACGGTGGACTTGCGGAGCTGATAGGATTCAAAGCACTCCTGCAGGCAGCTGTAGCGCTTGGTGAGCTGCTCTTTCTTGTGCTCCAGTCTGGGTTGCAGGGCCAGGTTTTGCTCTGCCAGGGTGCGGTTGCTGACCAGTGTCTTCTCCTTGTTGCTCTGGACTTCCTGCATCTACACAAGAGAAAAGAAAACATAGCAGAGATTTATTTCATTTTCAGATTTGTTTGTACTTGAAGACTATTTTTTGTCTGAAAGATTTTAGTTTGGACTTAAAGGATATTTTCTGATATTTTCTTTTTACGTGTAAAACATGCTGTATTTGTTTCTGCAGCATGATGTATTTGCTTGATAGGTACATGTCTTATTTGCAAAACAAAATGCATTAGTTTGTGAATCATTGGACGTGAGTACATGTTTCGTGTGTTTGCGAGTTTTTGGCATGATTTTAACTCCATACAAGATCCTCCATTTACTGAAATAAAGTCAATGTTCTGTGCACTCGGGCCCTATGCCACAGAGCGTCTGAGAAAGAGAAGTGAGGTGGTGCTTCATTTACCAAACAACAATTAAAGTGCTACACAACCTGAGGCACTGTGATTGTCTCATGCTGATTATCTTGCTTTTATGATCACAGGATGCCGAAATCGTGATGCTAGCCTATTTCACAGTGCATTAACACAAAACGCCACGCCGTCACATCTTGAGACATTTACACTAACTCCTTAGGGATGTAATATTTGTGTCAATATGGCAATACGGCATGACAAAAAACATGTCTCACCTACACAAAAAGGAAAACACACATATACAGAGCTCCTGTCCCCCTCTGAGTCAACGGTCTCCCTATCACTAATATCATGCTTCTGACACTACCCCAGGAGGCAGAGCAAAGGTGGGGTCAACTTACCCCCCACCCCAATTCTGTCTCAGTTTGGTCACATTAGCCTCGTTTCCACCAGAGGGTTCAGTTCAGTTCGTCTCGGTATGGCTCGCTTTTTGTGGCGTTTCCATAGCCTAAAACCGGGACAGGACCCCTTATAAGGGAACCGTACCATCCTACTTTTTGGGACCCTTCTGTTGGGGTACCAGGCATACTGATCCGACCCCAGAAGTTGGAGCTAGAAACACTGCAGCCCGTTGATTGGTCGAAGGAGACGTCACTTCCCGTGCGACAGTGGTAATAAAGAACAACACAGCCCCGCCATGTTTAAATCTCCACTCGTCTTCGTGAAGATAACTCTCAAGGCTTTTTTGTTTGGAAAATGGCATCAAGATCGAGCGTCCCATGGTCTACTGTGGAGGTGCAGACCTTCCTCGGTATTCTCGGTGAAAAGAATCGTTGCTCTTTGTTTACTGTGTCGCGTTTTCTTCTTTGTTGTATTTAATAGCTGGGTACACTGTGTCGCGCTGCTATGACGTCATGCTATCGGCACCCGGCTTACACGCCACCTACCAAGTAGGGTACGGCTGGCTGTGGAATGCAACCAGGATCAGGCTTTACCGATCCGGCCTGAGCCAAACCATGCCGATCCATATTGGACCACTTGGTGGAAACGGGGCTACTGTAGGCAATACTTCTCTGTGAACACCTCACAATGATTGGTACAGATCAAAGAGTTCGGGTTCACGTCTTTGGAAAGTTCAGTTGGTTTGGGGTGCTGTGGGAGTTCACATGAACTCTGGTGTAGACCAGAGAACTGACCTCAAAACATGGTGGTCTCTGTTTGCTTCCAAGTGAACCAGAGTTTGGTTTGTGGTGCAACTGAAAGCCATCCAAACCAAATCTGGAGCAAACAAGGCGAATGAACCAAAAAGCAGGGCATGGTGGCTTGAATTTACTGAATGCAAAGTTAGCAAGCTAACGCAGCATTCACTGACAGTATTAAGTAGGGAGTGTCTAACATTAGCATTGCTAGCACTGCCAGCCTCGAGTTCTCTCAACAGGATAAAATCAAGAAATCCATGCAGAATATGGTTTCAAATTGCTCTCTTGTTATGCCCTGTGCAAATCGTCCTCCTGCTATCAGCTTGAGAGAAATGTAATAGGCCTAACAGCGACAGTCCACCACCTTTAGTTTAATTCCATCTCCTTTTCAAACAAAATTGTTCCAGAGTTTCTATAATCAAAGACCTAATTTTTGCTGGCTGTGCAAAAACAACTGGTTCTCTTGTTAGTTGGGGATCACTGAGTAAGACCTTTAAATAGCAAGCCTAACCTCAGGCTTGTTCAGTCAAACCACACACATCATTTGCCTGAAACCCTCCTAATGCTCTAAATGCTCTGATTCTCAACATACAGGCCAAAAATAACAACAGGAAATGTAGGTTAAGCTGTCTGGATGCACAGCAGGCCTGCATTTGCAATAGCGAGTGTAATAGTTCACCATGAGCCTCGCTGTGATGCGCTTTCAAAGAAAACCAAAAATCAAACCCGTCACACAAAAACTCCTCACAGGAGCCTGAAGTGAGAAAGACGATGAGCTGAATCCAAATTTGGCAACAGAACTGAGAGTGAGGCTCAGACTGCTGGGGAGCCAACACACTGGGCTCCCTCTCCCTGTCTCTCTCTTTGTTTGAATCATTTTGCTGCATGTGACTGACTGTAAATCCTTCTGGATGTTCAGGTTATGATGTTCTGGGTTTTTGAGCCCCCTTGTCTCATGAGTTCCTATTGACTGTTTGTCTAGTTCAGGGTGGGGTTGAGATATCAAAAATCAACTTGAGTTGAGCATTAATAACAAATCCCTTAAGCAATCAATTACACTTGCTTAGAAATTCCTTTATTAAGATCCGTCCACATGGAGACGAATTCAGGCGTAACCGTACAATTTTTTGATCCTAAAGATATTTCATCTACACGGAAACACACACTTTTCAAATCTGAAATGCCAGCCAAGTGTTTTCCATGTGTACAATAAATAAGGATTCAGCTTTGTGAACCTTGACAACAACAGAAACAATGACGGACTGCAGAGATGTTGCGTTCGTGCTGTAGGACCTACTGAGCTTGTTTTGGCTTTAACAGCAAAATCTTCTGCTCCTCTACGATCACCATGGGAAACAAAAGGACACGGAGAACATAATATGTCAGTGTTTGATTCACTTTCCTCATGATGTGTGCATATGCTCTATATCTTCTTCTCTAGTTTTGGTGTATGTCTGCACCAGCGTTGTCGCACCACTAACAGGCCTGGCATACGTACAACAGCATTTTCATATGGACACATTTCTCAAGATTTGTTGCCCTGACAGATTTGTTGCCCAGACAAGAAACTCCTGCGTCTTTGTGCGTCCACTCACCATTGTTGTTTCTGAAATTTTTTTCTTCTTTGTACGTGTGTTGTAACAACGCTGTGTCTCTGCAAACCTACATCACCATCTACTGGACTGGCATGCACGCTAAAGCGTTTTAAGTCCTTCTCCCGTCTCCAGGTGAACGTGGATCGTTTTTGAAAATGCAAAGGAAAAAATTTTCCATTTCTGGGGAAAACGGCCTAGTGTAAACGGGGCCTCAGGCGAAGGGGAACGAGGAGGGGGAGGGGAAGTGAAGCGTGCGTGGTCCCCAGCCTTACTGACCCCCTCGGAGCATTTTCGCAAGAGATACGCTCCTTTTTATTTTCAAAAAAAACTTTTATGTAAAATGTTGTCCATTTCCGTGATATTCCACGTTTAAATTGAATTCTGCTTTTAATGTCCATTTCCATGATTCTGTCCGCAATTCTGTGATCGTGGATTTTATAGGGCCCTAATTATGGGCCAATAAGATAATATAGTAGGCAGGCCTTACTGTCGTGGTCTAAAGGACAGCACAAAAGCCAAAAATGTCAAGATGAAAATATGAGTTTGTGTAACTCTCCTCACAATCAAAAATACTTCCCCCGCAATGGTGTTATTAGCCCATCGTGTCCTGTCTCCCTTTACCGGTTTCATGCGGGTCACACATACTGATGTCATCAGGTGCTAGACATCAGCTCACTCGGACTTTGAACGGATAGAATACCACGAGGGCAATTACCTGTCCACGTGAAAATCTTGACTGTTTGCGTTCACACATACAGCCAAACCGCCTAATGTCCTGATAATTTCAGTTTTTTTTTTTTTTTTCCTCCACCAAGGAAGTTATGTTTTTGGCCCCGTTTGTTTGTCTGTTTGTTAGCGAGATTTTGCTGGCTAAACTTAAAAACAATTACATATTGGTGGTGATTAATTAGCAAACGATTGTTGTTGCGCAATAACTGTCTAACTAATAATGATATCAACATGATTCCAACTGCTAGGTGTGGGTTTTTTATAGGGCCCGACCGTATCGGCCGGCCGGTTAAATTGGCCGATTATAGCCTTTTTCAAAGTATTCAACAAAGGCTAGAGTTTTGCCGATGTAACGCCGATATATTCTTAATTTCTCATAAAACAGTAAAACGCTGTTCGGTGCCCAAGCTGCGCAGAATGATGATGTTGCGAAAGATGTCGGCGCAAGTTGTTGCAGCAGCTATGAGCTCTATGGATGCTGTATGTATGGATGATGGAGTGTATGGGGCAAAACTCACCTACACTCACACGGAGTTGCTGAATGATGTTTTTGCCGGTAAGTCCGACATTGCAAGCAACTTTCAGTGGTCGCACAATATATCGCTGGACATAGCAAGACCACTGGGCTCTCTGCTAGCTCGGCTACGGAAGCAGCCTCACAGACTGGCACTGCCGAACATTTTCCTGACCATCTGTCGTTCACAAAACTGACAAATTGGACCTTCTGATGGCAGGGGGGATTGGTTTATTCGTGACAGTTCTATGATTATTACGGAAACCTGGCTTTACCTGCTTGTCCCCGACGCTGCAGTTGAGCTAACTAGCTAGCTAGCTAACTATGCTAGCGTTAGCTTAGCTCCCCCGGAGCTCTACGACGTGATCAGCCCTATCCAGGGGGAGCCTTCATCACAGCTACGAACTTTAATCAGTCCTGTTTAAAGAAGTTTGTGCAATATGTGCAGTGTCCCACAAAACAGTTTGATTTCCTCACAGATATTTCCTCATGTGTATCATAAAAAAGTGGTTCTACCTGCACTAAAACCTACTTCTGATGCACCCTGGGACTGAAAGGCAGATGTGATAAAACAGAGTTCATAATTCATCTATATATTTACATTTTAAATAAGGTTATTTATTTTATTTTTCAGGAATTGACTGCAGTTTTGCCCACTATTGTACTTGAAGGTTCTTTGCTCTTGAAAGTTGTAGAGTAGAAAAATAAAAGAGGCTTATGAAAAAAATGTTGTTGCTTTCCTCTTAACGACCTATTTATAACTTTTTAAATGTTGTTGTACCTGCACTGTAACCTACCTCTTATTTTCATCAACAAGAAGTACAAGATAAAGAGTGACTCTATTTTAAGGTTATATAATTAATTTCCCAGCGGTCTGATGATTTTCTGCATGTTTTTGTACCTGAAAATTACTCTGTTGTAAAGTTAAACAAATACTTAGTGACAGAGTATTGTAAAACAGTAAAATGTTCTGCCTGTAATTCATATATTCATTGTTGTAAGGGTTTTGGGAACACATTTTTTAAAAAATTCACTTTATATCTATTTTTAAAATTAATCGGTAATCGTTTTTTTCTGCCAAATATCGGCATCTGCATCGGCCTCAAAAAATCCATATCGGTCGGGCCCTAGTTTTTTAGGGTCAAAGAATCATATTTTGATGGTAAATTTGTTTGTAAACGTTAGAAATTGGAAAAGATTCTGATTAAGTTGTATCATTGTCACATTTTGTACTGCCTGCTGAATGTATCATTTTTGTTACGAACTTATATTTAATATGCAATAATGTTTCTTTTGCACTTACAATTTGCTCTTTTAATTGAAGGAGTTGTACAGCATGGTATCCTAATAACAATCATTATTATGTTTAGTCAGGATTTATTTTAAGTTAGTCATGGGGACGCTGACCCAGTTGGTGACCTTTGATCTTCTCAAACCTGTTTCCTGTTGTGTGAACAATTCTGAAACAAATATGGTTCCTCTTAAAGTCCTGTTCTCTTTCACCTCATTGACAATAACCACTTTGTTTTGATTTCTTGTAAGTGTGAACGGGGTCAAGACTCCATTGAGAATGAGATCCATGTCTCAGTATCAGCAAAATATATAATCTTTTTAATCTACTCCAGGTCTACTCCCAGTAACCCTTCGACCTTTTTCAGTCAGAGGAGCACAGTTCAAATAATCTTCAGTCCCTGGATCTTTTCTTGTGGTCTGTTCCAAAGGTCAGACCTGAGCTGAGAGGGAGGCGTTACGGCAGAATAGAAACTCTTCAAACATAACCAGCTGATCCCAGCAGAAACTTTGAGAGGATGGGAAATGATATGGAAGCAGACGCGTCAGGCTGCAGATATTTGATTTTAGTTCATCTTGACCAATAGTTGCTAGTTTTACTTTGTTCCTTCCCTTTCATTTTGTCATGCTTTTGACATTCAACTTATTTTATGCAATTCGAAAACTTTATTTGCATCCAAGGGGCAAATAACAAGGCAAAGAGAGCAGCAAGATGGAAAGACAAATAAGATAACAACACATCATAAAACCAGAGCAAAGAGCAAAACAGATGCAAAAACCTGGCTGCTTGTTGTTTCAGTAACTTTGTGAACTCTGCTGCTGTCTGTCTTGGCCAGGACACACTTACAATTTTTTTTTTTTCAGATTTTTATCCCATTAGGTTTTCTTTTCCTGGTTAAGAAAATGCTACATGAAAATTATTTTAAAAACAAATCTGATTTTCATATCAAAGGGAGTGTAAAGGAGGATCTCAGAGGCTTTGGGCTGAAACAAAAAAAAAAAGGAGTTCAGTGGTCAAATGTGGGACCCGAGTTTCGTGCCTTTTGTCTGATCGCTCTGTAGTCTGTCGGCCTGTTTGCTCATTCTTCACACATTCAGTAACGTGTAGAGGATATAGTTAAAGGTTAGTTTCAACTCAGTTAACAGGAGTAATGTACAGACATATGTGACGTCAGTTTATGACACTTCTGGTCACAAGATAGGAATGCCTGCCAAGTTGGACAGTGACAGACTGAACAGACGCTCGAACACGCCTACTGGTCTGCTTGTTTTATAACATGATGATGCAGATCTGTTCTCTGGAGGGTCAAAATCTCAATCTTTGCCTTGCTGGCAGTTGGATTTAGGCTCCTAAAGGCTGTTAGACAGAATGGTGTTTCTTATTTTAGGCTTTAAATCACTCCAAACCCCTCTTCCCTGTTTACCACACCATTCATTTAGACGGTGTTTTCTCCATGATGGAGGCAGGTCTGCATCATTTGGGCAAAGTACCCTGATTAATTGTCGTTATCAGTCAAGGTTACACAGGGACTAAATTGTATTTAGGGTGTTGTATACAAAGGCCACAGTTTCTCATGGAACAATGTGTGCTCAGTGGTGCAATTAATATTTACAGATTTACACAACTGTGACTAATGGAGCTTTTCCACTGTGCAGTATAAGCACTGCTCAACCAGGTTATTTCGGTTTTCCATTCGGCAGCTCTATCACCTCTGTTTGTTCCTTTGCTGTCGAGAGGATGTCGAGGCAGTTTCGCCAGCCATGCGAAGATGACCCCACCTACCTGTAAAGCTGCTTACACACTACACAGTTTTCACAGTCTTAACAGATTTTGAGAACGAGTTCACACTAACAGACTGGTTTCAGCAGATATTTGTATGATGACTGAAAGACCGGGGATCACACACTTAACAACTGCTACTGAAGAAGGATCACAGGCTACATGATTTGTCAAACCAACTGAGACCAACGAACGTATCAAACTCTTGAGCAAACTCTTAAGGAAGGAGACAGTAAAAAAAAAAACAGACATAACGGGGGGTGGGGGGGTGCATGAATTTGCTGTTTGTAGGGCCCTATAAAATCCAAGTTTACGGACAGAGTCACGAAATAGAAGACTAAAAGTGGAATCCAATGGAAAAGCAGAATATCACAGAAATGGACGACATTTTACGTAAAAGGATTCTTTTCAGAATAAAAAAGAATGTATCTCTGGATAAAGCACCGAGGGGGTCACTAAGGCTGGGGACAAAGCACGCTTCACTTCCCCTCATCCTTCCCCTTATTAACAATGCAAACATGTAGAAGCGACCACCTGAGACACCAACTACTGGCCCTTTTCCATCAGCCCTACTCTACTCGGCTTGGCTTTCCCCGACTCTACCCGCCTCTACTCTACTCGCTTTGGGCTGCTTTTCCACCAGCCCGGTCCCCTACCCAGCGGGGGCGGGGTCGCCGTGAAACAGCTGGGCGACACTGCGTTCATGTCGTTTTGAGCGCCACACAACAACCAAAACAGTGGAGGACATTAGAGGCAACAGTATACTTGCTGCTCGGTCTGTGGCTTTTTGTTACAAAGAGGAAAGCAGCAGAAGGCTGCAGGCGGCGAGAAGAAATACCTTGACAGTACAGGAGAGTTTTGGAAGCTACACAACAGTTTGAAGCCGAGGACGAGAGCAATCGGGCTGCAAAGAAAAGACGTATGAGGGTAAGCTAACGGAAGCTACCGCTAGCTTGTTAGCTAGCTCGTAATGATAAAGTCCTGTGTTTAACAATGTGTTGGCAGCAAGTTATTGCCCTAAAGTAACAAAGCGTATGTACTGCAGTCCTGTTTTGGGCGTCGCGCTCATGACCCATCGGTGACGACATTCTTTGACCAATCAGTAGCCGGCAGTCGGTCGGCTTCACCTTTTAGTGTCAACTCAGCTCACTTAGAACCAGAGCAGAGTAGGTACTAAAAACTGGTTTGTTGTAGGAGGTACTGTGCCGGTGGAAACGCAACGCAAACCGGGTAGAGCCGAGTAGAGTAGAGTAGGGCCAAGGCGGGCTGGTGGAAAAGGGCCATAAGTTGGCAAAGAAGCTACGAAACTCCCGGCTAACTCCCAACTACAGGGCAGAGCAGTTTCCCAACGATTATTATGTGTCAGGCAATCGAATGGTTTGCAAATTTTGTCAAAATACTGTTGACTGGACCCGTAAAGATACGTGCGAGGAACACCTCAAGAGTGAATGATTTCATTTCATTACTTTATACTGTGTCTCTGGGTTCAATTTACTACAAAACGAATTCCAAAAAAATTTAAACCGAAAAAAAGAGAATATGGGAAAAATTAAAACGGAATTTGGTAAAAATAACGCAGATTTATAGGGCCCTATGTTTGCCAACCATAAATAAAACTTTAAGAAAACAAAGAAGAGGAAGTAAACAGCCATGATCTTCTGACACTATTTCCTGTGCCCAACCAGGTATGGGAATTGAAAAACCAATTCCATTTGAGAATCGATAACAATTCCTTCCAGCAATCGATATCATTCGTCTTTTGCTTAACATTTCCCTTTTCGTCCCTTCCCCTTAGTTCTGCATTGCTTGCAAATAAAGAACATCACACTCTCAGAGACAATCAGCACAAATGACAACAATGAACACCAAAATGTAATCATGGCAGGCAGGGGGCAGAAATGTTCACAATTTTTTGGCTTAATTTTCTACAAACAGATGCTTACTGCACATTTAGTGGTTTGAAACACCAGTAACGTTCAACTGTTTGACATTGTTGCTGATGAAAACCTATGGAGAGCAACTTTTGCCCACACAGAAAATCCACAAGAATGGATGAAGGAATTTTCAAAGAATCTGATTGATACACAGAATTGATCCATTGGATCTCGATACATTAGGTACATCACTGGGAATACCCTCTTAAGTTGACTTTCCTACTCCAGAAGTCTGACGATATTCTCGAAACCCCGGAATGTATTAAACTAGAATGTGACGTAATTCCCAGTTCCAACATCTGAGTTATTGTCTTTCTGTGAGGCAAAGGCACTGCTCACTGCACCAATGAACAGCCCTTCTAATATTTGGGTCACATCTTATCAAGTATTATATACATAATTAAATGACTCGCCGACTCGCCACACTCAAGCTGATGGCGTGACACAGAAAGTACTCTAACACTCAGTGCTGTGGGCACATTTTAAATAAAGTACTTTTTACTGTTACTACATTTCTTCTGCCCAGTTCCTCCCTGAGAACTTGGGACTATGGCTTGTCATAACTCTGACTATAAAGGAGGAGGTTTATGAGCTGCTTATCAGGTCATGGAAAAACTGATTAAGAACCAGGAACATTAAAAGATTTTGCACAATACTGGTTTGTTTATGTGGACAGCAGGCTGGTATTTCTCATGTAACATCTGCTAAAAGCTAACCTGAATGTAATCTGATCAATTTAGATGGTCTTTACGTAACCCTCAGTTCTGTGGACAGCTGAAGTACTGCCGTTGACAATAGACTGTAAGGCACTTGAACCGATAGTTACTGCGGAGGGGCATTTTTGAGCCACCAAAGTAACACAAAGTATCATTACTACAGAACAAAAATGTCACTGAGTCTGAGAGCTTGTTGAGTGATTTAAACTCATGACAGAGACTGCTGCCTTTGAAAAGACGATTGCCAGGGTTAATAATGCTCCAGGTAAAACGAGTCAGGTATGGGAAGTCTTTATGGACTACATACACGCCTTAGAGGGGTGCAAGGCATAATGGGAAGGAAGGATAAGTATTGTTATGCAGGTGATTGTATTTATGTATGCTTTGAATGTATGAATCATGAGGGGTGCCAAGGGTAGGGGCTGCCTTCAAGTTGTACGTTGAGTGTTTTATTTTTATTTTTATCAATGTCATTTTATTTTTGATACTGTTTTGTATCTTTGTGTCCAATCTATCGGTTTCTCCTTTTTACTTCCTTAAACAGACTATTAATTTGTTTATGTCACATCTGTGACATTTGAAAGTGTAAAGATATTATGTTAAAACAAATACAAATTTGAATGTCAAAAAAAAGGTCACTGAGTCCGTCAAATGAGTCCTTAGGAAGACTCACAAACAGACAATAGACGCTGCAAAGCAGTCAGACAGCGTTTGGATCAGCTGTTTACAGGGAGGCTCAAAAGAGGAAAAACAACCACTGCCCAGCAGAGTAAACTGACGATCTTTCCAGGGATTATGACCTCAGTTTGTTTGGACACATGAGGAGACTTGAATAAACACAGCGTTCACACAGCAAAACCATCTGCTAAAGGTGAATCAGCAGGTTTAAATAATAAATGACAGAAACCTCAATGGGAATTGGAGGACATGAGAACATCCAGGTTACCTGTGGATGCAGGTGTATAAATTTTGGGCTTACATTATCACATTTGGTGAAAAACCAACACAACTTGGTAAACACTTCAGGATTACTTCAGGATCCGAGGGTAACAGCTGCTGAAGTGTGTATTCTGCAGTCTGTAGCTCTTGTCCTGTAGATCCTCTTCATTGTAATGAACATTTATACTTGTACAGACCTAAATTAACATTTTCCAAACTCAAAAGACAAATCAGAAGAGCCGATTGAAAGGTAGTCTTTGAAGTAAGTATTCAGCTTACACCAACCGTTTATTGGATAAAGGCACAGCCATATTTGTCATTATAAACAAGTTTATTTGATGACTGCTAGCATTAGCTTTAGCCCACAAAGTGTTTCTTGGGAACATTGTACAGATTAAGTTTCATAAAATGGCTTGCAGATGTATAAAACTTACATTTAATCCTTGTTAAAATGGTCCACTACACATCGGTAGATAGTTATAACTGGATATGAATGTTAAATACCACTACTGGGACAGTAATTTTTATTTAGCGTAAATGTCCATTAAGTTAAATGCTGGATGGCATTGTTCTTGCCTAAATGGAACGGAGTGTGACATCACATGCAAATGGTCAGTAGACCTATCTATGTTACCTTATGTGTAAGGATGTTCTGGTCATGAAACACAATTTATTATTGGTCTTTCTCAAACTTGAATAGAATTAAAATAGCATTAACTCTTAACAACCTGATATATGACCAACATTTAAAAAAGGTGCATAATGTTTGAGTTTCAATTAACCTTTTTCTTAAGTATAATTTAATTTTTTAAATGAAGCTCCAGAAAAGTCAGTGGTCAGTCCTGAAAGTGATTTTGTATGAAATTTTGGACACAGTTCAGTCCATTTTCAAAACTTGTAGTGATAGATAATAACTTCTTACATTGTATGTGACCTGTATAGTTTTTGATAACTAGCACTATTTCTTAATTTAATGATTTTTGTGGAACGTATTGTACTTCTGTGCATCTGTGTAAAAAATAAATTGAAAAGCTGAACCAATCAGAGCTTTCAATGAACTGGCGTTGTCAATTAACTAAAATTTAAACTTCAATATTAATGCAAAGTTTCCTTTTAGAAAACACAAAACTAATTTCTTGAAGCCAAAACAACACTGGTTTATGTTCCACATCCAATAAAATAGAAATAAAATTGTAAAGCATTTCTCATATACTAGAACTGAAAGTTTATCAATAATGTTGAATATAGATAATTAAATAAATGTAGGAATTTATGATATTATGGGTTTGATATCGGTATCAGCAGACAAAGGCTTGTTAGAGCCCAATATGTAACAATGACTGAAAATGTTATTTAAAAAAAAAAGTAATAAAATCCAAAATGTAATAACTGCTGGATAATTTAAGTGCATGCTGAGCCCAAAACGTAATAACTTTTTGCCCTAAATGTAACAACTTTATATATTTTGGGTCAGTTATTATGCTGCGTTCCACTAACATCGGAACTGGGAAGGGGGAATGACGTCACCTCCGAGTTATCAGCGTTCCAGTTATAAAGTCGGAAAAAACGTGCCTATGTACTAGGCTATTGATATCCGTTGTGTTAGCCGTTGTTAGCACACCCTGCTTTGTAGTTTGCGCATATTGCATGAAGAATGTAAATAACACTATAGCAGCATTTCCATATATATATGGACTATAGTGCCGTACTGTGTATTTGGCACTAAATCAGCCGTATACATAGTACTGTTCCATTTATATTTAAATTGAACAGTACTATGTATACGGCCAATTTAGCGTAACAAACATGAATCAGAAGTGCTAATAAACGAATTATTACAGGAGTTTAATAACTGTTTACACTGAGGGCAGCCATCTTCGATTGTCAACTCGGGGGTGGTGAGGATCCCCCGACTTCCCAGTAGGAAATTCCGACCTCGGGGGGCATTCCAGTTGAAATTTCCCACTCAGAACTCTGAAATCCCGTCTTCCCAGCCTCTAACAAGGCTTAAAAAGTTAAATTGGTATTTGGTAATGTTTGAGTTTCAAATAACCATTTTCTTATGTATAATCTATATATATTTAATTTTGTTTTGTGGTGTGTGGAGTATTTCTGGGCTTTGGTGGAGGGGCCTGATTGGATAGCTTGTCCTGGGGCCCAGTATTCACGGGAACGCCCCTGGCTATAACTACTGGTCGTGGACCTGGCGTTGCCTATCTTTATTACATTGATTTAGGTCGCAGATGTCTGTTAGAGGTTGATCGTTTAGTATTATTTGCTTAAGGTTTCCATCCTTTCAGACAGCACTGATGTAAAATGGCAGACTCTTGAATGCAGATTGAGATGACGGGCTGTCTGAAGACTGTCGAGGTCCGTCCGATTGTTGTGTGTAATTATTCTGACAGATGACTCAGCAGCAGAAATGTGACCATTAACCGGTTTCTGTTCACACCTTCAGCCGAAAAGCACTTGGATAAATACAGTTTGGTGATGTCGTAAACTGAGATTCACGGAGTGCCCCAAACTTGGGTCGATGTTGACCCCTTTCGCTTCTTGTGCGACGATTAACCGATTTCTTGATGTTCAGATCAGTTAGCATTGGCCGACTGCATATAACCGGGTTTTTATCAAGCACATAACGTCAAACATGGCAACCATTTCCGTAAATGTAACAGGCGGTGAGCAGGCAGAACACAACAAAGGGCTGAGGGAGAAACAGTGACCGACAAACAGAGACTCGGCTGCTAACGTCCACACCACCAAACTACGAGCCCGACTCACCTCGTCCATCTCCTGGATCATTCTCGAAAGTTTCTCGTCGTCCTCCAGAAATTCGTTGAGTTGGGTCATTGTGTAGTCGCTAAACTTGGAGTTTAGGGCAGACATGGCTGTAGTTGGCTGTGTTTCGACGCTCCAGTCTCCTTCCTTAGCTCCGGATTGTGACAGCTGACTGCGCTGGCGTTACAGGAAGTAGTCAGAGCAGACGCAGGCCCCGCGCTGCCTTCACGTCCTGTTGGAATTTGTAGGTCAGTTTAGTTATGTGCATTATCATCGACAGATATGGAGAGTAACTAATCACAATAACTAAAGGTATTGTTATTAGCCCTCTGACTTCCAAACTAAAAATATATTTGCAACACATTATTTGTTGGTAAAATTGCGTTCCGTCCTCTTCATTTAGCAACATTTCAGGTTTTATGTTTCAGATTACCCAATAGGGAAGCAGATATGTTGGTCAACCTGCTGGTTGGCTTGCCTGTTAAGGATTATACTGAGCATGAATGGATTGCTTTCATTCTGCAACATTTTTTGTTTTGTTTTTCGTATAAAAACATCACAGAGAGCAAAATATAGATATTTAATTGTTGACCCAGTTTTCTGAGGAATCAGAACATTTTGTATCATCAAAATTTATTTCCTTCAACTAAATTATGATTGTTAGAGGATTTGGAAATATGGGAGATTTTTTATGACTCTAATGTATGATCTTACTGTTACATTTATGAATTAGGCAGAACCAATTCACTTCCATTTTTTTTCTAGTTTCAATTATATTCATGCACAGCAGAGCCTCCCAGTGGATACATACTGGTGTTACAAACACTATTCAGAGAGGTAAATAAGGAGAAATAGAAATGTGTATAGAAGAGGATGCGCTGTGTACATGTTCCTCTTCCCATCGTAACCAGGCTGTCGGTCTCCAAAGATCTGCATCTTCAAGTGCCGTACCATTGTATCCACCACCTCCCTGTTGAGAAACAGACATGTAACCACATGGTTACAATGCCAGTCAAAGGCTTACGTTGTTTTTTAAGTACTTTAACCTTTAAGATAAATTGAAATCTTTTTTTTCTTTGCTTTTACTTACGGAAGAGAGTTAGGGTTATCAAAAAAACAGGTTGAAAACTTGTTTTTAGAGGTAAAAGTTCTCAGAAAAAAAGTCAGAATTCTGAAAGAAAAGACTTTTTCTCGGAATTCGACTTAAATCTCAGAATTTTGACTTTTTTCACAGACTGAAAAAGAATCAACCTCTAATTTTTTTTTTTTTCAGTGGCCCTAATCCTCTTCTGTGTTGACTTGAGCATGTTTTGTTTTTTTAAAAAGAAAGCAGGCCTGTTCTTTGACTGGGGATAGTTCCTGACAACTTTTTTACATATTAAAATGCAATTATAGACTCACTTTATCAATCCCATTATTTATCAGTTCCCTTACTAATTTTTGTGTATTTTATGTCCCAACTAGAAAGCACTCAGAGAGCACAAACCTCCACCAAGGTAGCTAACATTGCTGTTAAATCTATAAGCAATAGTTCCATGATAAAGTTACCATCATAATATGATCCCTTGACCCTGAAAACACACAACTAGCACTCAGAATTATGTTGATATCATTATTAGTTTGACTGTTATTGTGCAAAAACGATTGTTTGATAATGGTGGTTATCTGGATCACCACCAAAATGTAATCATTTGTAAGTTGGGCCATTACCAACATCTCCTGAAATTTTTGGCAAAATCTGTAGTTTTTATGTAATCTTGGAAACAAGCCGACAAACATACACTAGCAAAAACATAACCTCTGTGGCGGAGGAAACAATGTCAAATACACAACACTCTTGATATTTATTACCATGTTCTGTTGACAAATAGTTTGGTGTATTCTTAATGTCTATAGTCGTGCTTGAATCTACAAACACAGGCATCACACGCTTGTTGATTTTTTCATGTTGTTGAACATTAGGCCACACTACAGATTGCTTCTGCCCACCTGTCCACCATGATCACCTCCTCTTCTCCTTTAGATGTTGTTGAGAAGACTTCCTCTAGTGCTTAGTTTATTCCTCGAAGGGGCTTGGGGAGCAGAAGAGCATGACATCTTTTACTAAACTTCCAGTTCAGGGAGAAATGTGCTATACTGCTTTAGAGAAAATGCCCCTGAACATGCTCCTTTTTTATTCCTGGGATTTATGATGTCATAGCAATACAGCCTCCACCTACACATGTGTTTCTGCTCATCGCAGGCAGACACCATATCTGTGTTCGAAACCATTCCCTATCCAGGATATAGTGCACTATGTAGCGTGTTTGCCATTTTGTAGTGTTTGAATTCTCAGCAGTTAATTTCATTCACTATATAGTGCACTATACAATACCCACAATGCACAGCAAATGTGACTGTACATACAATGTACCCTATATTGTACTCCCGTATACCACAATGCAATGCAGTCGTGTTTTTCCAGAGGAGAAGAAGAAGAAGAAGAAAAGAAAGAAGGCTTCTAAGGCACAAATTGGCACTGCTTTTGTTTATAAATGTAAGAAACTTTAAAATATCTTTAACACGTTCATAGCATAGCTTTTTTACATCTTTTAACAGTTGTAAACAGCTGCAGAATTTGCTACTTATCCTCCTGAGTGCCCGGTTTGTTTACGTGATGCTTGGCGCATCCACTTCCGTCACAGGAATATCCAACGCATCTACTGACACAGTGGTGTTTAGAAAATAATAGGCACCAAATTAATGATGTAAATGGTTAAACATACCAGGACATGGGACCTTCAGAACCACATTTTTCACCCTCACCAGATGGGATGCTGTGAGAGCCAGTTAATGATTATTGAGCTAAGCTATACTGCAGATGAGGTCAAAAGCTCTGCTTGATTTCCAACCTTTTGCTAAAAAATGCTGCATTGGAGTGACTGAACACTGTATTGATTTCATTCACAATGTTTTACTTTTTCACAATCACCCTTCTTGTTTTGGTACTGTATCAGCACACTCACTGCATGACCTGCGTGCTCTTTGGCGTGGTGTAAAGTAAGAGACAAAACAAAGGAGCTTGTGGAAAAGTACAGGGATGTTAATATGCTCAGAGCAGTGTACAGTCCTCCCAATGCTGTTTTTGGTTTGTTTTCACCTAAAGCTCACTGAATAGCCAGAGGCTCTTGGCTCCACCTGAGCAATATATAGTCTAACGTCTGTGCTTCTCACGTCCTTAAAGGGGCAGAGCTGACCAAAATCATGAGGGCCTTTGTTTGATATTAAAATTAAGGTTATTCAGTACCATTTAAAATAATCTTTAATTACTTATTATTTATGTTGTGCCTTGAATCCCTAAGTTTGTTCTGCCTCTTCCTGAGATATCTATCCATTTTTCCCATTAAGATTTACTTTATTACATTTTTACTCTGTTCTTAATTTATCCATGAATGTTTATCTCTTTTTTAAGTCTTTACCTGTAGTTATGTGTGAAGTGTGTTGTGCTAGGGTGTCCCAGAGAAAAATGTTTAAACACACATTTCTGAAAAGTGGGACAATCAACACAAGAGGACACTGAGATTCAGCCTTGGTAATAATTTTGACTAATTTGCTGAAAAACTTGATAATGATGCCAAGGTATTGATGGTTGTAAGATCACAAACATCAATGCCTGAGAGTGTGTTGCAAGTCAGTGTAAATTTTGACAGCACTTTTAATTTAGTTTTAGTTATAGTCTTTTGCCTAAAATAACTTTTAGTTTTAGTCATAATTTAGTCATCTAAATTGTTTAATTATAGTCTAGTTTTAGTTGATGAAATTTCACAACATTTTAGTCGATGAAATCTGCTGTAAATTGAGTCGACTAAAGTATGAAGTGTAAAGTGTAAGGCATTTTTTATGTCTCCTTGAATTTCTAAAGTCATGTTTCACACTTGGATAAAATGAAACATCTAATCACCCTTTATTGAATGCTAGTAAAGTTTGAATGTATAAATTAACAGAAACTAATTGAACTTTTGTGTGAAATGCAGTCACCTTTATTTAGGCTACCTGGCAGAGCATCTCAGTTACAATACCAGAACTGACAACAAACAGTGAACCTGCTCTACATGAATATATCAA
Organism: Cetoscarus ocellatus; assembly: GCA_037902135.1. NCBI lineage: Eukaryota > Metazoa > Chordata > Actinopteri > Labriformes > Labridae > Cetoscarus > Cetoscarus ocellatus. The sequence continues at coordinate 2,105,582 of JBAMNC010000440.1, forward strand.
TTCATAAAGAGAGGAGCTCTGATTGGATCGCTCCACAACTTATCCCACCACCATGAAGCTAAAGCAGCTGTGATTGGATGTCCCTCTTAACTCATCCAACCTTTCCACACAACCAAAGCATCTGTGATTGGATATATTCCTAACTTGTTCCTACTTTCTACAAGACCAAAATAAAACTAAAATTACTGATTTTGTTGTCTAAAATGTTGGGAAATTTCATCAACTAAAGTAGACTATAATTAAAACAATTTTGATGACTAAACTATGACTAAAACTAGAAGATATTTAAGTAAAAAAAAAAAAAAAACTTAAACTACATTAAAAAGTGCTGTCAAAATCAACACTGCTTGGATCATTGCTGATTAAAAGCTCCGTGGCAAAAAAAATGTATGAAACTAACATTATTCGTTTATCATGATAATCAACACAAAATAACCGAACTGGCATGATTTTTTAGGCTCAAACATAATCAGATATAATCTTGGTTTAGTCCTACATCAGCATACTTACTGCATGACCTGCGTGCTCTACAGAATGGAGTTTAGTAAGAGACAAAACAAGGAGCTAGTGAAAAAGTACAGGGATGTAAATATACTCAGAGCAGTGTGCAATCCTCCCAGTGCTGACTAATATTAATGCTAACCTAACTTGCACGATTTGTCAGGCTAAAATATAACGGATGGGATAAAGCTATTATCAAACTATTATGGAACTACAACATGGCCACTACACCTAGAAGCAGCAACCACATTTCCAATAACTTCACGTTGCAACTCTAATTTGAGATTTTCCTTTTAATCAAATGACCTGATCAAGTTGGTGATCATGGCTGTGACTATCATGCAAATGTTATAGTTTATTAAAAGTACCATGACCTGGTATGTTTGCCTGTTTGTCTTTGGTGTCTATTGAGCAAGGATTTGATTTAGGTTGAATAAAAAAATCAAACTGTCGTCTCTGTAGAGGATCAGATGCAGCTCCTTTTCCCTCCCCTGTGGAAACACTCAGATCTGAGAGGGTGGGGGGGTCTATTATAGGAGCTCTGTGCTGATTGGCTATCCAAATGATGCCTGATGGGAGGGGGAAGGGGGGGTTACAGGCCACCAAGAGGACTTTAAAGCAGTCATATAGTCTGCCTGTGATGAGAAGAAAACACACATGTAGGTGGAGGCTGTATAGCTATGACATCATAAACCACAGGAAGTAAAAATTTTAGGGGTATTTTCTTTAAAGAGGCATTGAGCATTTCTCTGTGAACTGAGAGTTTAGTCAAAGGTGTCATGCTCTTTTGCTCCCCAAGCCCCTCCTAACAACATTAAAAGCAAAGAAAATTAATTTTGCACGACATGGGACTTTTATAAAAATCATTTCATTAGGGTCTCCAACCATTTTTGTAGTCCTTGTTGGCAATTAACAAGCGACCATCTGTTTAAGAACACAATATTCTTTCAAATTCAAAAGCAGGGCAACATCAGACGCATTTTATGTTGCTAAGTGTAATGATCAAATCTCATATGCATGTGTTCATCACAGACCTTATTTCAGGCATTCACCCTGTTCTAACATCCCACAGATTTAGGGCATCGGAAACTTTAAGTGCTTTAACTCACTTATAACATGTCTTAACCATCAAAAGAAATGAAGTCTGGCACATTTCAACATCATGCATTTCATTTATTTATTTAAATAAAATATCATTCATTTTTTTCTTGCATAGTTTCATTCTTCTCTTAAATTCATTCACTTTAAAACAGGTTTTTTTCTTACTGCACTGTTTTAACAGTGCTATATATTCTGTTCAAGTATATCCTGTGTCCTGTCTTTCTTTGAGTATCTGTTGACTGAGTGAGGGAGAACAGCATTTCCCTCTCATGTACACGGAGTGTAAATCATGGAGTGACAATAAATTGAATCTTCAGTCTTGATCCTCCATCTTGTCTTTTCCTCAGTAGCGCAGATTACACTCAGACCCACTGGTGCTGCTGCTGCTTTGTCTTCTCTTCAGTCCAGAACCATCCGACTTCCAGCTGTGTGATTTCTCTGGAGGGAGGAGGGTCTCCAGACCTGTCTCCATACCCAGGACCTGTCTCTGCACCAGTTTGTGATAAAGCCCCTCGCTGGCCATCAGCTGACTGTGAGACCCCTGCTCAGCGATGCAGCCTTTGTCAATCACTATGATGTTGTCCGCCTTTTCCACCGTGCTGAGGCGATGAGCTATCACCAACACCGTACACTCCTGCATGACTTTGTTCAGGGCCTGCTGAACCTGCAAAGAATACAGAAAAGATGAACAAAATCATACCTCAGACAATTCAACACACACAGTAAAGTCTCAATCTGTGGTATTTGTGGTAGAACAATGTGACTGAAGTATGTTTTTTACTGTACAGCGGCAGCCTGTTGCTACAGCTATGTGTTGGATCTTTGTTAAGTTATGACGGACATGTCCAAACTTTTTTAGTTAAGGGCGACATACAGAAGGAGAAAGCACTCAGAGAGCGCAGACCTCTGCCAAGCAGCTCAGTTCCGGCAGAGGCGTTTCCACAACCCCTGTAAAAGACACAAGGAGTTGTGGATCACCAGATCCAGAAAAGAGCCAAGATCCAGACCAAACTCAGCACATACATAGAGGTTGTTATCCTGTATAAACACAACAAGTTTTGGGAACATGACGTAATATTTTTATTTTATATGAATTATTGAATGTTGTCAATGGGATTTACCATTGTAAAGTTAAATGTTTTTTGTGATGTCAATCTGTATCAGATCCAGATGATATTTAAATTGATGACGGAGACATGGACCCCATATTATCCTGTGAAAATTGGAAGGGAATCTGTTAAAAAAATGGCAGTGACATGATTTTAAAAAAAAAATTCTGCCCAATTTTAACTTATGGGATTTTTTTTTAATTTGGGGAATTCTTTGCATCCAGACAAGTGTACGTATCACCACCAAAATCTTACCATGAAAATTTCATCAAAATCTGTCCCGTAGTTTTTGCCTAATCTTGCTAACAAACAAACAAACACCAGCAAAAAACATAACGTCCTTGGTGGAGGTAAAAATACACACATTAGGGGGCCACATTGATTTACCTCATCTTTAGTGTATCAAAGATTATGATTTGGGATAAGATTCCTGGTCAGCCCCTTGACAGGATGACAGTGTTGCAGCTGAGAGGCCGACGGCTTTTCTTCACGTTCAGATACAAAACAAGAACAAACTGCACAAAGCTGACAGACTTAAGAGGTGTGTTGGTGCTATAAGGAGAATAAAAATAATTGACTTTAAACCTTAATTTGGTATCAGAAAGTGCAGAAAAAAAGTCTGATTTGTGCTTGGCTGTCATTTTTTTTTCTTAGTCATCAGTTTAGCAAAAGCTTTATGCTTTACCGCTGGACATATTTCACTACACCTAGGGCTGGACAATATATCGATTAAATCAATTAATTTGAATTATTTTCTGCAGAAGATTTAAAATTTTTTTCTCAAGTTACTTTTACTTTAATCATAAATTGTTGCAATGTTTGAAAATATAAATACTGAAAATGTACAGTTTTCATGGTGGTAGGCTGTTTCAGGTTTTGCACAAGAATATGTTTAGGCTTGTATTTGTCCTTTAAATTGAGTTATATTTTGATCAGAGGGCTTCATGTTAATATACTGTGAAAACAGCTCAGCCTTCAGTGTACATGTGGACAAGACTGCCTGAGTTCGAACTACATAATCAACATTTTATGACAAAATCACAGCATGAGGGAAAGTCTGTTTAGTTTTGGAACATACTTTGATAATATAAAGGCAAAGCTTGATTCATATTATTTTTGTGTGACTTTGAGGGCGAAACATATCAAGTAAAACTGTAAATTGAGTTTTGTGGAAAAAAAAAATATTTTTAGGTCATATCGCCCAGCCCTAATTACACCCTTTGGGGAGTTTGTCTGGGGCCAATGGAAAATGAGCTGCAGGCTACATTTGCCCCTCACCCGAGTTATGGCATTGAGTCAACACTAAACCCTGTGTTGAAACTAGTTAAGCCGTTACTTAAGTTGTGTCTTTGTTTCGTTGCTCTGCAGAGACAAAAGGTTCACCAAAAGAGTGTTACGTCCAATTCAGCAAAATGTTATCAGTGATTTGACTTTTGACTTCATTTGACACATCAGTGAACAGCATTTTTCTGCTGCAACAACAACAACAACAACAACAACAACAACAACAACAACAACAGTGCTCCACAGATGTAGTGTTTCCAAAAGGGGGTGCCCCATGCATCGACTGGGGGGCCTGGCAAGGCTCAGCTAAAACAATCCAATCCCTCGCACTAACTATAGAACTAAAGAGGATTTTGATTTAGCTGTCTTCACCTCTACCCTCAGGAATTAACTCCCACAATCCATCAGATCCACAGAATCTTTGGAAAACTTCCTCCATGTAACTTTTAGTAACTTGTTTGCTTGGTTTTGTGGCTTTTTTTTGTTTTTTGCTCTGTTTGATGTTACAATTTATTGAAGTATTTTCCCTCACTGTGAATCTATGCAGTTGTCGAGTTTGTTCTGTTTTCTCTCTGTTATTTCTTTTACCTTTTCATACCATAGTCATTGTATGCAACGGTGGCAATCTGAAAGCGCGCTTTCTCAGTAATCGGAAAGTTGCAGGTTCGAGCCCAGCTCCAGCTATCACATGTCAATGTGTCCCTGGGCAAGACACTGAACCCCAAGTTGCTCCCACTGCTATGTCAGTGGCACGTAAATGGGCATGAAATGGCATGAATATGTGAGCTGATACTGATGGACAACTGACATAAAAACTCCAACCATTAGTGGGTGAATGGGTGTGAAGGTGTAGATGTGAAGCTGCTTCGAGTAGTCAAGGGCTAGAAAAGTGCTATAAGCTCAACTCCATTTCTTGTATTTTATATCAGTGATGTATGAACTTGTATGTGACCCCTTCATATGCTACCATAAGCAGACAGCTTGAACTGCCAGTAGACCTTTTAAAAGCAGGTCTCATGGTTTTGCAGTTTATAAGGGATACTAACAAAGTGTGACCAGTCCTTGACAGGTTTTTCAAAGGTTTCTGTGTAGGGGGAGGCACCATCTTTAACTTCTGAACCCGGCTAGCATATAAAAGCGACATAAAGGCACTTCAGCATTAAACAGCTGAAGATCCTTCTGCTGACAGAGAGCCTGAGTAAGAACGTCCTCATATCTTTCAGTGGGATGTAATTAAACACTGAGAACACACTGTCAACGTTAAACAGCAGGTAATAAATCCTCTGCTCCTCGTCCCTCAGGTTGTCCCACCTTTAAAAACAACACACCTTGACGACTGAGTTTTACAGACAACTTTTCACCTGTAAACAAGTTGAAAGTTGTGCATTTATACTGATGTTAAAAAGATGGAATAAACATTTGGAGGGAGGATACAGAAGTGCAGTTTAGATTTCCAGTAAAAGGGGGAAAATATCTACTTGTGCCATAAGACGTCTTGTAGGGATGTGGAAACACAGTGCTATAATTATTGTCTCCAAAGACAAAAATAAACATTTATGGTCTTTAAATATTAACCATGCTTACTGTTATAATGTTCAGTAAATCATTAATTATTAACCAAGAGTAGGTCATGAAGGAACAGAAGGTCAGTATGTTGTGCTTATGAGAGGAAACGTCTCATAAGACTGGTTTTATGTCCTTTCTGCTGGCAGGGTGTCATGGTGTAAAGACTGACAGAGTTAACTGATGTCTTGCAGCATTAAAAAAACCTTTTCACAAATTTGACCCTGATATTATCAGGATAAAGTCCAGGTAGTCCCTCTGGGTAATTCCCTGACATGGTTGTTCAGACAAGTTCCTCTCATCAGGGAGTATGCTCTGCTGGACAGGGAGGAAGAGGTTGAGGAGGGTGGGGGGTGACAACAGGCCCAATATGACGTCAAAAATACATAGATGAAACAGACGAAAACGGAGAGTTTTTGCTGCGTTTTCACCTTTCGTTTAAACGAGAACAGTGCAGAGTGCCTGAACCTGCAAACTTTTGAGACCAGGGTACAGAGTGAAAAGTTTGAAAACATTTTCCTATCTGTCTCTGTGTCAACAGGAATCAGCGTTGTCAGGGAAAACAGTGACACGTTTTCAGATGAAGTGCACCTAGGAACAACAACAACAGCTTCGGCTGTCTACTGAGCAACACGTGTGCTGCTTACTGTGCTCGGTTTGTTATCCAGACAAAAGTATCCAGACAGATTTGTTGTCCAGACAACAAACTCCTATGGAGGTTATGTTTTTGCCTGCGTTGGTTTGTTCGTTTGTCTGTTTGTTTGTGTTCAAAATAACTTGAAAAGTTATGGACGGATTTTGCTGAAATTTTCAGGAAATGTGTGGAATGGAATAAGGAACAAATGATTAGATTTTTGGACTGATCCGGATCACCATCTGGATCCAGGAATATTTTAAAGGATTCTTTAACATTGCGAGATAGGACCATTTTCAGCATTTGTGCATATAACTCCACAAAAAAATGGTCAGGGCACTTAGCGGAGGTCTGCAATCTCTGAGTGCTTTTCTAGTTGTTTGTGAAAAGTTTGTCTTCACCGGAAAGCGTATTGCATGTTGTAATACCGCTGTTTCACTACATCACCAACTACTTGCCTGGCATGCACCCTAACGTGTTTTCAGTCGTTCTTGTGGATCCGTGTGAACGCACATCGTTTTCATATCGTCTCCATGTGAACGCAGATCACTTTTGAAAACACAAAGGAAAAACCTTCCCGTTTCTGGTGGCAACGTTGTTTTGTAAACAGGCCCTTAGTGGAAGTCAGTGTTGATGGTATAGCAGGTATGGCTACACTATGATCACAATTTAACCTCTTCAGCCCCATAGGACCCAATTTTGGGTCTGCTGGGGCTCAGGAGAAAAGCCCCTCCACAAGACAGCACAAGCAGTGAACTGTGCCTTTATGACTATAGTCATGTCTGCTTTTATTTGACAAATACATATATTTTGACTTTTGGCTAAATATGCACTGTTTTTCAAAATCCTTGCTTGACCATATTGTTATCAGACCTCTTTAATTTTGCTCTGCATCACTTTATAACAATAATCCTTATTAACAATAATAAATATGATGTAAACATATTTTATTATTCATTTTTAGAGTTTCACAGCCACTCCAGCATCATTTCTAAGAGAGATATTCACAATAAATTTTTTTTTCTGTTTTAGGCAAGGATGAGATTTTCAAATTATTCTGACTTCTATCTTCATTTACTCTGTCCCAGTAACACATATACTGATAATTACACATCTGGGCGAATCTCTCAAGCGTTACTTTTATTATGACACCAAAATTATTCAAATAGACCTTGTGGTTGCAGAGATACACTCTTTTCTTTGTGGGTATGGGTTTCGAGCAGGAGGCTTAAAAAAAGGGGCTCGGGCTGAACAGGTTAAAGGAGTTGAGAAGAACAAGAACTATCCTGTCCCAGAACGATGCTGAAAAGCTAGTCCATGTTTTTGTTACCTCTAGACTGGACTATTGAAATTCTCTTTTATCAGACTGTTTCGTTCTTCTTCTGGTTCAAAATGCTGCAGCACGTGTACGGACTAGAACTAGGAGAAGAGACCACATTACTCCTGTATTAGCTTCTCTGCATTGGCTTCCCATTAAATATAGAATAGAATTCAAGATTCTTCTTCTCACCTATAAAGCTCTCAGTGGACAGGCACCAGTTTACCTCAAAGAGCTTGTAGTGCCGTACAACCCCTCTAGAACATCACGCTCCCAAAATGCTGGCCTGGCCGTGGTGCCATCAGTCTCAAGAAGTAGTCTGGGAGGCAAAGCCTTCAGTTATCAGGCTTCTCTTCTCTGGAACCATTTACCGACCACGGTTCGGGAGGCAGACACCCTCTCTACCTTTAAGGCTAGATTTAAAACATCTTTGACAAGGCTTTCAGTTAGGGACCAGCTCATAGCTCATAGTTAACTTGCAATAGGCTTAGACTGCCGGGGGATCTGGACACTGAGCTCCTCCCTCTCTATCTCTCTCTGTCTCTCTAACACTCTCTGTCCTCTCTCTAAATCTCTTTACCCCTTTTTGTTTGCTCCTGTACTCGTCTCTGGTTCCTGTCTTGTAGACTCCTTGGGATCCTTGGTGTAGACTGTCTGCTGCTGTGGACCTACAAAGCTTTAGTAACTACAATTACAAATCTTTGGCCTTTCCTTTAGCCCCATTCCATTATCATTACAATTCCTGATATTAACTTCTTATTATTCTTATTGGAGAATGAGTTGGTTCTCGTGCAACAACTCAAACATAAGTAACCCAGTCAAAAGTAAGAATTTACATCCAAACTAGGAGACGTCTGAACTTCCACTGAGCTGTTCGGCCCGTAGCAGATGTCATTTTGGCATTAATATAAGCAGCTTTTTACTCACCAAGTGCTCACTTTCTGCATCAAGGGCGCTGGTGGCCTCGTCAAGTATGAGAACACTGGGATTACGGATGAGAGCTCTTGCGATGGCCACCCTTTGTCTCTGTCCTCCAGATAACTGGGTGCCTTTCTCACCGACGACTATGGAGTGATGAGAGAAAACATGACATCATGTGAGTAACATTCAGGAGCACCGGCCAGTTAAAGGGATATGACAACTTTTATTTTTCTTTCATGTCTTGCCTCACTCCCGAGTCCATGACAAGCAGATAGACACCATTCTTTCGACTGTGTGTGCAGAAACAAGAAAGAGGCAGACAAAGCTCACCCACCGCTAATTAGCTTAGCTCAAACACTGGGATTCAATGGGTAGTGTTAGCCTGTCTCTGTCTACGGTCATCAAATAAACTCCTCAGCAACTCTAAACAGTCCTGTATGCTTGTTGTAACTCATTTCTTTTATCACCTTATGTGATGTTTTCTTCTACTATTATCGTATTATCTTCCTCTACTCATAAACAGAGGCTTTGTTTTGTTGGCTTTCTTTACACTTTTTTTGAGAGGGACCATTTTGGGACTTAAAAGTAAAAAGTGTAAGTGTTTTGAATAAACTCTCATCGCTTAAAAAATAATAACGCATGACAATCAGTGTTGTTATCAATTAATGACCAAGTCAAAGCTTTAATAACTTCATCCAAAATATTCCACTTTGAGCTTTGTTTTTGGAAAATATTTCAAATTCCGTTTTTCCCATTAAAAACAAATCAGTGGTTCTTATTAAAAAAAAGGGCCTAAAAAATTACAAAAACTTCCCATCTATGGTTAGGTCTGAAGATGCTGAACGGATAAGATGAGGTGAAAAAGAAAAAAGTAATAATAAATCCCCTTGTTTTAAACATTTTTATGTGAGTGACCGTTTTGGGACCTCAAGGTAAAAAAATGTTTGTTTTTTTTAAATAAACTTTTATTGCTGCGAAACAATAGAAATGCATCAAAACCAATGTTGTTTTCAGTTATTGACCTAATCGAGGACGTTATAATCGGGCCCCTGTGCTGCCGTCGTATCTCAATTATTTTACTTTGCTCCTCACTTTTGGAAAACATTGCATATTTTTTTTTTCCATTTAGAAAAAAAATAAAATGAATCAGTGTTTCAGATGCAAAAAGGGTATGAAAAAATTATTTCTATGGTTAGGTCTAAAGTTGTTAAAAAAATATCTGATGTGACAGTGAGAGTGAGAAAATACTTATATATTATTTTTTCTACATTTTATAAGAGGGGCCATTTTGGGACCAAAGGATAATATGTTTTTTAAATAATAATAATAAACAATACTTCATCCAAAATATTACAATTTGCAACTCTTTTGTGGAAAATATTGTACATTCTGTATTCCCGTTAAAAAAACCCACTGTTTCTGATTCCAAAATGGCCCAAAAATCAGCTTATTTTTGGGCTACACACATATATATATATATATATATATATATATATATATATATATATATACATATAAAAGATTTTATAAATCTATCCATATAACACATCACATAAGGTGATATATATATATATATACATATATATGTGTGTGTATATATATATATGTGTGTATATATATATGTGTGTGTGTGTATATATACATATATATACAGTGAATATATATGTATAAAGAGTAAACACAATTGTTTGATAAAAAATGACTTCACTTAACCACTAACCATGAGTGAAAGAAAAGTTTTTGTGTTATCATTCATGTTCTCTGAAAAATGCCCCAAAATATTAGATAATTTAAAAAACAATGAATTTATGTGTGAGTCTGAAGATGTTAAAAGGATTTGACGAGGTGAAAGTGAATAACATATACATATCACATTTATAATTCACTAATATGAGAGGGATCATTTTGGGACCTAAGGGTCAAAAGTGTAACTTCGTTTTTAAGGGGCCTTAAGGGTCAAGACAGGCCAATATAGAATTTGTGTCTGTTGCACAAATTCAACCTGACAGGACATCCAAAGAGCACATGTCAATGGATGGTGAGTGTTGTGTCCTGAAACAAAATGTTGTCTCTTTAAAGTTAAAAAAGGCCTTTACTTGTCTCGTAGCCTTGGGGAAAGGAGGAGATAAAGTCATGAGCATTGGCCTTGGCAGCAGCCTTCACGACGGCGTCCATGGGGATGTCCGTCAGGCCGTAGGTGATGTTCTCCCTCACTGTCAGGGCAAACAGAACAGGCTCCTGGCTCACCAGGGCCACCTGCACAGGAAATAAAGACAGATAAGTCAGGATGTGGGAGTTTCTGGTGTGATATGATTCCAGACTGTACTATGACCGCTGACATTGAGGTCATGGCTGTCAAACAGTGAAACAGCATCAGTAGCGCGGCGATAATTAACAGCAGATTTTTACTGAAAATATACAACATCGTCTCACTGAAAATTGTCACATTAATTAAATGAAAAGTTTTGTCTGACATTTAGCAAAATGATGTCAAAATTTCACTCAAAACTTGATGATGATGGCCCTAACGCCATCTGGGGTGAAAGTTGTCTATTCTGGAAGAAGTCAGTTTTGTCTGACTTTTTGCAAAATAATGATACTTATATCTGGCCACAGCACTGAGGGTTCATCAGAGAGACAGGAAATTTAGGCCTGATTTGTTTTCTTTGCTTGACTTACTGATGACGTCAAAGTGTTTTTTTTAATATCCACATGATCATTTCCCTGGCACGCCAGATGGACTGTTCAATATATTTCACTGGTCCAGGAAAGAGCCCATAGAAAGTGTCTGGGGAAGCCAGAACCTTTCAGAAGCATATTCAGCAGGTGACTGCACAATCGTTCTGTCAAACACATTTATTGCGAGCCAGTCAGATAATGTCATAGGTGGGTGATAATGCGCTACAGAACGTGAGCCACTTCGTGAAACAAACTCACCAAAGCATGTCTGAAGCGGAGCAAAAACATCCTTATGGTACAGAAGGTCGTTATTTTGATATTTGTTTTTCAAATAATAAAGAAATGTGGTCCAGATGAGCTGTAAGCATCAATGCTAATCTCTGTATGCGCTGTCACTTCCTGCAGTGTTGCCAGATTTTTTTTTTTACTTAAATAAGCAACTAGGTCGATAACACAAGCCCAAAACAAGTGACCTTCAGCTATTTCTTTTTCTAACATGATATGTTATTTTTAAAAAAGATAAGAAAAAAACCTACATAAAGCATGCTTTGGTTTTCATCTACATTACATTTCAATTTCACAGTGACAGTTTTTCTTATTTGGCTCTTAATTTACTTTTTCAAAATCCTTTGTTTGGAGGTGGAACATCCTTTTCTTTATACAGAAGCGAAGGGAGAGGATAATTTTATTTATAACTCTGTTTTTGCTAACTCATCCAACCTTTCCACACAACCAAAGTAGCTGTGATTGGAACTGTCTAGTTTTCGCCAGGGGACAAAAAGTTGCTTACAAAAACTATTCGGAAAAATTTTGGCAACAACACTAACACTGGTGAAAACAGTAATAACTCCATTATAAGTAAATTAATCCTGGCTATAAGGATTTCCCTTTGGTGGAAACATCATTTTTGGCCCTCTTTTTACTGTCAAATTTACATTTGTGTTTGAAGTGGGACAAAACAGTTTGTGTAACATCTGAATTTAGTTTATATTGATAGTAGAGTGAGCATTAGACAACAAGCCCAAATGAGCAACTGCACTTTCCGAACAAGCCCAAAAAAACGCAGTCTGTAACTGCATATATTTACAAGCAACTTTTCAAAAAAAGAAGGCCACAGTCACTTACAGGAAGCTAACCTGGCAACTATGACTTCCTGGTGTAGTCAAGCTCATAGCTCCCACCTCTTTCAAGTACTCTGATTGGACTGTGCCACTTTAGGCAGCTCACAATCGTTGGAGACTGGAGCTTGGCAAGATGGACATGCCTAATTACAGATATGAAATCAAGCAGATCCAGCCGCTGTGCAGGGTTAAACAACCATGTCCATAAACATAAAGGCATCTTAATTGTTGAAGAGCATATCTTGGATTCTTTTCATTTTAATTCAAAGAATAAGGCCAGTCTTGATCAACAATCAATGATCAAACTGACTGTATAGACAGACCTTGGAGTGGAGGTAACCATGCTGGAAAACATGAACAGGCTGTCCATCTAGAAGCACTTGGCCTTGCAAAGGAGGGTAGAAATTCTCCAGCAGATTCACACAGGAACTCTTCCCACTACCAGAGGGTCCCACGAGGGCCGTCACCTCCCCAGGCTGAAGAGTAAATGAGACTTCCTGTAACACACAACACATGGATAATTAATACTTTCTTTACTGAAATGCTTGGTATGTAAAAACCGACCACCAGGGGGCCTAAAACAACAAAACAACTGATGATGAGTCCAGAACAAAGAGTGTGGACCCCAGTCACCCCCCACCACCTTCACCGTTTACTGTTGTTTCAGCTGAGGACCCTATTTCATAAAAACTGCACTCTGTAAGAGGTGCATACTAAACAGAAAACCAGCTTAGAGTTTTTTGAAAAAAACTTTGCACAACAACCAAAGACTGTAAAAGAACTGGAGGAAGCCATGTGGCATCAGCCCTCTGCTTTTCAATGGAGCCTTTGGATCGTCTTTGACGCTCTCTAGTGGACGCTGCCATACTGCTGAGCGCCGTCTCAACCAAACTCCTGCTGAGTGTTCTGTCTTTAGGTCAGCGTTAGAGCTATCTCTTTATTTATGTGTCTCCTGGTTTCCACAGCAGGTGGCGCCACTGTGTAAGGTTTGGAAAGTCACAAAGAGAAGAACAGGATGTCTGCAGGTGAGCCGACCACCACTGTAGGCCAACAGCTCGAGCCTTTTCACGCTGTACTGAAGTGATAGAGATAGATAGATAGATAGATAGATAGATCGATTTATTATTAGTAGATAGATAGATAGATTTATTATTAGTATTTATTATTATTTTAAATAGATTTTGTTGATTTACTGTTTGAGTAGCCTAAATTTTACTTTGCCATTTTTTTATTGTTTCTTGTTGTTACCATTATGTTGAGTTTTTATATTTTATTCTGTAACTTGCATTATTTTATCTACATATTTACTTCATTTCCTATGTTTGATTTTTGTTCACTAACAAGGTATAAGGAAGCTAATTGTCCAGGACAATTCAAGCTTTTCCAGGACATTTGACTTTTTCCTCATTTTCCATATGTTTTCCATGACTGGAAAATTGGTCAATCATTTTCCAGTTTTTCCAGGACATGTGTGAACCCTGTGTAACATCTGTGCAGATTCACGCTGCAATACAGCTTGGACGTCCGACACGATGCGTGCCCCCACATACACACAAATGCAGAGACACTCACTCGCGGCGCTCCTCTCTCCCGCTGAGTCATTGCTCTTTCTCTCCAATATCCCCAACGCCTCTGTTACTACCTCTGGAGACGGAACAAAGAGGGGGTCGACTCGTTCGCCCATTCAATCTCCTCAACATTTACAGTGCAGGTGAAATGTCCAGGGGGCAAAAATATTACGCCTTGAAATGGCAGTGTGAATAGGTATTGTATTTTAATGGGAATATTACTGGTAAAACAAATGTTTAAAAAGAAAATAATAATTGGTTCAACCACCTATCAGTTATGACCTTTCTGTGTGGAGTTTGCATGTTCTCCCTGTGCATGCCTGAGTTCTCTGCAGGCACTCTGACTTCCTCACACAGACCAAAAACATGCTCATAAGATTACAAAAGATCCAAGATACAAAACTCCTGTGGTGAGAAGTTGAAAATTTCACTGAGGTATAAAGTAAATGTTTGGACAGAGTATAAATGTGACTTAAACATGCATTCCCTGAGTCTTCATCCCTATGCCACACAAACAGTTTCCAGTTAAGAAGAAGCACAAAAAGCTAACCAACACAATTTGGCAGTAAAATCAGAACGAACCTTGAGAATAGGCGTTTCAGGGCGTGTCGGGTAGGCAAATGTGATGTCTTTAAACTCAACCAGACCGGTACATGTGTCAGGAGCCTCTGTGCCATCAGCCAAGTGTTTTGGTTTCCTGTCCAGGTACTCGAAAACCTTCTCCGCTGCTCCAACTCCCTGCATGAGTCCCGTGTAAACGGAGGCGATACTCTGGAAGACAAACCACAAGAGTTAATGGTTATAGTCTTTAAAATGTCTGTGTTCATTCTGTTGGATTATAAAAACATTAAAATGATTAACTATGCTTACAGAATATATATTAATGGAAGAGCTCACATCTGCTCTCCAAGACCAAATTCATTATTTTGAAGCAACCTGGACCCCTACTCTTTTCGGAGCCCTGCATTTAATGTCTTAAAGCATCAGTGTTTTTGTTATTATCTTTTTCTTCCTTGTATTTTCCTTTTTCCCCCAATCACTTATTAGTAGGTTTGTTGTTTTTTTTTATTTTTCATTTATTTCTTTTTTCATATTGATTTATTTATCCTTATTATTCTATACAAGGTTTTACCCTTAAATTACCTTAACTTTATTTGCAACAGTATTCTTTGTCATATGAACACTTGTGACTGATACTCCTATCTTTTTTGTGTTTTATTACTTATCCTGTTTGCCTTTTTATTCTTGTGACTATCACTGTCTTGTTTTTTTTTGTTTTGTTTTGTTTTGTTTTTTTTATGGTTATTACCTCCGCCAAGGAGGTTATGTTTTCGCCAGGGTCAGTCTGCTTGTTTGTGTGTCTGTTTGTTTGTTTGTTTGTTTGTCTGTCCGTTAGCAAGATAACGCAAAAATTACAGGATGGATTTACATGAAAATTTTACCAGAGGTGTGGTTTGGTCCAAGGAAGAAGCCATTACATTTTGGTGCTGGTACAATCCAGATTGACGTCACAAAAAACATTGAAGTTTATAATGGAAAAGCCCATTCATTTATGTCATTATGGGAATTGTAGTTTATTTGCAAACTGACGTCAACGTTTTTCAAGCCTATGTTACTACATTTTTCACCTTCCCTTGCAATGCCAGCGGAGGAGTTCAGCGAACACAACAGCTAACAATAGCCTGGTAGATCAGCACATTTTTTCCAACTTTGTAACTGGAACGCTAATAACTCGGACATCATGTCATTCACCTCTTCCCAGTTCCAACGTAAATGGAACGCAGCATTCTCCACATGGACAGACATGAGCGGAGACTCGGCTGCACAATCGGAGCGGAAAGCCACTGCTGTACCTGAGCTGCTTGGCGGCGGTCTGCGCTCTCAGAGTGCTTTTCTAGTTTGTTTTGTTTTGTTTTTGTCACGTATTTGTCTTATTATCTTCTCGTGTATGTTCAAATTTCTTGTTATTTCTTTTGAAATGTTCGTATTGCACTTTAATCCTTTGTATGTCTTGTTGAATGTTTGCAAAAAAATAGATTAATAAATCAGTGCAACATAAAGATAAATAAATAAAATAAAAACATTGAAATACCTCCAGACATTCTCCCATCTCCAGCATGTATATGAAAAAAGACAACAAGGCACCACTAGTCATCTGACCGGTTATAACGAGGTGACCACCATAGTAGAGAACAGCCACCTCCAGGGCAAGCTCAGAGATCTGAAAAAGACACACAGACTGTTGATTCCACTTAAACGTCCATGTTTTCAGTCAATAGAAGTTTGAAGCAAACATCCAAATTTTACCTACACAGCTGGACCACATGTAGCAAGCATATGCCAGGGCCTGTTTTTTGTTTAGCTGGAACATTGCCAAAAGTTTGGCATAGTAGTTGTCAGCCTCCCCACACTCATTAGCAAAGCTCCGCACCGTTCTGATGGCTGAAATGGTCTCCTCGGCAACTTTGTTGGCTTCTGCCAGGATTGTCTGCACTTCTTTGGTCAATTTCTGTCACAGAAATCCAGAAATTATTAAAGTTTGTTTCCCACTGAATGATCAAGAGGGACACAAAAGTTACCTACCTTGTAGTATTGGCCATAAAATTTGGATATGAGAGCGATGAACGGGAATCCCATGACGGTCACCAGTGTGAGCTTCCAGGACATCCCACACATGAAGATGAAGAAGCCGGCGCCCTTGATCAAGCTTCGCAGGAAGATGTTGACGTTTACTGAGATGAGGTCGCTCACCTGGGTGGTGTCAGCGGACAGACGAGAAAGGATGTCCCCTACAGGAGGAAGTGGGCATAGAATGATGTTTTGTTAAAGGGATACGCCAACTTTTTTTTTGTTTTTGTGTCTTGCCACAGTCCCGAGTCCATGACAAGCAGATAGACATTGTTCTTTCAACAGTGCATGCAAGTAACAATAAAGAGACGGGCAAAGCTTGCACACTGCTAACTAGCTTAGCTCAAACACTGTGAGTCAATGGGTAGCGTTAGCCTACCTCTGCCGACAGTCATCAGATAAACTCTTCAGCAACTCTAAATGGTCCTGTGTGCTTGTTGTGACTTGTTTTTTTTTACTGTGTTATGTTACGTTATCTTCTATTATCATCCTATTATCTTCTTCTACTTGTGAACAGAGGCTTTGTTTTGTTGACCTACATCTGCAGTGGTTTGCGATAGAGATGTGACGTTCGTGAACGAGTTGGGTCTTTTGAACAGCTCTTTTAAGTGAATGAAGAGAAGCGATTTGCAATTGTGAGTGAGCGGTTTGTGAGCCATTCTTAAATGCAAATTGCCGGCAACCAACAGCTCACTCACAGCTGTGAATCGGTTCTCATCAGTCACTGAAAAGAGCTGTTCAAAAGACTCGTTCAATGTCGCATCTCTAGCGCAAACCAACGCGGAAGTAGGTCAACAACACAAAGCCTCTGTTTATGAGTAGAAGATAATATGATGACAGTAGAAGAAAATGTAACATAACTTGGTAAAAAAACAAGTCCAAACAAGCACACAGGACTGTTTAGAGTTGCTGGAGAGTTTATCTGATGATTGTAGGCAGAGGCAGGCTAACACTACCCACTGACTCTCAGTGTTTGAGCTAAGCTAGTTAGCGGGGGGCGAGCTCTGCTCCTCTCTTCCTTGCTACTGCATGCACAGTCAGAACAATGGTGTCTATCTGCTTGTCATGAACTCGGGATGAGGCAAGACACGAAAAGGAAAAAAAAATGTTGGCGTATCCCTTTAAAGCGGGCCCACCTGCCAAGAAAGTGCTCATATTTACAGAAGAAGGGAAGTGTCTCACCTGTATGGTTCTCATCAAAAAAGGCAATTTCCTGCCTCATCAGGGTTCTGAAAAGGTGGTTCCTCAGACGAAGATTTAATCTTGCAAAGGTCAGCGTGAAGACTCCTCCTCGTACTCCCATGGCAATTGAACTAAGGAGAAGGAAGACATTGAAGGAAAAGTCAGCTAGTTTTATGTTACGTAAAGTTCTTTTCTGTTTTGGCTCATGTCAAACGTGATCCAAAATAGTTATAATCTTATATGATCTGACTCTTTTTGAGTGTGATGGTCTATTTGGGAGGAACAGATGAAAAACAAGGAAAAAAAACATTTAACTCTTAAAAAAATGAAAGTCTGGATTTGTACCATGCAGTGATATGGGGGGAGGAATCATGGCAGATTTCAGCTGTAAATTTCAAACAATAATTTCAATATCAGCTGATACTGATAATCACCAATATTGTGCATCCCTGATACAGTATATACTGCCAGCTAAGGTGGTGCTTGTTGGTTGAAGGTCACACTCTTCTGGATCAATAAAAGTTTGCTCTCAATCGAGCACAGTCCCTTCTAGTAAAACATCACGTTTGAGAAATGTGACACACCCTTGAGACATCAGAGTAAAGGTTTGTTTGTGCATGTTTGTATCTCTCTTTAATACCTGGCGAGGGCGAGTACTGTCAGCGTGATCACAGGTTTGGCGAACTGCTCCATGCTCTTATGAACAACAATGCTGTCTATTGCTTTACCGTAGTAGAAAGGTATGAAGGCTTCACCTGTTAATTAAAGACAGAGTGTAAAAAGAGAGAGAGGAAATAAATGAATTCATGATAAAGGAGGATAGATAGATAAATGACAAGGATTACAGTGACACTCAGCGTACAAACAACAGAATCTGGTCAGAAACCATGTTATTAGGAAAACTACTTTATGAAACAAATGTTTCTGTTGACTTATAGTTACCCATGATTCTGAGCATATGACCAACATGTCTGTAAACGTGTTCACTCTTCCCGCAGCCTCTGCACACGCTGATGATGTAAATATTAGCACATGATGAGGATAAAGTCAGTGATCAGAGGCACCAGTGAACTGTGCCACATCATGACGTCTTTATTTGCTCTACAGAGGATCCTATTGGTCTGAAATGTGTGCAGAAATATTTTTTGTTTGTTAAAGGGATACGCCTACTTTTTTTTCTGTTTGTGTCTTGCCTCACTCCGAGTCCATGACAAGCAGATAGACACCATTCTTTTGACTGTGTGTGCAGTAACAAGGAAGAGACGGGCAGAGCTCACCCACCGCTAGTTAGCTTAGCACGAACACTGGGAGTCAGTGGGCAGTGTTAGCCTGCCTCTGCCTACATTCATTAGATAAACTCTTCAGCAACTGTAAACGGTCCTGTGTGTGTATGTTGTGCCTCCTATTTTTCTCTTTACGTTATCTTCTAATATCATCATATTTGCTTCTTCTACTCGTAAACAGAGGTATTGGTTTTTTTGACCTACGTCCGCGGTGGTTTGCTTGAGAGATGTGACGTTTGTGATTGAGTCAAGACTTTAGATTAGCTCTTTTAAGTAAACACTGACAACCTAGTCGCACTGGTAAGTGAGCTTGCAAGCAAACAGCTCACTTACACTATAAATCCGTTCTCATCGTTCACTTAAAAGAGCTGATCAAAAGATTCGACTCATTCTCATTCTCTCTCGAGCAAACCACCACATTATCTTATATTGTGTTTCATGTGATTTATGGGCACGCACTATCATTTAATATGGTCATGTCCGGTCATTACAACCATCTGGTCTGCTGTTCTTGGCATTAAAATTTAAATTAATCCAAAACTCTGCATACTTGGTGCTGAATCCAAATCTGGTCAGAAGGCAAAATGGTCAATGTCATGCTATATGCAGCTCGCCTCTCAGTTCTGCATGTTTGTTTTTGTTGACCTTCTTTCGCGGTGGTTTGCACTAGAGATGTGATGTTCATGAACAAGTTGAGTCTATTGAACAGCTCTTTTTGTGAATGATGCGGACTGATTCACAGTTGTGAATGAACGGTTCATCTGCCAGCCATTCTTAAACACAAACTGCAAATTCACTTAAAAAGGTCGATCAAAAGACTCAACTCCATCATTATCGTCACATCTCTAGTGCAAATCACCGCCACGTGTTTGTAAGTAGGTCAACAAAACAAAGCCTCTGTTTACGAGTAGAAGAAGAAAATACGATCACAGTAGAAGAAAACGTAACATAACGCGGTTAAAAAAACAAGTGCAAACATGCACACAGGACCGTGTAGAACTGTTGAAGAGTTTATCGGATGACTGTAGGCAGAGGAAGGCTAACACTACTCAATGACTCTTCGTGTTTGAGCTAAGCTAATTAGCAGTGGGCGAGCTTTGCCCATCTCTTTCTTGTTGTTGCACGCACAGTTGAAAGAATGGTGTCTATCTGCTTGTCATGGACTCGGAAGTGAGGCAAGATACAAAAACATAAAAAAGTTGGCGTACCTTTTAACCCTTTGACTGGCATTGTAACCGTGTGGTTGACTTTTTGCTGCCACTGTATTTAAAACTCTGAAAGCCCATCTTTGTCTGTTTCTCCTTATTCATCTCTGAATAGTGTTTGTGACACCAATATGTATCCACTGGGTGGTGCTGCTGTACATGAATATAACTGTTTGAAACCTAGAAAAAATCGGAAGTGAATTGTTGCTGCATCGCTCCTCCAAAATCTAACAGTAAGAGCAAACATCGGAATAAGAAAAATTCTTTTCACATATTTCAAGATCCTCTAACAATCAAAATTTAGTTGAAGGAAATAGATTTGATGATAAAAAAACATATCTTTGATTCCTCAGAAAACTGGGTCAACCGCTACATATCTTAATTTTGCTCTCTGTGATGTTTTCATACTAAAAAAAAGAAAAAATATGTTGCAGAAATAAAAGAAATCCATTCACGCCCAGGATAACCAAGCCAACCAGCTGGTTAGCCAACATGCGTGCTTCCTGATTGAGTAATCTGAAAAATAAAACCTGAAATGTTGCCAAATCAAGAGGAGGGAACACAATTTTACCAACAAATAATTTGTTGCAAATGTATTAGTTTAGAAGTCAAAGTGTTAAGGTACGGAAAGGTTTTTCCTTTGCGTTTTCAAACACGATCCGTGTCCACACGGAGATGGTAGAATGACTGAAAACGTTGTAGCGTGCATGCCAGCCCAGTAGATGGCAATATAGGTTTGCAGAGAAACAGCGGTGTTACAACACACGTACGAAGAAGAAAAACTTTTCACAAACGATGGCGAGTGGACGCACGGAGTTTCCTGTCTGGACAACAAATCTGTCTGGATAGTTTTGTCTGGATAACAAACCGAGCACAGTAAGCAGCATACATGTTACTCGGTAGACGGACGCATCTGTTGTTGTTCCTGGTATGTGCGCGCAGCCTTCATGTGAAGGAGAACTGCGCATGTGGTGACGTCAGCGTTTCACCCTAAAACGCAGAATCCCGTCTACACAAAGCCGGACACTGATCCATTTTCAAAACCCTCCACTTTGGACCCTGGTTTCAAAAGTTTGCGGATTCAGGCACTCCAGGCACCGTTTTCATGTAAATGGGAGGCAAAAACGCAATGAAAACTCTCCATTTTAGGCTGAAAACAGAGTTGTGTAAACGACCCCTTAAGGTCCTTGAAGCTGCACATTTTCTCTTGACATGTGGCCAGGTTATGTTGGTTGTTGTTGACACTGAAAACCTGTTTACCCCACCACAGTAATCAATGAAGGAATCAATGACAAACTGATAGGCAGAATCAATGACAGCATTGGTATCAATAAAATCTTATTCCACCCAGACCTTTGCTTTTCTTTGGGACTGATGAGATGCTGAAACTATGATCAGGTTGAAGTGTTTCACTCCTTCAAACCAGATAAATGGCTACCTTAGCTCTTGTTACATCTCCAGTAACACTCACACACAGCAGAGATGATGAGGAAGAGGGTGGCCACAGACAGCAGCCCTCCGTCCTTCCTGCAGTACATCAGCAGACGTCCCAGTGTGGCCCCCGTGCTGGTGTTCTCCTTCTCCTTTTCCCCCTTCTCCTTCTTCCCCTCGCCACCCACCTCCTCACTATCAGGCTGCACGAGCCTCTCTGTGTCCTCACAGCTTCTGCCATCTCCCCTGCTGTGATGGTCTACTTTGTTGAACTCCTTCCCGAGTATCCTCCAGAGCAGCACCACACCCAGGCAAGAGGCACAGGTCCAGCACACCAGGCTCAGGAACCAGGGCTGATCCTTCAAAGGCACGTGCTCAGTCAGCATCAGCAGCTTGGACAAAGTGTAGGTGATGACGACCAGGCAGATGAAGACGATGAGGGTGCTCAGCTTGGCCACCCTCTCTGGACCATCTCTTCTGTTAAATGACACTCCAGTAGAGGCCCCCAGCAGGATGGAGGCCCTCAGGAGTACTGTCCCCCAGATGTCCAGAGATGACTGGAGGATGTTAAAGTGCAGTGCATCTTCTCTGAATATGTCAAAGTTTGATCCCTGAGTGTAGAGGGCAGTGGTGATGAAAATGTCCAGGAGGGTGTACAACACAGTGCAACCCACAGCCAGCCTGAAGACCATGCTGGAAAACAGAAGTTACACAGAGTTACCGAAGGCCGACACCAGTGAGGAGCTTTATTACAAACATGCAGAGATGGAAAAAACAAATTCATGTCATAAGAGTCCTGTACTTCAGTAAATATAAAGTATATGGGCTTTGCTTGAGTATTATCTGGGGGGAAACTTTTACCACCTCTGACGGTCTGCATGGAAAGCCGTTTGGGCATAAAAGTGATATTGGTGATATCAACCGTAGTTCAGCTCTACTAGCACTCAAATTTGTCGTGCATGTACATGTGGTTTACTGTTGCAAGAGTAGACTTTACTAGTGAAGCAAAAAGTGTCACTAGTACTACTAGTAGATTTAAAAAATGATCACAAGTACTACTAGTAAGCCTTATATGCTAATAAGGGGGTGGGAAAAAGCAAATTCAGGCTTCCCATTAGCTTTTGAAATATTACAACCAATCAGGGTGCTGGATTTGGTTATAATTCCTCCTTCTTCATTTGCATTAGGTCTACTAGTACAACTACAGAGATACTTTGAATTAACTAGAAGGACTAGTACACAAAAATTTTGTTGTACAAGTAAAAGTTTTTGGTGCACTACTGTGTGAGTAGACCTTGTTAGTAAAGCAAAATTGTCTACTAGCAGACAATTTTGTGTTACTATCTATATATATATATATACATAAAGAGTTTCATTTTGTAAGTAAACAGTCATTTAAAGGGAAAATTTTATGAAAATGAATTTATACTGATGAGAACTGGATTTTAAAACAAAATGAAAAAGCTTTTTTAAATGTCTAATATTTTAAAATATATCCAAATTCCTAAAAAAAGACCTTAAGGGGGAAAAGTGTGAGTTTTTTGTATTTTTTCGAACTGTACAAAAAATAAGAATCTATCCAAATCAATGTTGTTGCTAATCATTGAAATATCCAAGACTGATAATCTCTGCACAAAAAAATCCACTTTGTTCCATCTAATAGAAAATAGATATTTTTTCATTTTAAAAAAGAGGCATTACGCAAATAACTGTCACATAGAGGGTTAAAATTATGAAAATAAGTTCACATTTGTTATACATGATAGTGACAGGAGTTAATGACAATTTTTTTTTTCATGTTAAATATTTTGAATATATCCAAGTGTCTTAAAAAGGCCTTAAGGGAGGAAGTGTGAGGTTTTTTATTATTATCTGTCATTGCATAAAAAGCGATGATCTATCAAAATCAATGTTATGGGTAATTATTGACTGATAACCCCTGCACAAAACAACCCACTTTGCTTTCATCATGGAGCAAATTATTATTTTCAGTTTAAAAAAGTATCATTGTGTAAATAAACTGGCATTTAGAGGGTTAAAAATTATGAAAATAAAGTCATGTGATCACTTGAATTAAACAAAATATTTCTACATATATTAAATATCCTTAAAGGGCTTTTTTACGGGAGGAGCGATTTTTTTTTTTTTAATGGAGTGCCTGAGGGTTAAACAGTTTAATAACGACGCATTACATATTTTCAGCCTGAGCGCTTAATCATAATGTCTCGTGTTTTAAAAATCTTTTTGTCTACTTTTACTCTGTCTGGTCAATGTGAAGCAGTCCAACAAAATAATTATTTACCTGATGTGGACAGTTGAGACGCAACAACGGAGAGAAATGTTCAAGTAGATCCTGCAGCTCTGTTAGTGAGCTCTGTCATTCAGATTAGACTCTACAGCTCAGTTATTTGGATCCTGGAGTGTCTGTAGCTCTGTTATTCAGCTGTTTGAGGGTCTGTAGCTCTGTTATTCAGCTGTCTGAGGGTCTGCAGCTCTGTTTTTCAGCTGTGTCATTGCCAGTCGCCGGTTGCTACGCTGCCTTTACATAATTAATGATGCAGTGGAGTAAGTCATGACACTCTTCGAGCCTGCTCTGTGAGCTCTAACTCTGAGTCAGATCTTCAGGAGAGGTGCCATCTTGGAAAGAGTTTTAAAATATTGTGGAGAAGCGCGTTAACAACCGAGGGCCTGAAGAGGAGGTATCTGTAGGTGTCCCGAGCAGCTTAATCCCGCCTGCTGGTGCTGGTGCGCTTCCTCTTCCCTCTCTGACCTCCGTAGCTGCGCACATGCCGGATCAAACTCCTCCCACCAAGTCGGCACGCAGATAAATAACAAACAACAAACAAATGAACAAATAAACAAACAAACTTAAAGAGGGGTTCTCAGCCACCTAGAGCGCAGGTCTGGGTGTCCTCATGCAACCTACCATCACTGCTGCAGCTTTAAGAAGATGCACCAGGTTTAACTTCATGTGGATTTTCAAAATAAAAGCCTCCCAAGGTGGTGAACCCTTTTCACACATACAGCCCTGATATTTCCTGAAACATCTGGGTAACCTTCACACAGTGATGGGTAAGCTATTGTAAATTGTTGTAAATTACTAGTTACTCATGAAAAAAATCAGCTTCACTACACTGGAGAAAAGAAGAAAGCTACACTGTAAAAAGTGCTATTAATTTTACAGTAACTTACTTTAATTTTTTCCCCCACAGTATTAGCCTACTACTGTATTTTCATTAACAGTTTAACAATAATATCTGTACTCACAGTTTCATTGACTCATTGGTCCTTCCTTTATTTTCATTTATCATTTCTGTATTTCATTTTACAACTTAATTACTGCATTTCAAATAAAAGTAAACTTACTGTATTTTAATTTACATTTATAGTATTGTATGTTTCACTGTTTTTCTCATTATTTCATAGCAATGTATCATTTTGTACAGAAATCCCATATTCCATATTTTTGTACAATAAAACTAACAGAAAAAGAAACATTTAAAAACAAATCATGCCTGCCTTCTGTCAGTTTTCCTGGGCAAAATGGAATTACAGTATTGACTGAATACAGACTGAATACATTGCCATTTACAGTAATTTCCTGTATAAACCTTTTACAGCAGGTAAAGATATTAAAGTAAAATACTGTTCAGTCTACAAAAATCAGTTACAGTGTAAGTTAGAGCAACATGACAAAAGTTGCTCACTATATCCAAGCTTTTTTCATCTATTTTCCAGACATTATCATCATTATTATTTTTATTGTCACGATTGTTGTCCTTTGTTGTGCTGTTATTATTACATTCAAACAATGCTTTTTTGCATATTTTTGGAATTGGTCTATTTGTTTTACTTATCTATATAACCTATGTTTTGTTCTGCTGCATTACTTTGATTTGCCTTGTTAAATATGTTTGTCACTTTCCAGTTCTGCTCCTGTACACTATAACTGATTTTTGTAAATCTAACAGTATTTCACCGTAATATCTACAGCTACCTTCTTAAAAATATCTATACAGTAAAATACTGTTGATGGCAAAGGATCATGGGAAAGCATACTGATCTCTGCTAACTTAACAGTATCTTACTGTAATATTTACAATTACCTATAGTAAAATGTCTATACAGCACATAACTGAAAAGGGCAGTTTGCTGAGTGTCCTCCCCCTGCTCTCTCTCACCCTATCACAAGCCTATCCACTATCTCTCTCTCTCTCTCTCTATCAGTTAATTAATAAAATGCCAAAACTTAATCTTAAAAAAAAAAAAAAGATATTCTCTTCTGGTTGAAATGTGTACAAAGCCCTCAAAATGTTAGATCACAAAAAACGGCCTGAACCAGACTTGATAGAGCCCTACTTTTTGAAAATAACCGCTGATTTTGTACCACAGCCTCTTACAATCATTTTTAATCTCTCTATTGAAAACAAAGAAATCCCATCAGTTTGGAAGTCAGCTTTTGTTACACCCTTGTTGAAAGGAGGAGATCCGGCAGTTTTAACAAACTACAGACCGAAATCAAATCTGTGTGTCTTTTCAAAAATTCTTGAATCCCTTGTGTGTGATCAACTAAAAGACTTCCTGTACTCAAATGAACTTCTTCCAAACCTGCAGTCAGGCTTCAGAAAAAAGCATAGTTCTATCACTTTGGCTACAAAAGTGATCAATGATATCCTTGTTGCTCTTGATAAAAAGCAATACTGTGCTTGACTTTTTATTGATCTGTCAAAGGCTTTTGATACCGTGGACCATGCTGTTTTAAGGCATAGGCTTCTTTGTTTGGGACTGTTGGATCATGCAGTTTCCTGGTTCACAAATTATTTGAGTGACAGAACACAGTGTGTTAAATGTGATGCTCTGTGCTCTGAATTTGTGAGTGTCCGCAAGGGGGTCCCACAAGGTTCAGTATTAGGGCCTCTCCTATTCATTATGTACATTAATGAATTAGGACAAAATGTGTCGGACGCCAATATGCATTTTTATGCCGATGACACAATTATTTATTGTTTTGGCATAACCCCAGCTAAAGCTGTTGAATCTTTGCAGAAAGCTTTTGATGTTGTTCAACACACACTTCATCAGCTAAAACTAGTTCTCAATGCTGATAAGACTAAGCCAATGTTGTTTTCGAACTCAGAGAAGATATCTCAAACTATCCCCACAGTGTTAACTCTTGAGGGAAATGTCATAGAGGAGGTTCATCTGTACAAATACCTCGGTGTGTTGCTTGATGACTCCCTTAGCTTCAAGCCTCATATTGACAATCTTGTGAAGACACTCAAACTCAAATTGGGATTTTTCTTTCGAAATAAATTTTGTTTTTCTTTCGAGTCAAAAAAAGCGTCTTGTCACTGCAACATTTTTATCGATTTTAGATTACGGAGATTTGTTGTATATGACTTTCTCAGATCAATGTCTTCGAAAGATCGACACTGTGTATCATGCTTCTCTGAGGTTCATTACCAACTGTAGAGCCTTGACCCATCATTGTGAATTGTATTCTCCAGTGGGATGGGCTTCTCTGTCCACCAGGAGACTGGGACATTGGTACACTTTTATCTACAAGGCCATACTTGGACTACTGCCCTCCTACATTTGTATGTTGATCACTCAGAGAAGTGTTGATTCTTATGGTTTGCGTTCAAATGATCACTTGTTGCTTTCACTTCCATTTGCCTGCACAGAACTGGGAAAAAGGGCTTTTGCCTACTCTGCTCCTTCTGCATGGAACATGTTGCATAAAGACTGGAAATTAAAATTTCTTTAAATGCATTGAAATCCAAACTGAGAGCATTTGAAACAGCCTCCTCAAATTGTAACTGTTTTCTGTAAAATTAATTGTTGATTGTAAATTGCTATAATTTTACTGTGTAACTTTGCTGCCTCTTGGCCAGGACTCCCTTGAAAAAGAGGTTTTTAATCTCAATGGGACCTTCCCGGTTAAATAAAGGTTAAATAAAATAAAATAAATGTAGAGCCTATGTTCCAAGTTAATAAAAAGGAAACTTGCAATGATAAAATGTTGTTTTCCTGTCACTTTGTTTTCGAGTGTGCATATATCAAATGTAAAAACACAAATTTAAAATGTTTGAAGCCTTTATGAAAAGAAAAATGTGGTATCAAAGCTGGAATATTTCAGATTGTTAGGACAGACAGTTGAAGCTTGACAGATTGGTGCTCGTCTTCAGCAGTCCTCACGTTTCATCCCCTGAAGGTTTTGTCCTGCAGGTTATTCATTTGCACGATGACTAATCAGAGCAGAACTGGTTTGGCTTGCCCTATATCAGCCATCTGCATGTCCAAAGTTTAAAGGTGCTTTGATTGTAGCCTTAAGACTGGGTCATATAAGTTAAGTCCATTCATGCCATAGCTTTTACAGGCTGTTGAAAACACCATGAGCGAATTCAAATACCTTTATTGGTTTATTTCTATCAGAGTGAAAGGTTGCATTGTGTTAAGCTTGGCGAGTAGGTGGTTAAACCTGTTGCTGGGTATGATGAATTCTATCAAAGGCTGTGATTGGCTGATAGAAAATAATGAGATGGGCTTATAAAGAGGCTTAAAAATAATTCACCCTGATTAAGAAATCAAGTGAGACATTATGAAATTAAGAGTATTGACTCAAGAATTTAAGAATATTTCCTTTAAAGAATTGTCTGTACATGTTCTCTTTCCCTTGTTAAACTTTAAATTCACACTAGAGTCTTAAATTCAATTGTTTATTAGATCAGCCTTTCCTCGACTTTAAAAACATTTTAGCCTTTTTTAAGTTCTCCTCATAACTTCTAGCAGGGTCGTTTTAGGAGCCCTAAATCTCGCAAAGCAGCTGGATTCCTGAGATTCAGCGACAGTCATCAGGCAGATCCATCCTGCAAAGAGTCTATTGGCTGAGTACATTAGAGCCCGTCAAGGACAAAGAGGCAGTAACTACTAGCATGGATTAGATGTGCCGAAGTGAGAAGTTAACCTGAAACACCAGATGGACTGTTCAATATATTTCACTCATTCATCTGGAAAGAGGCCATAGAAAGTGTTTGGAATGGGTAGACCCTTTCAAAAGCAGCAGGTGCTTGGACCAGCATTGTGTCACATATTACAGGCCAATCAGATAATTTAGTGGGCAAGCACTCAAGCACTACAGAGCCTGAGCCACTTCGTAAAACTAACTTTCATCAAAACATATTGGTATTGGATCAAAACTGTCCTTACTATGGAGAAGTCTGTAGTGTTCTTTGTTTTTCATCTAACAATGATATGTGACACAGATCTGGTAAAACTGCTACTGAAGCTGTTAGCATCTATGCTAATCCCAGTACAAGCAGTCACTTCCAGCTGTCGCCTCCCTTGTAGCTCCACCTCTTCCTGCTCTAAACGCTGACTGGGCCGTGCCAATTTGGGCTGAGCACAACAGTTGCAGATTGGAGGTTGGCAAGATGGATCCAGGTCCAGCTGCTGAGCAAGGTTAGTGAGAAGTGACTTTAAAGGGCTTTTCAGTATTTATGAAATTGGGTCGTATCAGGGACTTCACAATAATCCTTAAAGTGGCTGAAAGGGCTTCTAGCAGCGCTGCCACTATCAGGAGAAGGAGCCCGGTAAGAAAGACTACTGTAGACTTCCGGTTGGAGCGGCGCCATGTAAAGTCGGAGTGAAGTGGAGCTCCCCACACGATACGCCAAATTACGAACATATTGCCACTTATCAAGATAGCAGCCCACAAAGCTGCCTCTAGTCAGGCAAGACTTCATTAGACAAAGTTTCGTCGAGTTGAAACGAAGTTTTGAGACTCCGTCAAAGTGAAGATGAACAAGAGCCGAAGCGGCCGCAAGGATGCAGAAGCTGTACCTAGCCAAAATGCTATCGCTAGCTCCGACCTTCTAGCCACTTTGAAATAAGTCACTTGTTCAGCTAGTGACCAAGATGTGGTCCTTCAGGCAATTACTTCACTTAAAGAGGATTTGCTGGCAAAGATTGAGGAAAAATCGGCTGGCCAGTCTGCAGAGCTCCGCAGTCAAATCGACCAACTCCGGACCGAACTACGAAGTGCAGTGGAGCACGCTAACGCCAAGGTAGAGGCAGCGGAGAAGCGGGTCGCGGAGTTGGAGACAGCAATGGGAGGTCACTCGGATGCCATCAACATGTTCGAAAATGACTTTGCTGATATTAAAAGACAGTTGGCTGTGCTGAAAGAACGGAGTGAGGACTTAGAGGCGAGGTCCCGACGCTCAAACATCCGCATTACAGGAGTGAAAGAGGGTCGAGAACATGGCGGCCGTGTAACAGATTTCATCGCAAAACTCCTGAAAGACGCCTTGAACCTCGAGAAGATGCCGCTTTTGGACCGGGCTCACCGCACCCTCCGCGTCAGACCGACTGATGACAACGAACCGCCGCGAGCTTTTGTAGTGAGGTGCCATTATTTCTCAGAGAAGGAGGAAATCATAAAGAAGGCTATAGAAATGAAGTCCATTACTACAGCCCGGGGTGAGCGGATACGCATCCTTCCTGACTTCACCCAGACGGTGAGCAAGCAGCGTGCTGCCTTCAACGAGGTGAGGGGTCTGCTGTGGAGCTGAGACGGTGTCCGCTTCGGGCTGCGATACCCTGCGGTTCCGCGGATAACAACGCAAGACGGTCGGGAGATGAGCTTCAAGGACCCGGCACGCGCAAAGGACTTTATCCTGGAGAAGCTGACTAAAAAGAAGTGACAACTTTATGATTTACACCTGCTTGTGCCTTATTGGATTAATACGGCTGCCATGGTGTCTTCAGCCCTGCAAAGTGTTGCTGGCAGTCAGGTAACATTGATGACTACATGATGGCATGCCTCAGTTGGTATTAATGTCAGCCCTGTATCTGTACTTAAAGCATTTATCCTGCTGCTAACAAAATGTCAGGGTTATACTAAGCGACAAATAGTGACTATTTGTTTTCTAAGTTGTTCACAGATGGACTGCTATCCACATTAGTCATGTTATGTTTGGCATTTAGCTTCATAGTTCAGTATTAAACCCACAGGATAAATTCTGGTCATGTAATGGGTCATTAATAGGTCATTAATAGACCAAGTGCAGTTGCACATTCGTATAGTTAGCGCTCAATACATTCTCAGTGACTGAACGTGGTGCTGTGGCTCTTGCCGCCACACCTTACCATACAAACCTCTACACACCATATTAGTTCAGCTGAGAACATCATATTTCTTGTGATAGTAACCTTAGAGCCTAACTATTGCAATTTCCACCTCTGAATTATGCCCATGATGTTATTCTGTTTAATTTTTTCTGTATTAATCGACATGTTTAGTTACGAATAGGCCTATTATATCTTGCCTGGGATAAGTTATATGCATTTGGTGTGTGTTAGACCTTGAGAACAGCCCTGTCGCTTTCTGAACTAGAGCAGCTCGACAGCTTTGTACTCAAAGAGCAATATGATTCACATGTTCAAGTTAGGCTTCCAAAGTGTGGGTTCACATGGTAAGCTATTTAGGTTTAGGATTAACTGGAAGATGGAGCAGTCCAAGTTCTGTTCGATATTGTTAGTTCTGTATACTGTTGACTGTGTCAGTGTTGTGCTTATGCCCCCCCCCCCCCCCCCCCCCCTTCCTTCTGCCCTCCATCATTTCTTATCTTTTTTGCCTCCCACTCAAGAGTTCCTCCATGATCAGAAAGAGTGGTGTCATAGTTCCTGGTCCCAGGCCTTTTTCAATACGACTGGCGATGAGTTTTTGGGGTTCGGTGGCAACATCATATAGGAGTCTTTGGGGATGGCTTCAGGTAATATAGGCAGAGTGGATTCAACATTTGTAAGTTGGAATGTACGGGGGCTAAATCACCCAGTAAAGCAGTACAAGGTGTTCACACACTTAAGCAAACTTAAATCTGATATAGTATACTTACAAGAGACACATCTGCTAAATAAGGACCACCCTAAACTACGCAAAGGAGGTTTTACACAAATTTACCATTCTAATTTTAACAGCAAAAGTAGGGGAGTTGCTATCCTTATGCATAGAAGGGTATTGTTTACAGAGGAGGCCATTATAAAGGACAGAAATGGTCGGTACATAATAATTCAGGGCAAATTATTTAATATGCCTGTAGTTTTGGCTAATGTGTATGCCCCTAACTGGGACAACGCACAGTTTTTCAGTGATTTCTTTTCACAACTACCTAGTTTAGATAAATATAACTTAATTTTAGGTGGAGACCTTAATTGTGTTCTACATTCAACTTTGGATCGTTCCAGCCCTACAGTGAAACCAATTAATAAATCTGCACAATGCATTAACTCTTTTCTGCAAGCATATGGTGTATGTGACCCCTGGAGATTTAAATACCCATCATCTAAACAGTTTTCTTTTTATTCACCTGTGCATCAAACGTACTCCAGGATTGATTATTTTCTACTGGATTGTAAATTACTTCCTTTGATAACACAGGTGAACTACGACAGCATAGTTATTTCAGATCATAGTCCAGTTTTGCTGAAGCTTCGCTTCCCAGAAAACACGCTTCCCCGGTGTACATGGCGTCTCAACCCAAGACTTATGGCGGATCAGGATTTTGTTAAATTCATAGAGGCTCAAATTAACCTCTTCCTCGAAACTAATGAATCTCCAGAGATAAGCTACATCACTCTATGGGAAACTTTAAAAGCATTTGTAAGGGGTCAAATCATTTCATATCAGGCAGGTGAAAATAAGAGGAAATCAAAGCGTACCAAAGAAATAATGGATAGAATTAAAACAATTGACCAGATACATTCAACAGTACCATCTGCAGCACTACATAAGGAGAGATTATTATTGCAGACTGAATTTGACACACTAACCAATGAAAATGCTGAAGATCTCTACCTAAAATCGCGACAAACCCATTATGAACATGGCGAGCGGGCTGGTAAGCTCCTATGTCACCAATCGAAACAATCTGCTGCTGCAGGCTCTATAGCTGCAGTTAAAAATGGCGAGGGCCACATTATTCTAGATCAACATGGCATTAATGATCAATTCAAACTTTTCTATAAGGACCTTTATACATCCGAGGAGGGAAATGACGAACAGGTGGAAGATTTTTTTAATAATTTAGAGATGCCTTCTCTGGACGAGCCAGATAAATTCAATCTTGAAAGTAATATAACAGTAGCTGAGATTGATAATGCAATCAGGAAACTCAAGTCGGGAGAAGCCCCGGGCCCTGACGGGTACCCAGTTGAGTTCTATAAAATGTTCTCTGCTAAGTTAACTCCCCTGTTATGTAAGGTATTTGAGGAGGTCCTTGCCACCAGATCTCTTCCCCCAACTATGACTCAAGCCGAAATATCGGTCCTCCTGAAAAAGAATAAGGATCCGCTTAGGTGTGACTCGTATCGTCCCATAAGCTTACTTTGTTGTGATTATAAGATCCTGGCTAAGGTGCTGGCAGCCAGACTGGAGCCTATCATGACTAAGCTTATACATCCAGACCAGACTGGTTTTGTTGCTGGCAGACAACTATCTAGTAACCTCCGTCGCTTGTTTAATGTAATATATGCACCCAACGATAATATCAATCCTGAGATTTTAATTTCTTTAGACGCCCATAAAGCCTTCGATAGAATTGAATATTGCTACTTGCTCATAGCTTTGAAAAGGTTTGGTTTTGGCTCTAATTTCTGCTCCTGGATAAAAATTCTGTATGCTATGCCTCAAGCGTCTATACGAACAAATAATGTTATATCTGAATACTTCCCTCTCTACCGTGGAACGAGACAGGGGTGTCCCCTGTCCCCTCTGCTCTTTGATGTTGCCATCGAACCCCTTGCAATCATGCTAAGGAACACAGCCAGTTTAGTTGGGATACGCAGGGAAGGTCAGCTACATAAGCTTTCGCTATACGCAGACGACCTCCTCCTTTTTCTGTCAAACCCAAACTCCTCCATTCCGGCTGCTCTTAAAACAATCTCAGACTTCGGGCATGTCTCGGGGTACAAAATCAATCTGTCAAAGAGCCTACTTTTTCCCATAAATGAGAGGGCTCGACAAATGTCTTTTCAGTCATTTCCATTTTCAGTTAGCCTCAATAAATTCACATATCTAGGCGTAAATGTAACACATAAATACAAGGATTTATTTAGCAGTAATTTTCAAACAGCCTTTGATAAAGCAAAGCAGGACATGTCACGGTGGTCTACTCTGCCTTTATCACTGGCTGGGAGAATAAACTTAGTTAAAATGACAATTATGCCAAGGTTTTTATTTTTATTCCAGACAGTACCAGTTTTCATCCCCAAGTCATTTTTCAAGAATCTTAACAAACATACATCAACCTTTATCTGGAACAAGAATGTACCCCGTATTAGGAAGGATTTTATGGAGCGGCAGAAGGAGGAAGGAGGATTGGCGTTACCTAACTATATGCATTATTACTGGGCTGCTAACCTCCACAAACTGATATACTGGGTCTGCGTTCTGCCAGAGGGTGAAGCACCAGCCTGGGTGCTTATGGAGCAACACTCATGCAACCCAATATCATTGTGTTCGCTGATATGTGCCCCAATACCATTGAGTAAACGCTTCCACACCAACAACCCAGTTATCCGCGGATCACTCAGGGTGTGGTCACAGTTCAGAATTCACTTTAACAGTAAGGAGGCCCTCCCTACGGCTCCTATTGTTTTGAACCCTTTGTTCCCTCCCTCCCTGATAGACTCTGCATTTCAGCTCTGGTCTAGAAATGGGGTCAAGTGTGTGAAAGACCTTTTTAAAAATGGCATTCTTAGATCCTTTCAGCAACTAAGTACAGACTTTGACATACCTAAATGCAATTTCTTCAGGTATTTACAGATCCGTAGTTTCATTAAAACACACTTTTCCCCATCCCTGACTTCACTGCAAGGTGGTTGGATAGATGAACTACTAAATACAGACCCCACCCGTAGGGGTATGGTCTCCATCCTCTATGAAAATATCCAAAGAGTAGCTTCCCCATCCCTTGGACACATAAGGAGGCAGTGGGAGGAGGAGCTAGGGACAGCAATGTCAGACATGGAGTGGCAGCGGGCAATAAAACTTATACACTCCTCTTCTTTGTGCGTTAGGCATGGGTTAATACAGTTCAAGATTATCCACAGGCTGCACCTGTCCAGAAGCAAGCTGGCTAAAATATATCCAGGCTCCGATCCATCCTGCCCTAGATGTAACCTGGAGCCAGCAGATCTCAGCCATATGTTTTGGAGTTGTCCCAGGCTGGCTTCATTCTGGAAAAATGTATTCCGAACCTTCTCTCTCATGTACGGAAAAGTCATCACTCCTGACCCTTTAACTGCTGTCTTTGGTGTGGCGCTGGATGGGGCACATCTATCGGCTAGTCAGGCTGAGGCTATAGCTTTTTCTACACTATTGGCCAGACGACTGATTCTTTCAGTCGTGGCACCTGATTTTATTGCAATTTTATTCTGATTACATTTCAAATCTATTCATACTGTTTATCCCCCCTTCTTTTTTATTATTATTATTGTTATTATTGTTATTATTTATTTATTTATATGTATATATATATTTTTTTTCAATTGTATATTTTTTACTCTATTTGTCCATCCTCCCCCCATATGTCGATCGTTTGGTGAGTGATCTGGTACGGGCACATTTGTGAGCACAATTGTTATCTGTTATTTGAGTTTGGTGCGTTGTGGGACTTAGGGCTCTATGTGCACTGTTGTTATGCTGTTTCCTGTCTGAATGTTTTAAATATATGAAAACTCAATAAAAATACTTGAATAAAAAAAGGAAGACTACTGTAGGCAGGTACGGTCATTTTGTGTAAGTGTGCGCGTTTTGCTTAATGTCTAAACTGCTGCTAGCAGTTGAAACTATAAATGTCATTTCCTCACTGTTGTCCCATGAAAAGATATAATAAAATATTTGCAGAAATGTGAGGGGTGTACTCACTTTTGTGAGATACTGTGTGTGCAACAGATCCCAGCTCTATATGCTTACCTCTGATTCAGACCTAACAACAAGAAGGTTCACTGGCATGGGCTTGTAGGTTACACACAAAGACCACCAGGTAACTCTGGATCTCCACAGAAGTTTGTTCCCTTCTTTCTACCAGGCTGCTGAATCTTGTTCTGAAGAATTTCTTTTTCTGCATACTCAGCTTCATAAAGGTCACTTTATCACTTATCACTCAGATTTGGTTCAGTTTTAGTTTCTTCTGCTATTGTTGTGTCCAAAGAGTGAAACAGCAGATCAGTGAAATCAATGCGCACAGGCGGAAAAACACATGGCCATTTTCTGCATCATTAAATAGTGCTGAACACAGACACTTCCTGGTGGCCAAATAAAGCACTTAGACATTTTTGAACCTATCGTTCATTTGACCTAGTTTCGTGGCTTGTCTTTACTTAAAACTCACACAATTACAGGGAATAACTGTACCTGCCTACAGCTGTCTAACTTTCCAGTTGTGATTGTTCTTCATAAAGGGATACGCAAACTTTTTTTTTTTCTTTTCGTGACTTGCCTCACTCCAGAGTCCATGACAAGCAGATGGACACCATTCCTTCGTATGTACGTGCAGCAACAAGGAAGAGACAGGCAGAGCTTGCCCAGTTAGCTTTGCTCAAACACTGGGAGTTAATGGATAGCATTAGCCTGCCTCTGCCTATATATATATATATATATATATATATTTATGTGTATATATATATATATATATATATATATATAAATATATACACACATATATATAGAGAGAGATAGAGATAGATATGGATATAGATAGATATAGATATATAAATGTAGATAGATTGATAGATACGCATATGTGTGTGTGCGTATAAAAGTCAGAGAGTATCTCTCTCACACACTCTCATAAATATACACACATATATCAATGCTATATATGTATATATGTAAATACATATATATGTTTATATATATATGTATATATATATATATATATATATATATATATATATATATATATATATATATATATATATATATATATATATAAACGTGTGTGTGTGGTTTGCGAAATACCTATCATACATCAAAGATCTCAATATGCCACACATCAGAATGTTCTATTACCGTCAAGCCCACTAAAATACGCTGAACCATGTGTTCTATATCATACCTACATGTATGACGTGTGCAGAAAAGAAACGTTAAAATCAGTTTAGTATTCAGGGAGTTATGATAGATTAAATGCGCTGACACGTCATTGCACCTGCCAAATAGATTACACTGAATGGAGCGGCTGACCGGACCAAGATTGCAGCTGTATTTTTTGCGCCCCACCAGCCAATGCGGCGTCTACTCTTTATTATGTCTATGATTATCATTGTCATATATGGAGAGTAACTAATCACATTTACCTAAGAAATTGTTATTTACGGAAGAGTATAAGGGCCATGTTAGATGGAGAAAATAATTTTGGGGAAGTTGAGATTAAAGTCGAAATTTCGGGATCAAAGTTGAAATGATGGGAATAAAGTTGTAATACAATTTTGTGATAAAAGTCGTAATGTTGAGAAAAAAGTAGAAATGTCTAGAAAAAAGTCGAAGTGTTGAGATAAAAAGCCGAAATGTCGAGAATAAAGTTGAAATACTTTATTCTAGACTTTCAACTTTTTGTCTCAACATTTTAACTTTAATGTCATCATTTTGACTTTTATCACGAAATTGTGTTTCAACTTCATTGTCAAAATTTCAACTTTTATCTCGTCATTTCAACTTTTATCTCAAAATTTCGACTTTATTATCGTCATTCCGACTTTAATCTCGACCTGCCGTAAATTATTTTTTCCATCGAAAATGGCCCTAATGCTCTTTCGTAGTTATTAACCCTTTGACTTCCAGACTAAAAAAAGGATTTACAACACATTATTTGTTGGTAAAATTGTGTTCCGTCCTCTTCATTTAGCAACATTTCAGGTTTTATTTTTCAGATTACCCAATCAGGAAGCAGATATGTTGGTCAACCTGCTGGTTAGCTTGCCTGTTCAGGATTTTCCTGGGCATGAATGAATTTTTTTCATTCTGCAACGTTTTTTTTGTTTGTTTTTCGTATGAAAACATCACAAAGAGCAAAATATATAGATACGTAGCTGGTGACCCAGTTTTCTGAGGAATCATAGAACATTTTGTATCATCAAATTTATTTCCTTCAACTAAATTTTGAGTGTTAGAAGATCTGGAAATAAGTGAATTTTTTCTTACTCCAATGTATGATCTAACTGTTAGATTTCTGAAGAGCTATGCAGCAACAATTCACTTCCAATTTTTTTTTTTATAGTTTTCAAACAATTATAATCATGCACAGCAACGCCTCCCAGCGGATACAAATTGGTGTTACAAACATTATTTAGAGAGGTGAATAAGGAGAAACAGACAAAGGTGGTCTTTCAAAATTTTGAATACAGTGGTAATGAAGCAGAAAGTCAACCACACGGTTACAATGCCAGTCAAAGTGTTAAGTTGTTTTTTTTTTTTAAGTCATTTAACCTTTAAGATAAATTGAAATCTTTTTTGTTTCTTTTTGCTTTTACTTACGGAAGAGGGTTAGGGCCACTAAAAAAACAGGTTGAAAACGTGTTTTTAGAGGTACAGTTAGAGTTCTCAGAAAAAAAAGAATTCTGAACGAAAAGACTTTTTCTCTGAATTCTGACTTAAATCTCATAATTCTGACTTTTTTTACAGACTTGAAAAAAAAAATCAACCTCGAAAAAACAGTTTTCAAACTCTTTTTTTTTCTTGTGGTCCTAATCTTCTTCCACATTTACTTGTGTTTTCAGTGTCAGAATTCCGAGAATGAAGTCCGTTTTCTCAGAATTCTGACTTTTTTCACAGACTGAAAAAACATCAACCTCTAATTTTTTTTTTTTTTTTCAGTGGCCCTAATCCTCTTCTGTGTTGACTTGAGTATGTTCTGTTTTTTTTTAAAAAGAAAACACCCCTATTCTTTGACTGGGGATAGTTCCTGACAATTTTTTATATATTAAAATGCAATTATAGACTCACTTTATCAATCCCATTACTTATCAGTTCCCTTATTAATTTTTGGTGGATTTTATGTCCCACTAGAAGGCACTTAGAGAGCACAAACCCCCGCCAAGGTAGCTCACATATTGCTGTTACATCTATAAGCAATAGTTCCATGATAAAGTTACCATCATAATATGATGCCTTGACCCAGAAAACCCACAACTAGCACTCAGAATCATGTTGATATCATTATAAGTTTGACTGTTATTGTGCAAAAACGATTATTTGATAATGGTGGTTAACTGGATCACCACCGAAATGTAATCATTTGTAAGTTGGGCCATTCCCAACATCTCCTGAAATTTTTGGCAAAATCTGTAGTTTTTATGTAATCTTGGAAACAAACAGACAAACATACGCTGGCAAAAACATAACCTCCGTGGCAAGGGTAACAATGTCAAATACACAACACTCTTGATATTTATTACCATGTTCTGTTGACAAATAGTTTGGTGTATTCTTAATATCTATAGTCTTGCTTGAATCTACAAACAGACATCACACGCTTGTTGATTTTTTCATGTTGTTGAACATTAAGCCACACTACAGATTGCTTCTGCCCACCTGTCCACCATGATCACCTCCTCTTCTCCTTTAGATGTTGTTGAGAAGACTTCCTCTAGTGCTTAGTTTATTCCTCGAAGGGGCTTGGGGAGCAGAAGAGCATGACATCTTTTACTAAACTTCCAGTTCAGGGAGAAATGTGCTATACTGCTTTAGAGAAAATGCCCCTTAAAATGCTCCTTTTTTATTCCTGGGATTTATGATGTCATAGCAATACAGCCTCCACCTACATGTGTGCTTTCTGCTCATCACAAGCAGACACCATGACTGTTTTAAAGGTCCACTTGGCGGCCTGTAACCCCTCCGTCCCCTCCCATCAGGCATCATTTGGGCAGCCAATCAGTGCAGAGCTTATTATCACAGACTCTTGTAGCCTCCCTGCCCCCTCAGATCTGAGTATTTCCACAGGGGAGGAAAAAAGAACTGCATCTGATCCTGTGCAGAGATTCATTTATTCTTTTTTTTATTCAACTTAAATCAAATTCTTGATTAATAGACATCAAATTAATGATGTAAATGGTTAAACATACCAGGACATGGGACCTTCAGAACCACATTTTTCTCCCTCACCAGATTGGATGCTTTGAGAGCCAGTTAATGATTATCGAGCTAATTTATACTGCAGATGAGGTCAAAAGCTCTGCTTGATTTCCAACCTTTTGCTAAAAAATGCTGCATTGGAGTGACTGAACACTGTATTGATTTCATTCACAATGTTTTACTTTTTCACAATCACTCTTCTTGTTTTGGTACTGTATCAGCACACTCACTGCATGACCTGCGTGCTCTTTGGCGTGGTGTAAAGTAAGAGACAAAACAAAGGAGCTTGTGGAAAAGTACAGGGATGTTAATATGCTCAGAGCAGTGTACAGTCCTCCCAATGCTGTTTTTGGTTTGTTTTCACCTAAAGCTCACTGAATAGCCAGAGGCTCTTGGCTCCACCTGAGCAATATATAGTCTAACGTCTGTGCTTCTCACGTCCTTACAGGGGCAGAGCTGACCAAAATCATGAGGGCCTTTGTTTGATATTAAAATTAAGGTTATTCAGTACCATTTAAAATAATCTTTAACTACTTATTATTTATGTTGTGCCTTGAATCCCAAATTTTTTTCTGCCTCTCCCTGAGATATCTATCCATTTGTCCTGTTAAGGTTTACTTTATTACATTTTTACTCTGTTCTTAGTTTATCTATGATAGTTTATCTCTATTTTAAGTCTTTACCTGTAGTTATGTGTGAAGTGTGTTGTGCTAGGGTGTCCCAGAGAAAAATGTTTAAACACACATTTCTGAAAGCGGGACAAGCAACACAAGAGGACACTCAGCCTTGGTAATAATTTTGACTAATTTGCCGAAAAACTTGATAATGATGCCACGATACTGATGGTTTGTAGGATGTTTTTTTTTTTTTTTTTTGTATGTTTTACACTTGGATAAAATAATATATCTAATAACCCTTTATTGAATGCTAGTAAAGTTTGAATGTTTATATTTACAGAAACAAATTAAACTTTTGCGTGAAATGCAGTCATCTTTATTTAGGCTTATTTATACATTCAAACTTTACTAGCGTTCAATAAAGAGTTATTAGATGTTTAATTTTATCCAAGCATAAATCGTGACTTCAGAAATTCAAGGAAACAAAAAAATGCCTTGCCTTTTACACATAATATTTTAGTTGACTAAATTTACAGTAGATTTCGTCGACTAAAATGTTGTGGAATTTCATCAACTAAAACTCGACTAATATTAAAACAATTTAGATGACTAAATTATGACCAAAACTAGAAGATATTTGAGGAAAAAAACTATAACTTAAACTAAATTAAAAAGTGCTGTCAAAATTAACACTACTTGGATCATTGCTGATTAAAAGCTCTGTGGCAAAGAAAAATGTATGAAACTAACATGATTTGTTTATCAAGTTAATCAAGACAAAATAACAGAACTGGCATGATTTTTTTAGGCTCAAATATAATCAGATATAATCTTGGTTTGGTCCTACTTCAGCACACTTATTGCATGACCTGCGTGCTCTACAGAATGGAGTTTAGTAAGAGACAAAACAGGAGCTTGTGGACAAGTACAGGGATGTAAATATACTCAGAGCAGTGTGCAACCTCCCAATGCTGACTAATATTAATGCTAACCTAACTTGCATGATTTGTCAGGCTAAAATATAACGGATGGGATAAAGCTATTATCAAACTATTATGGAACTACAACATGGCTGCTACACCTAGAAACAGCAACCACATTTCCAACTTATAATGTCACGTTGCAACTCTGATTTGAGATTTTCCATTTAATCAAATAACCTGATCAAGTTGGTGCTCATGGCTGTGACAATCATGCACATTTTACAGTTTGTTAAAAGTCCCATGACCTGGTGTGTTTGGCTGTTTATCTTTGGTGTCTATTGAGCAAGGATTTGATTTAGGTTGAATAAAAAAATCAAACTGTCGTCTCTGTAGGGGATCAGATGCAGCTCTTTTCCCCTCCCCCGTGGAAACACTCAGATCTGAGGGGGCGGGGAGTCTATTATAGGAGCTCTGAGCTGATTGGCTATCCAAATGATGCCTGATGGGAGGGGGAAGGAGGGGTTACAGGCCACCAAGTGGACTTTCAAAACAGTCATGGGCTCAATCCCAAACCGCCCCCTCCACACTACCGAGTGTCACTCCAAATGAAATCACACTCGTAGCTGTGGAGGGCACTTTAATTGAAGGGGGAGGGTACAAATATGACGGGCAGGAATGGGAGGCCCTCTTCAATTCACCAGAAAACAGAAGACCTTGTCGCCATGGCAACAGAAAGATGCCCCCGTGTATGACTGTTACGCTGTGCTTCCAAAAGCACAGCGTAACAGCGCAGCATGTCTTCTTTTTTGTGAAATGAGAATCATTCGCAGTTCAGAGCCGCACCAGCTGTCTCGTTTTTTTCTACTGTCCCTGTAAAATCCTAAAATCAGAAACCATTACAATGACAGGAGCTACATTATACTTCAAACAATTTTAAGTGATTCCACGTCCTTCAATCCTATTACCAGCTGACATTTCCAATCAAACAAACGAATTAATGCTGCCAATTGTGCTCACATTTTGAGGTGCCAGGGCTGCACTGTCAAATCAAATGTCAGCATTAAGTAAGATTTGCTTGTTTCTTTAATCTTTTTAAACCACGCTTTTTGGCATTTTCTGTCAGTGTGATAAAGGTGTGGCAAACATATTGAACACATGCAGCACTTAAATTTATATTTTGTTTCCTCCTCCATTTAGGCGTTGCACTTCCTGCAAAAGTTGTCGAAAGTGTGCATTGATGCAGACTCGCTACTTAAGGGCTGAATGGTCCACTCCCTCTCCGCACTACATGGTTTGGGACGGCCCTTAATATGGCGGACCCTCAGCGAGTACCGCAAATGGAGGGCTAGTGTGTAGGGAGAGTGTGTAGGGGGCGGTTTGGGATTGAGCCATGGTGTCTGCCTGTGATGAGCAGAAAACACACGTGTAGGTTGAGGCTGTATAGCTATGACACCATAAACCACAGGAAGTAAAAATTAAGCATTTTCGGGGTATTTTCTTTGAAGAGGCATTGAGCATTTCTCTGTGAACTGACAGTTTAGTCAAAGGTGTCATGCTCTTCTGCTCCCCAAGCCCCTCCTAACAACATTAAAAGCAAAGAAAATTAATTTTGCACAACATGGGACTTTTATAAAAATCATTTAATTAGGGTCCCCAACCATTTTTTTGTCCTTGTTAGCAATTAACAAGCAACCATCCGTGTAAAAAAACACAAAACTTCTTTAAAATTCAAAAGCAGGGCAACATCAGATGCATTTTATGTTGCAAAGTGTAACGATCAAATCTCATATGCATGTGTTCATCACAGACTTTATTTCAGGCATTCACCCAAAATAGCTGTTCTAACATCCTACAGATTTAGGGCATCGAGAACTGTAAGTGCTAAAATGCTAACTCACTTATAACATGTCTTAACTATCAAAAGAAATGAAGTCAGGCACATTTCAACATCATGCATTTCATTAATTTATTTAAATAAAATATTATTTGTTTTTATCTTGCATAGTTTCATTCTTCTCTTAAATTCACTTGCTTTAAAACATTTTTTTTTCTTACTGCTGTGCTTTTTTTTTTAATTCTCTTTTTATTGAAAGGCACTTACATTTCTTACAGTTCTCATTGCACAAAGCATCTCTTG
This sequence comes from Cetoscarus ocellatus, assembly GCA_037902135.1. Classification (NCBI taxonomy): domain Eukaryota; kingdom Metazoa; phylum Chordata; class Actinopteri; order Labriformes; family Labridae; genus Cetoscarus; species Cetoscarus ocellatus. The sequence continues at coordinate 2,148,923 of JBAMNC010000440.1, forward strand.
TAATTATTTAAACTTTCTGAGATCCATTGTGAGGTGTCACGCCAAAGTTTGATGCTTCCTTCCATACAGATCCTGGATGTTTAACTGTAGAAAGCCTCAATGTCTTTATCCATGGTGCCTCTCAAGTTTTCCAATACCAGTTCACTCATCATTCTAACATATAACCACAATAACATAGACAGAAAAGAACAGGGAGCCTACAATAACAGTATTTATCATAAAGATGTCAAAGAAAAAGAGGGGTCATCATAAATTGTCAACAAATTCAAATAAACTCTGATTTTACAGGTTTTACATACTCAGTCCATTTAGACCACATTTTACAGAATTTTTTTCTCTGTATTTTGAGGGAAAAAGATAATTTTTCCATTATGTAAATCTCATGTATAACATCCATCCAGTCTTCAATGGTCGGTGGGTCAGCCTTCAACCATTTCCTTGTGATAGATTTTTTACTAGCTGCCAGTAAAATACTCAAAAGTTTCCTATCATTAATATTCCAACTCTCATACTGTATATCACCTCAATATAAGGATTCAAATTTAAATGTGACATTTACACCAAACAAATTCTTAATATGTTCATAAGTCTCTTCCCAGTATTTTCAAATAACCTGGCAGTCCCAGAAAATATGAAAATGATTGGCTCCATTGGTTCCACAAAGCCTCCGGCAAGCATCCCCACTTCTCTGATATCTTTTCTGAATTGGTGTTAAAAAGAAGCGAGCAACGTTCTTCCAACAGAACTCACGCCTGGTGTTTGACCCAGTTGAGTTCCACTGAAGCTTACATATTTTTTCCCAACTCTCCACTGACATGGATACGTTTCCTTCTCTTTCCCATTTTACCTTTATATAACCTGAGTTCACTTGCTTAGATTGTTGAATACATTTATACAGTTTAGATATTATATTGTTAAATTTTTGGGACTTAAGGACTGATAGAAATTCCTGCAGTACTCCCATCTCTACCCCATCCCAAGCCACTCCAAAATTTTTACAAAAATAGCTTCTCACCTGCAGATATCTATAAAAGTCATCTTTTTCCAAACCACATGCCCCCTTGTGGGTAAACCAGTAATAACTGGTCAAGCCCTTACTAATCCATTTCTTTAATCTATTATCATTTTTATTTGGTGCAAAATCAGAATCGTAGGCACACCACCTTAAAATTTTAGATGGAATGTCCAACCTGCAGATTTTAATTGTCTCTCTCCAGGATTTCAAAATAATGTCAGATATAGGATCCTCAGAGACCCTCAGTTGATCCTGCAGCCCGCTATCAGCCAGTAAAGTTATTATTGGTACTCCTTTAACCGTTATGCCTTCTATATCCATCCATCCTGAAGTGAATGTTGATATACAAAGGCAGACTAATGGCCTAAGCTGAGCTGCATAATAATACTCCTGAAGGCAGGGGAGGCCCATTCCATCCTTTTCTTTTCTTAATTGCAGGGTATTATATTTAATTCTGTCTCTTTTCCCTTGCCATATGTACCTGTCCCATTCTAAAAATTGTTTTGTGGTATTCTAACTGGGAGACACTGAAAGAGGTACAGCACCTGCGGCAGAAAAATCATTTTGATTGATTCAATCCTGGAGCCCATATCATATCATCTATGTCTGACTTCATCTTTGAGTTTAAGGGTCCACAATTGAAATCAAATAACTCTGATAAATCCTTGGGGAGACTGACTCCCAGATATTTCATACATTCTGTGTCCCATTTCCATTTGTTAATAGTTCTAATCTCTGGAGGTGGGTTGTAATTACATGATAAAACCTAATTTTTACTTAAATTAATTTTATACCCTGAGAGTGAGCCATAATCCTGCAGCATTGAAGTCCCCTGAAGTCATTAATACCCCTATTATGTTAGGATTCTGTCTAATCCACTGACTCAGGGGTTCGATAAATAAGGCGAAGAGAACCTTGTCTTGTTCCTCTTTCGAGAATAAATGAATTTGTGAGATCTCCGTTAATTTTAATTCTGGCTGTTGGTTTATCATAAAGTGCTTTAAATATATCAATTATAGATGTATGGAAGCCAAATCTTAATAATACTTTAAAAGAAATGACCATCTCACTGAGTCAAACCCTTTTTCCGCATCAAAACTCCAGTTTTTGTTGTATTATTTGTCTCATAATGTATAATGTTTTCCTAATATTATGTAGTGTCTGTCTTTGTCTAATGAAACCTGTCTGGTCTTTATGTATCAACTCTGGTAGGATCAGTTCTAGTCTTTTAGCTAATATGGAGGTTAAAAGTTTGTAATCAATATTTAAAACACTTACAGGGCAATAATTCCCACATTACAATTTGTCTTTTCCCTCTTTAGGAATGACTGAATTTATTGCGTCTCTCCAAGAGGGGGGAGACATTTTCTTTTCCAGCACCCAGTTAAATGTCCTCAAAAGGACTGGGACTAATTGTTCCTGCATTGTCTTATACCACTCTGGGGTGTAACCATCAGTTCCTGGGGATTTCCCCCCTCTTAATCTCCCAATTCTTGAACTTAATTCCTCTGTTGTTATTTTAGATATTCATTTATCATTTTGTTCCTTTGTGAAATGTGGTAAATTTAACTGAGATAACAGAGCTTCCATCTGGTGTTCATCACTTTTTTGTGGTTGGGAATATAGACCTTTATAATATTTTTCAAAGCACTGTTGAATTTTATCAGGAATTATTTCAATCTTATTAGTCATAGGGTTTTCAATTTCTGAGGGTGCTCTCCCTTGCTCGCCTGTCCACCCTCTTCCAGGTCAGCTGCTGTATCTGCTCCATCAGTGTTCCCGGTTGTTTAACTACCTTCATGGTGAATCCACTGCCTGCTAGATTTTCGGTTGCTTCCTTTATTGATTTGTAGATCTTGGTTCCTTCTTTGTACTTCACCCGAAGCCTGGCCGGGAAAAGAGTCTGGAACTGGATGTGGTTCTCTTTCAAAACCTTGCGGACCTCTGCATATTCTCTGCGCCTTTTGAGGATTGCAGGGGGGTAGTCATGGTCCAGCTGTATTTGTTTTTTTTGCCAAGCGAATCCCTTCTTCTGCCAGGCACCACAAAGTATGAACTCTTTAGTTTTAAAGTTTAAAAACTTTGCAATTATAGAACGTGGTGGTGCACCCTCCGGTGGCTGAGGTCCCACCGAAGGGTGGGCTCTCTCTATTTGCAAGTCCGGCACTTCATCTTTTAAACCAAGACCCTCTCGTAGCAGGTTTTCCACGGATGTCACCATCGATGCCGACTCCTTCTCGGATTCCTCCAGTACCCCATATATGCGTATGTTATCAAGTCTGGAGCGACTCTCCTAGTCCATTAGCTTATTCTTTAGCTTTACCTGTAGCTTTAGCATCTCAGTTATTACTTCTTTGGCATTCTGGATCCTCTCCTCGGCTTTTTCGATTCAGTCCTCCGCCTCATCCAACCTGTTATTCACCCTCATAATTTCCTCTTTGATAGCCTCTAAATGCTCTTTGTTTCCTTGGTGAAAGCTTCTTACTTCCAGCAGAATAAGCTCCGAGTCAGCCATGTGTACGGTCCAGGCCTGTGTGTTGCTAGCCGTTCTTCTTAGCTTTACCTGCTAACCGTAGCGCCGTTGCTCCTTTCTCCCCCACCCACCAATGTTCCCAGCCAACTTTGATCGGTGACTTAGTAGGTGTCTTCTCCCCTTACTTAAAACTGCCGACAATAAGATTTTTTAATGTTGTATGGGGATAATTCTGTTATTTCTCTGGCTCAATCAGGAGCTTCCTTGCTATGCTTCCATCCAGACTACACTCAGACCCACTGGTGCTGCTGCTGCTCTGTCCTCTCTTCAGAACCATCCGACTTCCAGTTGTGTGATTTCTCTGGAGGGAGGAGGGTCTCCAGACCTGTCTCCATACCCAGGACCTGTCTCTGCACCAGCTTGTGATACAGCCCCTCACTAGCCATCAGCTGACTGTGAGACCCCTGCTCAGCGATGCAGCCTTTCTCGATCACTATGATGTTGTCCGCCTTTTCCACCGTGCTGAGGCGATGAGCTATCACCAACACCGTACACTCCTGCATGACTTTGTTCAGGGCCTGCTGAACCTGCAAAGAATACAGAAGAGATGAACAAAATCATACCTCAGACAATTCAACGCACACAGCAAAGTCTCAATCTGTGGTATTTGTGGTAGAACAATGTGACTGAAGTATGTTTTTTACTGTACAGCAGCAGCCTGTTGCTACAGCTATGTGTTGGTTCTTTGTTAAGTTATGGCGGAGGTGCCCAAACTTTTTTATAATTAAGGGCGACATACAGAAGTAGAAAGCACTCAGAGAGCTCAGACCTCCACCAAGCAGCTCATTTCCAGCAGTGGCTTTTTCACAACCCCTGTAAAGCTGCGTTCACACCGAACGCGACTTTGCCACCTCGGCAACCACTCTCCATGTAAAGACAATGCACAGCCGCGATGAGGCAGGGCTAACCCTCCGGCGATGCAACGGCTGCGATCAAGGCGCCAAAGTTGAAAAAATTGATCTTTTCAGGTGATGTCGTGTGTGGCTGTTTGGCAACAGCCAATCAGCGTTGTGTGGTTGTGTGACGGTACACGTGACAGACAGCTTTGATTCCGGTTCAGGACACATGAGAAGGATACAGTTGGAATAATGTCAGCTAATACGTCCTATTATATGATATATGATATGATCGCGGTGAAACTGACATGACGTCACTGAGGAACGGCGACGATGACCAAAATGAGGTATGGACATGCGACGCGACTTCAGTGGGCAATGCGATTATGGTCGCAAAATCATGTTTGGTGTGAACGCACCTTAAAAGATACAAGGGGTTGTGGATCACCAAATCCAGAAAAGAGTCAAGATCCAGACCAAAGTCAGCACATATATGGAAGTTGTTATCCTGTATGAACACAACAAGTATTAAGAACATCACTTAATACTTTGATTTTATACAAATTTTTCCTATTATAAAGTTCAATGTTTTGTTGTGACATCAATCTGGATAACATCCAGATGAAATTTACCTTGATGATAGACAATGGACCCCATATTATCCTGTAAAATTGGAAGAGAATCTGTTAAAAAATTGCAGAGATATGATTTTTTAAATTCCACCCAATGTTAACTTATGGGATTTTTTTCGAAATTTTGGGAATTCTTTGCAGGTGTCGCCGGTGTCTCAGCAACAAATTCCATCCGCCTTTATATCATCAGTGCTCGAATGTCGTTCAGTCTGCGCTTACTTTGTGTATTTTGAAAGAAGGACAAAAGTACGAAGTATGGAAAACAGTTGACCACCGTATCCGTAGCTTCCATGCTCCTTTCCATTGTTTACCTGGCCATGTTTGATAACGTCATCAATGTGATGACATCAGCTTGAAAAAGAAAAAAAGCGTTACGTCAAATCTGTGACAGCATTTGACTTTTGACTTCATTTGACACATCGGTGAACAGCATTTTTCTGATGCAATTCAAACAGCAACAACAACAACAACAACAACAACAATAACAACAACAACAATAACAACAGTGCTCCACAGATGCAGTGTTTCCAAAGGGGGGTGCCCGATGCTTCGACTGGGGGGGCCTGGCAAGGCTCAGCTAAAACAATCCAATCCCTCGCACTAACTATAGAACTAAAGAGGATTTTGCTTTCACTGTCTTCACCTCTACCCTCAGGAATTAACTCCAACAATTCATCAGATCCACAGAATCTTTAGAAAACTTCCTCCATGTAACTTTTAGTGCCTTGTTTGCATGTTGTTCACTTAGTTTTGTGGCTTTTTTTTGTTTTTTGCTCTGTTTGACATTACAATTTATTGAAGTATTTTCCCTCCCTGTGAATCTATGCAGTTGTTGAGTTTGTTCTGTTTTCTGTTTGTTATTCCTTTTACCTTTTCATACCATAGTCATTGTATGCAACGGTGGCAATCTGAAAGTGCGCTTGCTCAGTAATAGGAAAGTTGCAGGTTCAAGCCCAGCTCTAGCTATCACATGTCGATGTGTCCTGTGCTACACCAGTGGCATGTAAATGGGTATGAAATGGCATGAATGTGTTAGCTGATACTGATGGACAACTGACATAAAAACTCCAACCATCAGTGAGTGAATGGGTGTGAAGGTGTAGATGTGAAGCTGCTTCGAGTAGTCAAGGGCTAGAAAAGTGCTATAAGCTCAACTCCATTTCTTGTATTCTATATCAGTGATGTATGAACTTGTATGTGACCCCTTCATATGCTACCATAAGCAGACAGCTTGAACTGCCAGTAGACCTTTTAAAAGCAGGTCTCATGGTTTTGCAGTTTATAAGGGATATTAACAAAGTGTGACCAGTCCTTAACAGGTTTTTCAAAGGTTTCCGTGAAGGGGGAGGCACCATCTTTAACTTCTGAACCCGGCTAGCATATAAAAGCGACATAAAGGCACTTCAGTGTTAAACAGTTGAAGTTCCTTCTGCTGACAGAGAGCTTGAGTAAGAACGTCCTCATATCTTTCAGTGGGATGTAATTAAACACTGAGAACACACTGTCAACATTAAACAGCAGGTAATAAATCCTCTGCTCCTCGTCCCTCAGGTTGTCCCACCTTTAAAAACAACACACCTTGACCACTGAGTTTTACAGACGACTTTTCACCTGTAAACTAGTTGAAAGTTGTGCATTTACACTGGTGTTAAAAAGATGGAGTAAACATTTGGAGGGAGGATACAGAAGTGCAGTTTAGATTTCCAGTAAAAGGGGGAAAATATCTACTTGTGCCATAAGACCTCTTGTAGGGATGTGGAAACACAGTGCTATAATTATTGTTTCCAAAGACAAAAATAAACATTCACTGTATGGTCTTCAAATATTAACCATGCTTACTGGTATAATATTCATTAAATCATTAATTATTAACCAAAAAAAGCTCATGAAGGAACAGAAGGTCAGTATGTTGTGCTTATGAGAGGAAACGTCTCATAAAACTGGTTTTATGTCCTTTCTGCTGGCAGGGTGTCATGGTGTAAAGACTGACAGAGTTAACTGATGTCTTGCAGCATTAAAAAGCCCTTTTCACAAATTTAACCCTGATATTATCAGGATAAAGTCCAGGTAGTCCCTCTGGGTAATTCCCTAACATGGTTGTTCAGACCAGTTCCTCTCAGCCCCTCAGCTCTGCTAGACAGGGAGGAAGAGGTTGAGGAGGGTGGGGGGTGACAACAGGCCCAATGTGACATCAAAATACAGACAGGCTGAAAACGGAGAGTTTTCTTGCATTTGTGCCTTCTGTTTACACGAGAACGATGCCTGGAGTGCCTGAACCTTCAAACTTTTGAAACCAGGGTCCAGAGTTAAAGTTTGAGAATGTTTTCATATCCGTCTCTGTGTAAACAGGAATCAGCGCTGTCAGGTGACGTGTGGTGCAGGCACAGCACTCTTTCAGATGAAGGTTGCGCGCACACCTAGGAACAACAACAACAGCTTCTGCTGTCTACCGAGCACCATGTGTGCTGCTTACTGTGCTCGGTTTGTTATCCAGACAAAAATATCCAGACAGATTTGTTGTCCAGACAAAAACCTCCAGAGTCTTCGTGTGTCCACTCGCCATTGTTATTTGTGAAAAGTTTGTCTTCACCGGAAAGCGTATGCATGTTGTAATATCGCTGTTTCACTACAAACTTACATCACCAACTACTTGCCTGGCATGCACTCTACAGTGTTTTCAGTCATTCTTGTGGATCCTTGTGAATGCACTTCGTTTTCATATCGTCTCCATGTGAACGCAGAGCCCTTTTGAAAACGCAAAGAAGAAACCTTTCCATTTCTGGTGGCAACGTTGTCTTGTAAACAGGCCCTTAGTGAAACTCATTGTTGATTGTATAGCAGGTATAGCTACACTATGATCACAATTTAAAGGAGTTGAGAAGAACATTGAAGCTACGTGCAATACAATTAAACCAGAGAGAGAAAGCTGCAGTGCTTTAGCTCATCATCCAACATCAACGCAAGAAGGCTCTTTGAATGTGCAAGAGACCCGGTGGTGATTGTGTTTGAGCAGATGTACTACAGAACTTTGATGATGTGCAGTGGAAAAAACACTTCCAATGTAAAGATGCACCTCTGTTAGAAATCTTGGGGTTCTATTTGATCAAGATTTTTCCTTCAACTCTCATATAAAACCAATTTCAGAAACAGCCTTTTTTCATCTTTGTAATATCGTTAAAATCAAGTCTATCTTGTCTCAGAGCGATGCTGAAAAGCTAGTCCATGATTTTCTTACCTCTAGACTTGATTATTGTAATTCTCTTTTATCAGGCTGTTCTGTTCTTAAGATGCTTCAGCTGGTTCAAAATGCTACAGCACGTGTACAGACTAGAACTAGGAGAAGAGACCACATTACTCCTGTATTAGCTTCTCTGCATTGGCTTCCCATAAAATCAACGATAGAATTCAAAATTCTTCTCGCTTATAAAGCTCTCAGTGGACAGGCACCAATTTATCTGAAAGAGCTTGTACTGCCATACAACCCCTCTAGAACATAACACTCCCAAAATGCTGGCCTAGCCGTGGTACCATCAGTCTCTAGAAGTAGTCTGGGAGGTAGAGCCTTCAGTTATCAGGCTCCTCTTCTCTGAAACCATTTACCGACCACAGTTCGGGAGGCAGACACCCTCTCTACCTTTAAGGTTAGACTTAAAACATTTTTGATAAGGTTTTCAGTTAGGGCGGGCTCAGGCCTGGACCAGCTCATAGTCCATAGATAAGCAATAGACTTAGACTGCCGGGGGATCTGGCACACTGAGCTCCTCCCTCTCTATCTCTCTCTGTCTCTCTAACACTCTCTGTCCTCTCTCTAAATCTCTTTACCCCTTTTTGTTTGCTCCTGTACTCGTCTCTGGTTCCTGTCTTGCAGACTCCTTAGGATCCTTGGTGTAGACTGTCTGCTGCTGTGGACCTACAAAGCTTTAGTAACTACAATTACAAATCTTTGGCCTTTCCTTTAGCCCCATTCCATTATCATTACAATTCCTGATATTAACTTCTTATTATTCTTATTGGAGAATGAGTTGGTTCTCGTGCAACAACTCAAACATAAGTAACCCAGTCAAAAGTAAGAATTTACATCCAAACTAGGAGACGTCTGAACTTCCACTGAGCTGTTCGGCCCGTAGCAGATGTCATTTTGGCATTAGTATAAGCAGCTTTTTACTCACCAAGTGCTCACTTTCTGCATCAAGGGCGCTGGTGGCCTCGTCAAGTATGAGAAGACTGGGATTACGGATGAGAGCTCTTGCGATGGCCACCCTTTGTCTCTGTCCTCCAGATAACTGGGTGCCTTTCTCACCGACGACTATGGAGTGATGAGAGAAAACATGACATCATGTGAGTAACATTCAGGAGCACCGGCCAGTTAAAGGGATATGACAACTTTTATTTTTCTTTCATGTCTTGCCTCACTCCTGAGTCCATGACAAGCAGATAGACACCATTCTTTTGACTGTGTGTGCAGAAACAAGAAAGAGACAGACAAAGCTCGCCCACCGCTAATTAGCTTAACTCAAGCACTGAGAGTCAATGGGTAGTGTTAGCCTGCCTCTGTCTACAGTCATCAGATAAACTCCTCAGCAACTCTAAACGTTCCTGTATGCTTGTTGTAACTCATTTCTTTTACTCCATCATGTTACGTTTCCATTAACTATTATCGTATTATCTATGTTTTCCCCTTTAAAAAGAACAACAGGAAATTCTTATGACAAAAAGGGCATTAAAAACAAAAAAAAATCACAAAAATTTTCTATCTATGTTTAGCTCTGATGTTGCTGAAAAGACTTGATGGCTGAAAGAGAAAAAAACATCTTTTTTTTTTTTACATCACATTTCTTTACTTTTATGAGAGGGACCATTTTGGGACTTAAGAGTAGAAAGTGTAAGTTTTTGAAAATACTCTCATTGCTCCAAAAATAATAATGTATTAAAATCAGTGTTGTTATCAATTAGTGACCAAGTTGAGGCTGTAATAACATCATCCAAAATATTCCACTTTGAGCTTAATTTTTGGAAAATATTGCATATTCTGTTTTTCCCATTAAAAAAATCAGTGGTTCTTATGAAAAAAGGGCCTAAAAACATTTTTGAACCAGAAAAGCACTCCAAAAGCGCAGACCTCCGCCAAGCAGCTCAGTTTACGGCAGTAGCTTTTCACGTGCCAGGCTACTGTCAGCCGTTGTGTTAGCTGAACTCCGTTGGCATTGCAAGGGAAGCTGGGAAATGTAGTGACATAGGTTTGAAAAATGTTGATGTCAGTTTGCAACTATAAACTTCAATGTTTTTCTGTAACGTAAATCTGGATCAGATCAGCACCAAAATATAATGGCTTCTTCCTTGGACCAAACTACGCCTCTGGTTAAATTTTCATGTAAATCCATCTGGTAGTTTTTGCGTAATCTTGCTAACAGACAAACAAACAAACAGACAAACAAGACGCCGGCAAAAACATAACCTCCTTACAAAAACTTCCCATCTATGGTTAGGTCTGAGGATGCTGAACAGATAAGATGAGGTGGAAAAGAAAAAAGTTATAAAAAAATCACTTTTTTTTTACATTTTTATGAGAGTGACTGTTTTGGGACCTGCTGTGGAAGTTTACTATTTCCATTTATTTCTTTTTATTATACTATTTATTTACTATGAGTGTTTGGTATACTTATACCTTTTTTTAGTAACCTGCTTTAAGGTAACACTATTTTAATCCCTTATAATGTGACACATTTGGTCTTTTTTCTTCTATCAGCTTCGGCCTTTGTTTTAGACATCGCCTATGACCTTAAGTCATAAATGTCAGTATTACATGTTTTTCATAGAGTAGAGAGAGTGGGGGACACATAGATATGCAGAGGCCCAGATGTCCCGACCTTGTCCAGCCCTAACTTTTCCCATCTCTAGATATCATCTGTTTATGTCTAATGTTCCTGAGATGTCTGTGACTCTTACTTTATGTTTCTCACCCCACATTCCCATCAGAACTCAAACATAGCACACACAGGTCTTACCTTGTAGAAACACACACACACATGCACACACTTGCACTTCATAGGCAAACGTACGCACACAAACGCTCACACTCTCAGGTCTTTAAAATAATTTGATTCTGTGTTGAATGTCAGACTTTCTTCTTCTCAGCTGACGGACCGCCCGTCGCTGATCATTTGATTGTCTCCATTCTTGCAAGATTGTAAATGTTTTCTGTTTTGTATTAAAGACTCAAAAAGGAAGTTTTTGGTTCAAGATCCTTCATTTCACCTTTTTGGGGAACATAGACAAGTTTTCTTCCAAAACAGACCTCAGGGTAAAAAATGTTTTTTTTTTTATAAAGTCTTTATGCTCCAAAAATAATAGAAATGCATCAAACCAAAGTATTGACCTAATCGAGGACGTAATAACCTGGCCCCTGAACTGCCCTCTTAGCTCAGTTATTTTACTTTGCCCCTCACTTTTGCAAAACATTGCATATTTTGTTTTTTATTTAAAAAAAAAAATCTGTGTTTCAGATGACAGAAAAGGCATGAAAAAAATTATTTCCATGGTTAGGTCTAAAGTTGTTAAAAATACCTGATGTGACAGTAAGGGGGAGAAAATATTTATGTATTATTTTTTTGACATTTTATAAGAGGGATATTTTGGGACCTAAGCATAACATATTTTTTAAATAATAATAAAAAAATACTTCATCCCAAACATTCCAATTTGCTTCTCTTTTGTGAAAATATTGCACATTTTGTTTTCCCATTAAAAAGACAGTGTTTCTGATATTTAAATGGCCCAAAAATCTGCTTATTTTTGGGCCATACCTATCTATCTATCTATCTATCTATCTATCTATCTATCTATCTATCTATCTATCTATGGATGAGTCTAAAGATATTAAAAGGCTTTGACAGGGTGAAAGTAAAAAATATATACATATCACATTTATATTTCACTAATATGAGAGGGATCATTTTGGGACCTAAGGGTAAAAAGTGTAACTTTCTTTTTAAGGGGCCTTAGGGGTCAAGATGGGCCAATATAGAGTTTGTTTCTGTTGCACAAAATTCCAACCTGACAGGACGTCAAGAGAGCAAGTGTCAATGGTTGGTGATTGTTGTGTCCTGAAACAAAATGTTGTCTCTTTAAAGTAAAAAAGGCCTTTACTTGTCTCGTAGCCTTGGGGAAAGGAGGAGATAAAGTCATGAGCATTGGCCTTGGCAGCAGCCTCCACGACGGCGTCCATGGGGATGTCCATCAGGCCGTAGGTGATGTTCTCCCTCACTGTCCGGGCAAACAGAACAGGCTCCTGGCTCACCAGGGCCACCTGCACAGGAAATACAGACAGAAGAAGTCAGTGTGTGGGAGACTGAATGTGGAAGCATTTATGGCTTCTGGTGTGATATGAGGTCAGACTCTACTACAGCCGCTGACATTGAGGTCACGCCCGTCAAACAGTTTTTAAATCAAAGAATAAGTCCAGTCTTGATCAACAATCAATGATCAAACTGACTGTATAGACATACCTTAGAGTGGAGGTAACCATGCTGGAAAACATGAACAGGCTGTCCATCTAGAAGCACTTGGCCTTGCAAAGGAGGGTAGAAATTCTCCAGCAGATTCACACAGGTACTCTTCCCACTACCAGAGGGTCCCACGAGGGCTGTCACCTTCCCAGGCTGAAGAGTAATTGAGACTTCCTGTAACACACAAAGACATGGATAATTAATACTTTCTTTACTAAAATGCTTGTTATGTAAAAACCAACCACCAGGGGGCCTCAAACAAACAAAATAACTGATGATGAGTCCAGAACAAAGAGCGTGGACCCCAGTCATCCCCTACCACCTTCACCGTTTACTGTTGTTTCAGCTGAGGACCCTATTTCATAAAAACTGCACTCTGTAAGAGGTGCATACTAAACAGAAAACCAGCTTAGAGTTTTGTAAAAAAAAAAAAAAAAAAAAAAAGCATTACGAGCACAGACTGTAAAAGAACTGGAGGAAGCCATGTGGCATCAGCCCTCTGATTTTCAGTGGAGCCTTTGGATCATCTTTGACGCTCTCTAGTGGACGCTGCCATACTGCTGAGTGCCGTCTCAACCAAACTCCAGCTGAGTGTTCTGTCTTTAGGTCAGCGTTAGAGCTATCTCTTTATTTATGTGTGTTTCCTGGTTTCCATAGGAGGTGACGCCACTGTGTAAGGTACGGAAGGTCACAAATAGAAGAAGAGGAAATCCATCTGCAGGTGAGACGACCACCACTGTAGGCAAACAGCTCAAGCCTTTTCACACTGTACTGAGGTGATATAGATAGATAGATAGATAGATAGATAGACAGATAGATAGATAGATAGACAGATGGATAGATAGATAGATAGAAAGATAAATAGACAGATAGATAGATAGATGATAGATAGATGGATGGAAAGATAAATAGACAGATAGATAGATGATAGATTTATTAGTAGTAGATAGATACATATATAAATAGATAGATAGATTTATTATTAGTAGATAGATCAATAGATAGATAGAAAGATAAATAGATAGATAGATAGATAGATAAATAGACAGATAGATGGATAGATGATAGATAGATTTATTAGTAGGAGATAGATAGATAGATAGATAGATAGATAGATAGATAGATAGATTTATTATTAGTAGATAGACAGATAGATAGATTTTCATCCATCCATTATCTGTACAGCTTGTCCCTTTAGGTGTCATAGCGGGGCTGGAGCCTATCCCAGCTTGCATTGGGCAAGAGGTGGGGTACACCCTGAACCAGTCCCCAGCCGATCACAGGGCCACATAGAGAGACAGACAACCATTCACGCTCACACTTGTACCCACAGGCAATTTTCAGTCTTTAATCAACCTAATGAGCATGTTTGGTCTGTGGGAGGAAGCCAGAGTGCCAGAAAAGCCACACATGCACGAGAAGAACATGCTGTGCCTGACACAGGGATCTTCTTGTTGTGAGGCATGTGCACTACCTGCTGCAGCACCGTGCCGCCCTTAATGCTGATTTGATGTTTAATTAAATTTTTGTATTATGATCCACTTTGTTACCTCCACCAAGGAGGTTATGTTTTTGCCGGCGTATGTCTGTCTGTTTGTTTGTTAGCAAGATTACGCAAAAACTACTGAACGGATTTTGGTGAAATTTTCAGGAGATGTTGGTAAAAGCCCAACTTAAAAATGATTAGATTTTGGTGTTGATCCAGATAACCACCATTAGCGAACATTCATTTTTGCTCAATAACTGTCTAATAATGATATCAACAGCGCTAGGTGTGGGTTTTCAGGGTTAGTAAATCATATTATGATGGAAACTTTATAATGGCACTATTGCTTATAGATGTAACAGCAATATGTGAGCTACCTTGGCAGAGGTTTGTGCTCTCTGAGTGCTTTCTAGTTATTTTTGTGAAATTCTTGTGCTGCTGTCTTTGCCAGGACTCCCTTGCAAAAACAATCTTTGGCCCAAGTCACAGTACCTTTAGGCTCTGTTATATTTACATCTCGAGACATTCACATTAATTCAGCGAGACTGTAACATGTGATTCACGCTGCAATATGGCTTGGACGCTGCATGCCCCCACATACACACAAATGCAGAGACACTCACTCGCGGCGCTCCTGTCTCCCGCCTCTGTTACTACCTCTGGAGACGGAACAAAGAGGGGGTCAACTCGTTCGCCCATTCAATCTCCTCAACATTCACAGTGGAGGTGAAATGTCAAGGGGGCGTAAATATTACGCCTTGAAACGGCAGTGTGAATAGGGTTTTGCGTCTTCATGGGAATATTACTGGTAAAATAAATGTTAAATAAAGAAAATAATAATTGGGTGGCACGGTGGTCCACAGCAAGAAGGTCGCTGGTCCAACCACCTATCAGTCATGACCTTTCTGTGTGGAGTTTGCATTTTCTCCCTGTGCATGCGTGAGTTCTCTGCAGGCACTCTGGCTTCCTCCCACAGACCAAAAACATGCTCATAAGATTACAAAGATTCAAGATACAAAACTCCTGTGGTGAGAAGTTGAAAAATTCACTGAGGTATAAAGTAAATGTTTGGAAAGAGTATAAATATGATTTAAACATGCATTCCCTGAGTCTTCATCCCTATGCCACACAAACAGTTTCCAGTTAAGAAGAAGCACAAAAAGCTAACCAACACAATTTGGCAGTAAAATCAGAACATACCTTGAGAATTGGCGTTTCAGGGCGTGTCGGGTAGGCAAATGTGATGTCTTTAAACTCAACCAGACCGGTGCATGTGTCAGGAGCCTCTGTGCCATTAGCCAAGTGTTTTGGTTTCCTGTCCAGGTACTCGAAAACCTTCTCCGCTGCTCCAACTCCCTGCATGAGTCCCGTGTAAACTGAGGAGATACTCTGGAAGACAAACCACAAGAGTTAATGATTAATAGTCTTTTTAGTGTCTGTGTTCATTCTGTTGGATTATAAAAACATTAAAATGGTTAACTATGCTTACAGAACATATATCTCAAAGGCAAACCTCACATCCGCTCTCCAAGACCAAACTCATTATTTTGAAGCAACCTGGACCCCTACTCTTCTCAGAGCCCGACATTAAATGTCTTAAAACCATTAGTGTTTTCGCTATTATCTTATTCTTCCTTGTATTTTCTTTTTTCCCGCAATTGCTTATTAGTCAGTTTGTTGTTGTTTTTTTGTTTATTTTTTTTAATACTGTAAGTCATGCAATACACCTCTCAGTGCAACCTGGACACATCATCAGTGAAGGACATGGCGTCATCGGGTGTTTCGGGTCTTATCTTCAGACACCCTCTTCCAGGCAACCCGGCTGGGGGTGATCAGTCCCCAGCCTGTGTCCAGGTAGCTCAGTGCGCCACTCATCGTTTCTCATTTATCCAGAGCCACCGTGAAGCCTTTTCAGCAGCTTCCAAGATGTTCTTGGTGGCCCGTCGTCTCTGCTGCCCACAGATTCCCAAGAGTCCCAGGACTCGGTGTAAAGATCGCCCTGCAAAGCCCCTGCAGCCAACTTCGACAGGCTCACAGCGGGCCCTCCACCCCAGCCTCCAACACTCTGCAACCAGGGGAGCATATTTGGCTCTCTTTCTCTCCTGTGCCTCTTCCATTCTGTCTTCCCAGGGGACTGTGAGTTCCAGCACCACTTTCCCACCCACTTGATTGTTTACCTCAGACATCAGGACCATGTCAGGTCTGAGAGTGGTCGATGTTATTGTGTCTGGGAACTTCAGCTGTCTTCCTAAGTCAACACGGAGCTGCCAGTCCCTTGCTGTTGCGAGAAGCCCTCCCTGGGCCTTCAGGCGTGGTTGAGGCTTCTCTCCGGCACGGACAAAAGAGATGGAGCACTTTGCCGGATGTTGAGACTTGCTTGAGCAGATGCCGGTGCAGATGGTATCAGCTACCGCCTGCAGGACTTTGTCGTGGCGCCACCGGTATCGCCCCTCTCCCAAGGCATTAGAGCAGCAGCTCAAGATATGCTCCATCGATCCCCTCTTCTGGCAGAGCTGACAGGCAGATGAGTCCGCCAGGCCCCAGGTGAACAGATTTGAAGGAGTTGGGAGGACATCATACACTGACTGGACCAAGAACTTGAAACGCAGCGGCTCCGATCTCCACAGTTCTGCCCACATGATTTTCCAGCCAGCTGCGTGTTCCCACTTGGTCCAGGCCCCCTGTTTGCCCATGCTGAGGTGAATTTCTTCCTCCTCTGCCCGCACCTCAGCCTGCATAAGCCTTCGCCTCTCCTTTCCCCTGGCTGTGCTGTAGGAAGGTGTGGTGGTGCTCCCAAGCCCTGCCCACCTGGTCGCCACTGTTCCCAGCAGAATGTTATGCCGCAGCCTTGACCACATCCTTGGCACGCCATTTCCTTCCCATCCTGACCTCCACTCCTGCCAACGGGATCTTGGTGTCAGTAGAGTCTTGATAGACTAGGACTTCTCTGGCTCTTGTCACCTTGAACTCCTCCACTAGACTGCTGAATGGGAGCTGCAGCTTGGTGTTGCGCCCGTATAGGGCAATGCAGGCCCAGCCACCTACGCAGGAAGTGGTTTATCTTCTGCTCGAAGCTCTCCACGGTAGAAATTGGAACTTCGCAAACCAGAAGAAGCCAAAGAAGTCTGGGTAGGATTTCATTCTGGTAAATCCAGGCCTTGAATTTCCCCGGAAGTCCTGACCTGGCCACTGCAGAAAGCCAAGAGCTGAGGTCATCGATGGTTGCCTTGCAAGAAGCAGTGTCCTTCAGGTCACCAGTGAAGAGCTTCCCCAAACTCTTAACGGGTTTCTCCGACACAGATGGAATCCTTACATCCCCCAGGAAGAAGTGGAAGTGGTCTGTAACTTTGGCCTTCCTGAGGACAAGAGACCTGAATTTGGCCGCCTTGAAGCTCATTCTTGCCCAAGCGATGAGCTTTTCAAGGCCTTGTAGGATCCACCTGCACCCAGGGACCGATGTTGTGGTTACGGTTAGGTCATCCATATAAGCCCTGATCGGAGGTTGTCGGGTGCCAGATCTGGACAAGGGGCCTCTGCACTCTACTTCAGCTGATTTCACAAGCATCGTGATGGCTAATGCAAACAGGGATACAGAGATGGTGCAGCCAGTGATGATTCCCTTCTCGAGTCGATGCCGTGCTGATGTTGAAGACCCAGAGGACACCCTCAGACTGAAGTTGTTATAATAGTCAAGGATGAGATTTTGGATCTTCTCTGGGACATGGTACTTTGACAGGGACAATTCCACTAGCCTGTGTGGGATCAAACCATATGCATTCGCCAGGTCTAGCCAAAGCACTGCCAGGTCGCCCTTGCTCTCTCGGGCCTCTCTGATGAGTTGGGTCACTACAACAGTGTGTTTGATGCAACCTGGAATAATATCACTGTCTTTTTTTTGTTTGTTTGCTTTTGATGGTTTGTTTATTCGTTTTTTTTGTTTTCGTCTCTTGTTATTGTCTTATTATCTTCTCCTGTATGTTCAAATTTCTTATTTCTTTTGTACTGTTCGTATTGTACTTTAATCCTTTGTATGTCTTGTTAAATGTTTGCAAAAAAATAGAACAATAAATCAGTGCAACCTAAAAATAAATAACTAAAATAAAAACATTGAAATACCTCCAGACATTCTCCCATCTCCAGCATGTATACGAAAAAAGATAACAAGGCACCGCTGGTCATCTGACCGGTTACAACGAGGTGACCACCATAGTAGAGAACAGCCACCTCCATGGCGAGCTCAGAGGTCTGAAAAAGACACACAGACTGTTGTTACCACCCTAAGCACACATGTTTTTATTTAATAACAGTTGAAGTAAACACCCAAATTTTACCTACACAGCTGGACCACATGTAGAAACCATAGGCCAGGGCTTGTTTTTTGTTGAGCTGGAACATTGCCAAAAGTTTGGCATAGTAGTTGTCAGCCTCCCCACACTCATTAGCAAAGCTCCGCACCGTTCTGATGGCTGAAATGGTCTCCTCGGCAACTTTGTTCGCCTCTGCCAGGATCGTTTGCACTTCTTTGGCCAATTTCTGTCACAGGAATCCAGACATTATTAAAGTTTTTTCCCAATGAATGATCAATAGGGACACAGAAGTTACCTACCTTGTAGTATGTGCCATAAAATGCGGATATGAGACCCATGAGCGGGAATCCCATGACGGTCACCAGTGTGAGCTTCCACGACAGCCCACACATGAAGATGAAGAAGCCGACGGCCCTGATCAAGCTTCGCAGGAAGATGTTGACGTTTTCTGAGATGAGGTCGCTCACCTGGGTGGTGTCAGCGGACAGACGAGAAAGGATGTCACCTACAGGAGGAAGTGGGCACAGAATGATGTTATGTTAAAGGGATACGCCAACATTTTTTTTTTTGTTTTTGTGTCTTGCCACAGTCCCAAGTCCATGACAAGCAGATTGACACCGTTCTTTCGACAGTGCGTGCAGTAACAAGGAAGAGACAGGCAAAGCTCGCCAACTGCTAACTAGCTTAGCTCAAACACGGGGACTCAATGGGTAGTGTTAGCCTAATCTGTGTGCTTGTCGTGACTCATTTTTTACCTTTTTATGTGACATTATCTTCTACTATTATCATATTATTTTCTTCTATTCATAAACAGAGGCTTTGTTTTGTTGTCCTACTTTCAAGCATGTCTGCGTTTTGGGCTAGAGATGTGGCGTTCACGAGTCGAGTTTTTAAACAGCTCTTTTAAGTTAAGATGAGACCCAATTTGTAGTTGTTAGTGAGCCATTGGTTTGCGAGCAATTCTTAAAATGCTAATTGCCAGCAAATTTAAGGATGGCTCACTAATGAACAGCTCACTCATAACTGTGAATTAGTTCTTATCGTTCACTTAAAAGAGCTGTTCAAAAGACTCGACTCGTTTGCAAACATCACATCTCTAGTGCAAACCATATATGTAGATATATATATATATATATATATATATATATGTATATATGTATATATATATATATATATATATATATATATATATATATATATATATATATATATATATATATATATATATATACATACATACATACATACTTATATACATAAATATATGCATATATATATATATATATATATATATACATATATATATATACACACACACACATATATATATATACATATATATATATGTACATACATATATATATACATATATGTATATATAAAATTACATATATACGAGGTGTGTCAGAAAAGTTCCAGGACTGGTGTCACAAAAAATGTATTTAGAATCCAAACTACAAACTACAAGTTTTCCCCTTGAAGTAACCCCCCTGGAGGCTGATGCACTTTCCCAACCTTCTCTGCCACGCTTTCACGCACTCCTGGGAGGAGGATCCCAGAAGGATTCTTCTGGGATCCTCCGCAGCTCCGTTGTCACGTCCTTTTTGATGTCATCCACATCTTTAAAATGAGTCCCCTTGATGACCCCCTTGAGCTTCGGGAAGAGGGAAAAAATCACACGGAGCCAGGTCGGGTACGTAGGGAGGTTGCTCCAGCATGGCGATGTTCTTCTTGGCCAGGATCTGTCGGATGCTCAGGGCATTGAGAGCAGGTGCTTTGTCATGGTGAAGCAGCCACAACTTGTCCTGCCACAACTCTCGCCTCTTCTCGCGCACTGAATGAAGCAAACGCCGCAGTATCTCTATGTAGACACGCTGGTTGATTGTCTGGCCCTGTAGCAAGAACTCACAGTGGACAATCACAAACAAATCTTTTGTGACACCAGTCCTGGAACTTTTCTGACACACCTTGTACAAATACATACATCCAACACCCAACATGAATCCATACAGCCAGTCATGACTCCCTCCATCATGGCGGCAAGAAAAAACCTGTTTAGCAGTAGGAAATCTTGAGTGTGGTTCTAAGTCTCTGTTTATGAGTCGAAGATAATATGATGATTGTAGAAGAAATGTAACATAACGTGGTAAAAATGAGTCACAACATACACACAGGAGTTGCTGAAGAGTTTCTCTGATGATTGTAGGCAGAGGCAGGCTAACACTACCCACTGACTCTCAGTGTTTGCGCTAAGCTAGTTAGCGGTGGGCGAGCTCTGCCTGACTCTTCCTTGATACTGCATGCACAGTCAAAAGAATGGTGTCTACCTGCTTGTCATGGACTCGGGTGTGAGGCAAGACATGAAAAGAAAAACAAATGTTGGCGTATCCCTTTAAAGATGGCCCACCTCCCAAGAGAGTGATCATATTTACAGAAGAAGGGAAGTGTCTCACCTGTATGGTTCTCATCAAAAAAGGCAATTTCCTGCCTCATCAGGGTTCTGAAAAGGTGGTTCCTCAGACGAAGATTTAATCTTGCAAAGATCAGCGTGAAGACTCCTCCTCGTACTCCTATTGCAACGCAACTAAAGAGAAGGAAGTCATTGAAGGAAGAGTCAGCTAGTTTTATGTTATGTAAAGTTCTTTTCTGTTTTTTTGTAAAGTTCATTTTATGTTTGTGTCAAACGTGATCTGAACAAGTTCTATAGTAGTATGTGTAGCAGAGCATGTGAGCGGGAGGAATTTGGCCAGAGCGCGGAGTGGTTTTAAAAAAAGCTGGAGCGGCACCTTATCTTTCGCTCCATCCCGTTCCAATTTCGCTCTGGTACCGCTCACACCAGGCATCTGAAGCATGTCTCACACAGAGTGCATCTGCGTGTAATTAATTGTTCAGCCCCCCAAACTGTTTACTGTCGGAAATTGGATGCTGACAACTCGGATCAGCACCGCAAACAGCGCAAGAGCTCTCAGACCTCAGTGCAGGTCACCTGCAATTGTCTAATTTTTTTTATCCAGTGAAAGCAATGTGCTTCCATATTTTCTTAGAGTAAGTGGTGAGTGATTTGAGTGGAGTGGGTGGAAATTTGAGTGAGCTGCGGAGCGGTAATGAGCGGAGCGGTAATGAGCGGAGCAGCGCGCATACCCTCTGAGTGGACGAGCGGGTGCAAGGAACAGCTCTGTGAGTGAGGAGTGGGAAACCTCGCCGCTCCACTCTGCTCACATGCTCTGATGTGTAGTATATACAGTGCTTAACAAAACAGCTGCTCTAAATGAAAAGCATAGGTAATAAACGAAATTATTTTAATGATTCTTTAATGGTTGATTCACCAGTATATAGAGGCTTTTTAAAATAAATAATAGCTCTTTAACCTCATTTCAATGTTTATTTCAATTATTAATAAAAGAAAGCACTTCAATACAAAGAAAGCAAAATGTAGAAAAACAAATGAAAAGGAACAGAAAGAGGAATAATCTTATATGATCTGACTCTTTTTCAGCAGACACTAATTAACAATATACATAATAAAACACAAAAACTTTAAATCAAATCACTGCAAGGTCAATAAAGCCCTCACTTCCCTCTATAAGATAAAAGGATTTAATTTTCACTTTATCAGGAAAAAAAAGTGAAAAAATAATGAACCTGAAAATACTACAAAGACAGAACAAAACTTTACTTTCAAGTCTAATGATATTTTCTCAACATGGTGAGTTTTAGTCTAACTTTAACTATGAAGTTTGACTTAGATTCATTGGTTTCTCTTTCAAGATTGTTCTATAAAAGTCTCCTTTCACAGTGATGCAAACACGCTTTATCAGTTTAGTTCAACATCTCGGCTTTTTAAAGATGTATGCTGTATAAATACAGACTCAAACCTTTTCTGTATGTTCATTGGTAAAGTTTTCTTATGAGCTTTATACATAATTTGAAGAATTCTGAAATCCACTGATTCACAACATTTTAACAACTCTAACTTTGATAAATAATGGGTTTGGTGGATCTCTATATCAAATATTGACTGAGTTTATGTTTTACAAGCACGTCCCCAAACTATTACATAATAGGTCAGATATGGAACAGTCTTTATGTTAATAAAAGGCACAATGCTTCATGATTGAATGAGCCCTTCACTCAACCTAACAAAAAAAAACAGAAAAAAGTAAGGCACACATTATTTCTTGATTGAGATGTCAAATTATAGTTATTTACTTGCACTTCTGAACAGAAAAATTAGTTTTAGTGGTTGAATGTTCTGCTTGAGTTATGACTTCTCCGAGAAGTCCAGTGAGCGGCTCAAGTTTGGGTAGAAAAAGGTGAATTCACCTGGAAATCTCTCATTAATATTCAAAATGTTTGTCGAATAACAGTAACATTTTCAGTTTTAAACAAGAAAGATTTCTAAAATATTAATGTTTTCTGAATGAAATACATTTATTAAGCTTACATTTGTTAAGCTGTAAATATTAGCCTATTATTTTCATTAGATTTTATTTAGATTTTACTAGCCTTAGATCATGTAGTGTTAGAAAGAAAATTATAGACAAGCATGTTAAAGGTAAAGGCTATAAGACCATCTCCAAACAGCTTGATGTTCCTGTGACTGCAGCTGCACATATTATTCAGAAGTTTAAGGTCCACAGGACTGTAGGCAACCTCCCTGGACGAGGCCACAAGAGGAAAATTGATGACAAATTGATGAGACGGATAATATGAACGGTAACCAAAGAGCCCAGAACAACTTCCAAAGAGATTAGAGGTGATTCCAAGGTCAAAGTACATCAGTATCAGATTACACCATCCGTCGCTGTTTGAGCCAAAGTGGACTTAATGGAGGACGACTGAGGAGGACACCACTATTGAAAGCAAATCATAAAAAAGTGAGACTGGATTTTGTCAAAAGGCACTAACAAGCCACAAAGCTTCTGGGAGAATGTCCTTTGGACAGATGAGACAAAACTGGAGCTTTTTGGCAAGTCACATCAGCTCTATGTTCACGGACAAAAATGAAGCATATAAAGAAAAGACCACTGTACCTACTGTGAAACATGGAGGAGGCTCAGTTATGTTCTGGGGCTGCTTTGCTGCATCTGGCACAGGGTGTCTTGAATCTGTGCAGGGTTCAATGAAATCTCAAGACTATCAAGGCATTCTGGAGCCAAATGTGCTGCCCAGTGTCAGAAAGCTTGGTCTCAGTCACAGGTCATGGGTCCTCCAACAGGATAATGACCCAAAACCCACAGCTAAAACACCCAAGAATGGCTCAG
>JBAMNC010000440.1:2175000-2180582 GCA_037902135.1 Cetoscarus ocellatus
GAGATGTGATGTTCATGAGTTGAGTCTTTTGAATAGCTGTTTTTAGTGAATGATTGCAAACTGATTCACATTTGTGAATGAGCCATTTGTCTGCGAGCCATTCTTAAATACAAACTGCAGATTCACATTAAGGGCCGTTCATAAGACTCAACTCATTTGCGAATGTCACATCTCTAGCGCAAATCACTACAGATGTGCTTGTAAGTTGGTCAACAAAACAAAGCCTCTGTTTATGAGTAGAAGATGAAAATATGATGACAGAAGAAGAAAACATAATGTAACGCGGTAAAAATGAGTCAAAACAAGCACACAGGATCATATAGAGTTGCTGATGATTGTAGGCAGAGGAAGGCTAACACTACCCATTGACTCTCAGTGTATGAGCTAAACTAATTAGCGGTGGATGAGCTTTGCCTTTCTCTTCCTTGTTACTGTACGCACAGTTGAAAGAATGGTGTCTATCTGCTTGTCATGGACTCGGAAGTGAGGCAAGACACAAAACCATAAAAAAGTTGGCATATCCCTTTAACCCTTTGACTGGCATTGTAACCGTGTGGTTGACTTTTTGCTGCCACTGTATTTAAAACTCTGAAAGCCCATCTTTGTCCTTATTCACCTCTCTGAATAGCGTTTGGGACACCAATATGTATCCACTGGGTGGTGCTGCTGTACATGAATATAACTTCTTGAAACCTAGAAAAAATCGGAAGTGAATTGTTGCTGCATAGCTCCTCTGAAATCTAACAGTGAGAGCAAACATCAGAGTAAGAAAAAAGTCTTTTCACATATTTCCAGATACTCTAACAATCACAATTTAGTTGAAGGAAATAGATTTGATGATAAAAAAACGTATCTATGATTCCTCAGAAAACTGGGCCAGCCGCTACATATCTTAATTTTGCTCTCTATGATGTTTTCATATGAAAAAAAAACAAAAATTTTGTTGCAGAAATAAAAGAAATCCATTCACGTCCCTTCACGGGCAAGCCAACCAGCTGGTTAGCCAACATATCTGCTTCCCGACTGAGTAATCTGAAAAATAAAACCTGAAATGTTGCTAAATGAAGACGAGGGAACATAATTTTACCAACAAATAATTGGTTGCAAATGTATTTCTTAGTTTGGAAGCCGAAGGGTTGAGGGTATTGTTGTGTGCTGTCTTATGGTCCTTGAAGCTGCACATTTTCTCCTGACATGGCCAGTTTATGTTGATTATTGTTGACATCGAAAATCTGTTTACCCCACCACAGTGATAAATTAATCAATGTCAAACTGGACTGATAGGCATAATCAATGACAGCATTGATATCAATAAAATCTTATTCCACCCAGAGCTGTGCTTTTCTTTGGGACTGATGAGATGTTGAAACTACCGTATTTTCCGGACAATAAGTTGCTACGGAGTATAAGTCGCATTAGTCAAAAATTGCGTCATGAAGAGAAAAAAAACATTTATAAGTCGCTCTGGACTATAAGTCGCATTTATTTAGTGCTCTGATAGAGGGGTGGTTGCCTTGTATGAAGCGGTAACACCAAGAAGGCCCACTGTGTCCTTTCCATTGGCATTGCTGTTAACCAATACATCCACCAGGAGGGGCAACAAATCTGTCTCGCACAGACCTCCACTTCTCCTTTGCTACCGACCAACTGATATTTAATTGCTCTCCAGTCTCCTCCCAACGTTTTTTTTTTTTTTTTTTTTTGCATTTGTTTGTCCTGGTGTCCAGGCGAAGTAACATCATACAGATGTTTGTAATTTCTTACTAACTTGCAAAAATTTCTCTTCAAAAAGTTCTGCCATTATTATGTCTTCTTCGTGTCTCACTAGAGCTACGTAATGGGTAGTAAAAGCAACACTGCCCCCATGGTTTACAGTGGTACTGGTCCATTTGGCCCATATCCGTAAGCTTTATGGAAACGTGAAATACAGACGAAATTAATGCAGAGCACTGACAGGAGGCTCGGTCCATGTCTTTAACATGAGCATAAGTGGGCCTGTAACAAGTCTCTCCTGGCAGCACATTGTTCAAGCACCCATCTGTGGACTCATTCCTCCAGCTCTGGCCATCTAGCTTTTGGCCCGCGATTAGCTTTCTTCATTTTCTTCATTGGAGTAAGAGTAACCTCTGCTTTTATCACTCACTCCAAACTTTATTTCTGCTCGATTACCGCTGCATATTTTACTACCTGCAGTTTATTAGAATAGGATTTTCATTTTGAGGGCATTTTGTCTATGTCTAGCCTAGCCTAGAGCACCCTCTCACAGCTGTAATGTTTACTCCTTGGTTCATGTCTGTCAGTATGAATTAACACATGTTAAATGATGTATATTTATATATAAGTTGCACCTGACTTTAAGTCGCAGGACCAGCCAAACTATGAAAAAAAGTGCGACTTATAGTCTGGAAAATACGATATGTTCAGGCTGAAGTGTTTCACTCCTTCAAACTAGCTAGACTGCTAGCTTAGCTCTTGTTACATTTCCAGTGACACTCACACACAGCAGAGATGCTGAGGAAGAGGGTGGCCACAGACAGCAGCCCTCCGTCCTTCCTGCAGTACATCAGCAGACGTCCCAGTGTGGCCCCCGTGCTGATGTTCTCCTTCTCCTTTTCCCCTTCTCCTCCTTCCCCTCGCCGCCCACCTCCTCACTATCAGGCTGCATGAGCCTCTCTGTGTCCTCACAGCTTCTGCCATCTCCCCTGCTGTGATGGTCTACTTTGTTGAACTCCTTCCCGAGTATCCTCCAGAGCAGCACCACACCCAGGCAGGACGCGCAGGTCCAGCACACCAGGCTCAGGAACCAGGGCTGATCCTTCAAAGGCACGTGCTCAGTCAGCATCAGCAGCTTGGACAAAGTGTAGGTGATGACGACCAGGCAGATGAAGACGATGAGGGTGCTCAGCTTGGCCACCCTCTCTGGACCATCTCTTCTGTTAAATGACACCCCAATAGAGGCCCCCAGCAGGATGGAGGCCCTCAGGAGTACGGTCCCCCAGATGTCCAGAGATGACTGGAGGATGTTAAAGTGCAGTGCATCTTCTCTGAATATGTCAAAGTTTGATCCCTGAGTGTAGAGGGCAGTGGTGATGAAAATGTCCAGGAGGGTGTACAACACAGTGCAACCCACAGCCAGCCTGAAGACCATGCTGGAAAACAGAAGTTACACAGAGTTACAGAAGGCCGACACCTGTGAGGAGCTTATTGCAGAGATGGAAAAAACAAAGTCATGTCATAAGAGTCCTGTACTTCAGTAAATATAAAGTATATGGGCTTTGCTTGAGTATTATCTTGGGGGAAACTTTTACCACCTCTGACGGTCTGTATGGAAAGCTGTTTGGGCATAAAAGTAATATTGGTGATATCAACCGTTCAGCTCTACTAGTACTCAAATTCGGAGAAAATGTACTCAATTTTGGTCAACTAGTGGCCCGGTAGACTTTACTAGTGAGGCAAAAAGTGTCACTAGTACTACAAGTAGACTTAAAAATTATCACTACAACTACTAGTACGCCTTAGATGCCAATTAAGGGCGGAAAAAAGCAAATTCAGACTTCCCATCGGCTTTCGTAAATATTACAACCAATCAGGGTGCTGGATTTGGTTAAACACTTCTACTTCATTTGCATTAGGTCTACTAGTACTACGTACTACTAGTGAGATACTTTTACTTAACTACAAGGACTAGTAAACAAAAATTATGTTGTACTAGCAAAGTTTTTTGGTGCACTACTGCGTGAGTAGACCTTACTAGTAAAGCAAAACTGTCTACTAGCAGACAATTTTGTGTTACTAGTATCACTATTAAACTTACAAAATTATACTACTAAAAACTCAAAGCTTTACTAGTACTACTAGTAACACAAAAATGTCTACTAGTAGGAAATTTTTCTTTACTAGTAAGGTCTACTTGTGCACTGGTGCGCCAAAAACCTTTACTAGTAAAACAAAACTTTTGTTTACTAGGTATACTAGCAAACTCAAAATATTTCACTAGTAGTATTAGTGAACTGTTTTTAGTCTACAAGTAATACTAGTAAATCCAAAAGATTCACTAGTAGTACTAGCAGACCTAATGCAAATGAAGCAGGAGGGATTATAACCAAATCCAACACCCTGATTAGTTGTAATATGTTCAAAAGCCAATGGGACGCCTGAATTTGCTTTTCCCTGCCCCCTTATTATCATATAAGGCTTACCAGTAATACAAGTGGACATTTTTAAGTCTACACGTAGTACTAGTAGACCCAAAACAGTCTACTAGTAGTACTAAAGACACTTTTTGCTTCACCAGTAAAGTCTACTTGCACACTAGTTGACCAAAATTGAATACATGTACTCCAAATTTGCGTATAAGTAGAGCTGAACTACAGTTGATATCACCAAAATCAATTTTATGCCCAAGCTTAGTTACTAGTAAGAAGTAGGTCCATCTGTTAAAGACAAGAATAGCCTCTACAGTATCGTTAAGGTTGCTCCAAAATAATAGGAGACTTGCGTTCTTTGTGGCAGAGACAGGTGGTCCAAAAAAGCTAGGAAAATGTGATAGGAACGCTGCAGTAAAATCCTGTTCATTCCTCTATAACCCTGTCTCTCAGCAGCAAAAAACACAAAAATAAATTACACATAGATTATGTCATTTTTTCATGTTTGCAGAGAGGCACTGAAGAAATTGATTACCCCGAATGAAGTGAATTGAAGTAATAGGACGTAACAGTGACTGTTGGCCAGTGGAATGAATTATTTCCAACTAGCTGAAATAAAAAAAACACATTATATTCATCAAATACTATAAAAGTAAAGAGTTTCATTTTGTAAATAAACTGTCATTTAAAGGGAAAAATGAATGAAAATGAATTCATATTGATGAGAACTACATTTTAAAACAAAATGAAAAAGCTTTTTTTTTAATATCTAATATTTTAAAATATATCCAAAGTCCAAAGTCCTAAAAAAGACCTTAAGGAGGAAAGTGTGAGTTTTTTGTATTTTTTTCTAACTGTACAAAAAGTAAGAATCTATCCAAATCAATGTTGTTGCTAATCACTGACATATCCAAGACTGATAATCTCTGCCCAAAAAAAACCCCACTTTGCTCCATCAAATAGAAAATAAATAATTGTTCATTTTAAAAAAGGGGCATTAGGCAACTGGCATGTAGAGGGTTAAAACTATGAAAATAAGTTCACATTTGCTATACGTGGTAGTGACAGGAGTTAATGACTAAAAAATTTTTTTGTCATGTTTAATATTTTGAATATATCCAGTGTCTTAAAAAGGTCTTAAGGGGGGAAGTGTGAGGTTTTTTTTTTTTTATTATTTTTTGTCATTGCATAAAAAGTGATGATCTATCAAAATCAGTGTTATTGGTAATTATTGACATATCCCAGACTGATGACCCCTGCACAAAAAAACCCCACTTTCCTTTCATCATAGAGAAAATAATTATTTTCTGTTTTAAAAAAGTATCATTGTGTAAATAAACTGGCATTTAGAGGGTTAAAATTATGAAAATGAAGTAATGTTATTCCGAAACAAAACAAAAGAATTCTACATATATTCAATACCCTCAAAGTACGACG
>JBAMNC010000405.1:0-131420 GCA_037902135.1 Cetoscarus ocellatus
TCAGATGTTGTGTAAAATGTGAATGGGGACAGAATACTATTATTTGAAAATACTTTTTGACCTATGTTCAATCTGAAGCCAGATTTCAACAACATCCAGAAACGCTCTGAAGTGGAAAAGTGTGCTGTGGTCTGATGGGTCCACATTTCAAATTGCTTTGGAAATCATGGGTAATGTGTCCTCCATGCTAAAGAGAAAAAAGACCATCCAGATTCTTATTGGTGCAAAGATCAGAAGCCAGCATCTGTGATGGGTGTGTTAGTGCCCAAGGCATGGGTAACTTGCAAATCTGTGCATTAATGCTGAAGGGTATATACAGGTTTTGGAGCAACATATACGCTGCCATCAAAATGACATCTTTTCTAGGGACGTCCCAGCTTATTTCAGCACGTGATACAGCTGCATGACTTCATTTAAAGAGTGCAGGTTCTAGACTGGCCTGCCTTCAGTTCAGGCCCGTCTCCCATTGAAAATGAACCCATTATGCGCAGAAAATATGACAATGAAGAACCTGGACCTTTGATCAACTTAAGTCGTACATAAAGGCAAGAATGGGAAAGAATTTCCCCTTCAAAGTTTCAACAATTAGTGTCCTCAGTTCCCAAATGCTGATTGAATGTTGTTAAAAGGAAAGGTGATGTAAAACTGTGGTAAACACACCACTATCTCAGTTTTTTTAATGTGTTGCAGGCATTGAATTTGAAATGAGTGAATATTTCCAAAAAAAAAAAGTAAAATAAAGTTTATCAGTTTGAACGTTGAAAATCTTGTCTTTGTAATGTGTTCAATTGTATATAAGTTTTAGGAGGAGGAAGAGACATACTTTATTAACGATCACGGGAAATTCAAATTCTTTACACTGTTGTAGACATGCTACACACACAGGCTGAACTACAACAGGTCATATGATCATGCACTAATGGAGAGATGTCAGAGTGATGGCTGTCTGCTCCTGAAGAAGCGCTTCCAAGCAGTTTTGGGGGTTCAGTTCCTTGCTCAAGGGCACTTTGGCAGTGCCCAGGAAGTCAGCTGGCACCTCTCCAGCTACCAAACCAGTCGGTCAGGATTGGAACCAGCCACCCTGTGGTCCCCAGACCAAATCCTTGCTGAGCTACTGCCATTTTAAAGGACTTGCAAATCAGTGTATTCTGTTTGTAATTAAGTTTTACACAATGCCCAACTTCATTTGAACTGGGTTTGTACCATGTTGATATTATATTGTCTTGTACCTCAGTGATTATCTTTATTGTATCATAACATAATGTATCAAATTGTATTATATCTTACCTCAAATCAGTCTGGTGTTGTAACTCTAGACCATCACAGTAAAAATGCATATTAAAATGTCTGTATTCTCCAGTGTAATCCATAATCCAGTCATTTCCTTCACTCATGTTACAGAGGATTTTCATTGACTTGGAAATAGCTCATACAGACAGGATGATGGATTTAAATTTTAGCAGTGATTTTACCCGGCTCACCGCGTGTCGAAGGAGCACTAATCCAGAGCAGCATGATCGATTCAGCTGCCTGAGCTCATTATTGACTCATGCAGGGTTCACATGGGCAGAGGCTAACACATGAAAACAACATAATTCATACTGTACAAGTACCCTTTGACTTCTCAACGCAGAGACCATCGCTTTATGAATTATACTACATTGATTTGTGTGGTTTTGCATCTTTTATCAAGTGAATCATAGGTATTTTTAGTTATGCATGCATGAAAATGGATGCCTGAGGGTTACATCTTCATCAGCTGAACCACATGATCCTGTCTTACTGAGTGTTCTAGAGGGAAGTCAATGTAGCTGTGTGCTAGCCAGCTATTGACTGAGATGAAGACAGAGGAAAGAGAGGAGGTTTGACTCTTAGAAATACTGTAGCACGCTGCAGGAGGGCTAATTCCTATTGACTGCTATTGATCGGAGAGCAGCTAGGAAGGATGTACAGGAGGAAATGCATGAGGGAGAGTAACAAGTGTCCTAAAACTGAGGTCATACACAGCCAAACAGTCATAGAGTTTGGTAGATTATTCAAGGACAACTTAACTTTTCTCATGTGTTATCTCGACACACAAACATCTTGAACAGGATTTAAAATACATCTTTGACAACTTTTGTGCTCAAGTAAAGTATGGATCCTGAAGTGCAGGGTGCTGGTTTGGCAGAGTAGTTCGCAACCAGGCACGACCCACATATATGCTTCTGCCAGCCCGAGCTCAAATCCAGCCTGTGGCCAGTTTGTAGGGTGTCATCCCCTACCCTCTCTCACCCCCCCTTTACACTGTCTCTCTCTCTCCTATCAATAAAGGCACAACATGCTCAAAAAATTATCTTAAAAAAATAATTGAGTACAAGTGAAGTTGCTAAGTCAAATTATTGGTACTTTCTCAGAAATTACTTAAGTATGTAATGGGAAAAAAAAAACACATTTTCACAAAGCAGAAGTGCAGTCAAGAACACACTGCTGTACATTCTGCTGCATTATATTTACTGAAAAACTACCAAACATACATAACTCAGATTTTCTGATTTGCAGCCTCAAATTAAAATAAACAACCACAAATAGGTGATCACCATGAACAATGTCAGACAGGCTTTACACAGCGAAAAACATTCTCATTTTTTAACAGCCGGCTTGAGGCCATTTGTAACCTGACACTCCAGATGGATCATTCAATAACTGAACAGAATATATTTCACAAGCCTTTTTCACAACGGCACACAGAAAGTGTTTGGGAATGGGAAAAACCTTCCAAAGCATATCTGGCAGGCGATTGGACGATTGTTTCATCAATTACAATCAATTTGGGCCAATTAGCTGATGTAGTAGGCTCAGTGCTTCATCTAGCCAGCTTGGTGATTCCTGTGATGTCATGCTTTTTAAATTATTTACTTTTTAGTTCAATTTATAATGAGTTGTGGTTTTTAAGTTGTAAACTTTTCATCCTTTCAGTAAAAATGTATGTTTCCCTTGTTTATGTCTCGTCTTTTGGGATGGGCCATATCAGTTACTTTAAAGTTCATAAAGCGATTTAGGTATTGATTAATGTGGAAATACTTTGCTGTCTCCTCCTTATTCTGCTGCGTTCAAATGTTTAAGACAGACGCTATTAAAGGAAGCTGTTTCCAAAGTGACCTCTGCAGAGTGAATCATCAAAAGAAGGTGTGCACCAAAAATAATCATGATTCATCTTTGCTGTGAATCCTAAGCTGGTGACACACTGTGAAGCCTCCGCACGCAACGAACAAACAAATCCGACATATCTGAGGAGTCACTGCTCTGGAGGAAGACTGACACAAACACACAGAGAAAGAAATAAACAGAGCCAAGAGGGAGACACAGACATGGGGTGAAATAAAGGGGACAATGAGGAAGAAACCACATACCTCAAGCTGTCTTTCCTGTGCACGGTCACATACATCTCATACACCCGGCCCTGAGGAACAGCACCCGCAGGAACCAACAGGCTCACCCCTGCAGCAGAGGCAGAAATAATGAGATATATATCAGGATTTATTAATTTCACAGCACATGGCTGAATTATTAAATGTCCCGCTCCTTATCACTTCATCATTATGGTTAATAATTCAATACTGTTATTTGCAGGCAGCCCATGTAAGAATTTCCCTTAAATAAGTGAACTGTGCCATATGCTCAACGCGTCCTATCAGCAAGTTGCATAATTTAATATTTTTGTCCGTTCACTGCTTTTGAATCCCAGCACTGAAAGTTTTATTTTCTTAAAAAACTAGTAAGAATGAGAGACACCTAAGGCGATTTATTTTTGAATTAAGTAGACTGCAGATAGGCAAACTTTACAGGGCAGCTTTTCAGCAGGATATTTACCATTTTCAAATCAAAGGTACATGTCATTTTAACCAGTGTAAATAAAGGGTTTGTCTTATTATGACATACACATATGCAGACATAAATATATATATGTATATATATATATATATATATATATATATATATATATATATATATATATATATATATATATATATATATATATATATATATATATATATATATCCTGTTTTACACATTTGAAACTACACAGGAGTTGTGCAGTGATACTGGTGTGATCAGACAAAGAGAAATCTCTCTGCTTTTAAAACAAAAAACACAGTGGATAGTCTGAAATCAAGCAAAAAATGAGATTGTTGGAAATAGATGAATTTGTATTAACTGTGTTGTCTTAACATTCTGTTCACTCTTCTTGTCCTCTGGGTCAAAACTGACTCATTCGCTGAGCTCCAGAAATAAAGCATCTAAACAGACTCTGAAACCAAAAGTCTATCTTACGTGACAGAACAACCTATAAATCATCCTAAATTTTATGAATACCTGGATTTTTTCAATTCACAATGAAAAGACAATATTAAAGAGATATTTCAATGTTTTTGAAGTTGGGTTGTATCAGGTAGTGACGATAGTGAAGTGGCTGAAAGGGCTTCCAGTGCTGCACCTTTAATGAGAATGATGGTAAGGCAACTTCTATTGGCAGGTACAGTTATTTTACGCATTTGTGTGAGTTTTATGGCAAAAGGGCATTAAACTATGCTGGGTTGAATGTTTGATTGGGCTAAAAATTTCAGAGCACTTTATTTTTTCTCCAGAAAGTCTCTGTGTTTGGCACTATTTTACGATGCAGCAAATGGCTTTGTGTTCCTCCGCCTGTGCACATTGATTCACTGACTCAGGAAGACACAAAGAGGAAACCAATACTGAACAAAGTATGAGTGACTTTGACCCAAGTGATGATGACATTCCTTTTACTGTGGATGCACAGGGTTAACTTTATGAACCCGAGTGTACAGAAGAAGAAATTCTTCAGAACGAGATCAAGAGGACTTCTGTGAAATCAATGTGCACAAGCAGAAGAACTCTTAAAGGTCCTTAAAGGTTCAGAACTACTGGAAGCCCTTTCAGCCACTTCACTGAATATTGTCAAGTATTTTATACAACCCAACTTAAAAAATACTGAAATATATAATCCATTTGCCACTATATGCTTTTCCTCTAAAACTTCTTCTTAAACTGTTTTTATAGAATTCAAGGTTCTCAGCACTGTATGTGCAGTTATATTGTTGCTGATATATTCTGTGACCTAAAAGTGAGTGTAACTGTGTGAAAGTTGACTTTTTGAAAAGATATGACTTATACAATATAATCTACAATTACGATTACATAATACAATGACAAGAAGAAAATGAAAGGAATATAAATCAGTCAGTTCTAATTTAGGCTCTTGATAAAGTAAGTAAATGCATGGTCCTAGTAGACCTGTTTCTCAAATGTGTAGCTAATATTATTGGTTTTACAGTCCTTTAAGAGGGGCAGCACTGACATGTACTCTTCCTGTTGGCCCCCGGATGGGGCAGCCAAAGCCTAAGGTGGATAAAAACAGGATTCAGCCCTCAAAACAGCTTTTGCAAGCCCTGCAGAGAGGTCTAGGTGCTACAACAACCTCTGACTGCACTTCACAGCAGTAATAACTGCTTTCAAAATGTGTTTTTTAAATAGTTTGGACATCAAATGTGCTCCTGGTGGACTGTGCTGCTCCTGCAAAAAACATATTAGGTTTGATATTAAAAACAAAAGATAAAGAACACAGTGTGGGAATCAGAAAGGGTAGTCTAGGAAACAGTCTGGCACAGTTCTGTAAGTTTTTGTCTTTATATAAATGCAGCATGGACTTAGACATATTAACTAAATATAAAAGCAGAAAAAGAATATGTGAGCTTACTTTTAAATGCGTGCTTCAGTGATTTGAAACTGTAGCTGTGAAATTTTGAAAGATGGGTTGTGTACAGCATTACAATATATGAGCTTAAGTTATTCACTCCTTAAAACAGTTGGAATCGCTTTCAGGAAAGTCATGAAATTTCAAGCTGCATCAACTATCTTCAAATATATTAAACTTTATTTAACTCAAAGAGCATTTCAGTTTTGCAGTCTACCAGACCACACATACATTCAAACATAAAGCAGTCAAGGACAAAACATTATAAAGTACAAGAAACTGTTTGAACAGTATGTGGCACCCTCCTGTGGCCCCTCCGAGTAATGAAGCACACACGGGCCAAAAAAAGAATAGAAGAATCTTGAAGGGAAGGAGGCGGTGCTGCAGTTTAACATTTTTCTGTTTATTTGACAACAGTATGGTGAACTACAGTGTGTGTGTGACAGGTCTTACCAGAGTTTGGTACGATTAGATGCCCTCCCTGGTTGTTGAAGGATCCGTGAGCAGTACACGAAGGGTCCCGTGTTCGAGCTAAGCTCTGGTTGCGAAGGTTCATGGTGTCGTTGTTATCCAACAGAGACTGAGTAATCTGTGAAACAAAAGAACACATTCAAAATAATCTTATCCTGAAAATATAAAGAAGGTATTTACACCTATGAGTTGCAATAGTCACATTTATACTTTAAGTACATTTTAACAGTTTTGTGGCAGTGTTATTTCATGAATCAGATTAATTTTTAGAAGCTAAGCTGTTATATACTGTGTAAGCTGTATATTAAAACACACTGTACTGTTTTGTAATTCAGTGAATTATCTTGTATCGTATCAAGTAATGTAACGTTATATCACGTAGAATCATGTCTGACTGATGTGTGCAGAGCATGTTGAATAAAAATAAGATTCAATAAAAAATATTTCCAGCTCATGGCTTTTCTTTATTGTTTTAGGATTCTGAAGAAATTCCATCCATTTCATCATATTCAGTCATTAACCTGATGAGTATCTTTTAATGACTTGACGCACCAGATGGACTGTTCAATAAATTTCACTAGTCCATCTGGGAAAGAGCCCATAGAAAGTGCTTGGGAATGGGTAGAACCTTTCAAAAGAATATCCTGCAGGTGACTGGATGATCATTCTGTCAATCACATTCATTACAGGCCAATCAGATAACATAGCAGGCAGGCACAACTGTCGCAAGGAAAGCCACTTTATAGAACAAACTCTTACAAAAACATTTTCAAAGTGAAGCAAAAACATTTGTTTCACTGAGAAATCCTTCCATTCTCGTTATTTGTTTTCCATTTAATAAAGAAGTAGAGCAAAGATCTGACAAAACTGCTACTGTTAGCATCTGTGCTAATCTCAGTACTGCTCTAAAGGATGCTGATCAGGCTGTGCTGCTTTGGGGAAAAGTACAATCGTTGTAGTTTGGAGATTGGCAAGATGGATTTACCTGATTACAGACAATAAATCAGGTGGATCCAGCTGCTGTACAAGGTTACATTGCATTCTGAATAAAAAGAACATCTAAGAAAGTAATTTCCACCTCGACATTTCGGTCTAAGATTCTGAAGAAATGAATCATGCGTTTCAAAACACTTTGCAAATACACGTATTTAGACTGCCGTCCTTGAAGTCCTTGGCAATACTGTAATACAGAGCTTAAAAAAATGCCACAATAAGTTAACTTTAGAAGTCAAAGTAGCTCCTCTTTGTATCTTCTACAGCATTACATCCAAGCATTATACTGTCCCATTTTCCTGTGTGGGCAGGCATTGATTATAGATATTGTGTGCATCAAGCTTCACCCCTGCTTTACGGAGGCTGAAAGATGTGGACATGTGCAGGAAATCAATGTGGTGATTTGAAGGACAAACTTCCTCTCTTAAACGGCTTTAAAGTGCCATGTAAATGTATTCTAATGAAATCATGAAGTTCGTGAAGGTCAAAACAAGTTTGACGGGGCACTGATGACCTCTGGGTTTTAAGATCAGAGCAGTTTTATTTTTGACTGACTGATTAGAGCGCTGAATGACCAATCTGTTCCTGCTCCCTCTTGGAGAGAACTTTTCTGCTTTCATTAAGCTGTTTTTTTATCCTCTTGTTTTCTTGATATCCATTATATGAAACCCTTTGAGGGGAGGAATCTGCATCTGCCTAGAAGCGCTGCCACAGGGCTGAGCTGACAGTCTGTGAGGAGAGGGTGGGTGTACAGTAGCCCTGTGAAAACACCTTAGGGTACGTGGAGAAATATGACCTGCTTTGCATTTCCTTGTCAAAAAATGTCCACTGTGAGATGCAAAATAAGGACTTAACATTCAGCAGTCCTCTCCTGCACCACACACGCCTGGCAAGTACCGGCTTCAATGTGCCAAAGACAGACACAAGACGGAGAAAACAAAATACTTTAATGAGAAAAAGACCCTCAAGTTAGTGAGGCGAGGTCGCTCGTCAGACGCAGCAGAGGTTTAAAAGGACAGAATAAAAAACAACTATAATGATGGGTAAAAGATTAATAAAAAAAAAAAGCTTTAGCTGTGGTGGAAAACAGCCAGTTCAGCTCTCGTACTGCCTCAGGACAGGTGCCATCACAAAATGAGAGGTTTGATCAGTATTTGTGACAAGAGACTCCTGTATGCATGTGATGAAGCTTGGAGAGGACAGCAAGGAAACCAGGGCACTGAGATACCAAAGGTGTTCGCCTTTGTGTAGAACCGAGGTGTCCAAACTTTTCTCATCAAGTGCCTAGTGCCTAGGAACTAAATCGATGTTCCTCAACCCCAGTGTATCAAAGTTTAGGTTCAAGATGGCCAGTTAGATCGCAGTGGGCCCTGGAAAGCCCATGCTATAATCGGTCCTTGGTTAGTGAACCATGCAGCAGGGGGGTAGATGAATCATCGCCACATTCAGACACAAAACAAGAACGAACTGCACAAAGATGACAATGTCTTTAAAATGTAATTAGTTCCAAAATACACCACAAAGTATATGTTTATTATATTTTCTTGAACCTCGTAATGCCTGTATCAGTTGTGCCATTGACTGATTAAGCTTAAATCATCTTAACACAGCATGTACCTGGCTGCATTCATCAGATTTTACAAAGAAAACTGACTCTGAGGTCTCCGAAGAGTGTTTAATATATGGTTCACTTAGCTGTAAAAGGTCTTTAATTACCTTAGGAGAGAGTTTGGATGTGAAGTCTCCCCCGAGGTCGTCCTGCGGTGTGACCAGTCCTGATGAGTTGTAGACTTTGATCTTCAAATTAGGCAGAGGGTCCAGGAGGGGGGAGTTTGTCATTGGGATTTTATCTGAAACATCGTGGAGGGCATACACAGGACCGCGATACATAGCTGCTGCATTTGTCAAGTCAGGGGGAGCCGTCAGAAGGTCAGCTGGAGAGAGAAGGAGGAGGTACAAGATGTTAAAAGAGAAATTCTGTAGTAGTTCAGAAAATTGTATGTTTTATGGACCAGAAATAATCTTCTTACTTTGTCTGCAAAAGGATAGACTTACTCTCTTACAAGCTGGGCTTTATAAATGTACATAAATCAGCCACAGCTCGGAATCGTCAAAAATCCGACTAGAGCAACTTTTTTGGCTCAGGATCAAAATAAGAAGTTTGCTCTTTCCCTGGGACCCAAACTCATTAGTGGGAAAAACATGTAAATTCCACAAAGAATGGCCCTGATGGTCACTGGGATTGAACCAGCAACCTTCTTGCTGTGAGGCACATGCACCACCTGCTTTGCCACTATGCTGCCCACAATGCTTCTAGGATAAATTAAAATGGAAAAAATAATTATTTCACAGTTTGACTAAACTTTCCAAAAATA
This sequence comes from Cetoscarus ocellatus, assembly GCA_037902135.1. Classification (NCBI taxonomy): domain Eukaryota; kingdom Metazoa; phylum Chordata; class Actinopteri; order Labriformes; family Labridae; genus Cetoscarus; species Cetoscarus ocellatus. The sequence goes on from JBAMNC010000405.1 coordinate 9,595, forward strand.
AAATCTTGAGTTGAATTTGCACATATAATTATACGCACTGCATATTTCTCCAAAGTTTAGCTTTAGTGTAGTTCAGCGGTGGTCGGACCAGCAGCCTTCTTGCTGTGAGGCACGTGCACTACCTGCTGCGTTACCGTGCCACCCCATTTGAACTAGTGAAATATATTCTGTAAAGTATATGTCAGGTTAGGAAACATAATTAGATGATGAAGAGTTTTCTTAATCATAGTTGTTATTTGATAAGAAATAAACATATTTTCAGGGTCATAAAATAAAAAAAAAACAGTATGTGATTTTTCATTCTTTGAAAATGAGGAGTAATTGGCACATTGATGTTTTCTTGGCAGACCACTCCATCTACAACTCTCTATGTTTCCTGTTTCTCTTTGCTTCTTCAAAAGAACTCATCTAGCACATATTGAAACCCCGTCTGCTTTGAAATCTTTGCCTGAGAGAGACCTTGGCATCTTGGACAACACATTCAAAGTGTCACTTAGATACACCCACTGCTGTTTCTTTCTCGCAGGGTCGAGCAAGAGTGCGCATGCAGATGTCAGTAAGCAGGGTTGCATGGCTGCTCCTCATACGGCCATTTTAGTGATTTAAGTCTAACAGTTTGCAACCCATTGGAGAGGGCTGCTGTTGAGTAACTTGAACCGAGTCCATGCCTCACATGGGCCAACTTTATCAACATATCTGCTTCTCTGCCTGGAAAAATGAAATGACGCAAGTATTCTCAATTTGATGGACTGCTGTACTAACATCCTTTGAGGTAATTGGAGAGATGCTTTGGGTTCATATAAATTTGGCAATATTAACAGTGAATCCTGCATGGGTGTTTACTTTATCAAGCTAATCAGGAGACGGTGCTTCCAGCAACCCAACAAGACGACAAGCACATTCATTTTTAAAGACGCTTTTGATGGGTTTCCAAAACCCCTTTTTAGATTAACAAAACCCCCTTTAAAGGAGGATAAACCCTGAAGTCTACCCCCACAAATACAAATCCCTGCACCAAATTCCAATCCAACAAATATCCAAGAATTAATTGGGAACGGGATCACAGTAAGGCCAGTTACCTGCTGAGAACAGCTCCACATTTGTTCTCACCAAGCTCTGTTGTTTTGGGCATAGAGCCTAAAATCCTGTCATTTGCTTCACCAGGCCATCTATTCTAATTTTAAAATCCCTCATTATCACACTCACAAACACACACGGGCACAAACACAAACACACACACACACATCTGTCAGCTATCACTCTTTTCTGCTCTCTATCACCAGGGTGCTTAGCCTTAAAGCCAGCGGGTATTCCTGCCAAATCATCCCTGCTGAAATTTAATTAACAGCTAGCGGAAGGAAAGAGAAAGAAGGACACACAGACAGACAGAGAGGGAGAGAGAAAGAGAGAGAGAGAGGTGCAGGGACATAATTCTTCATTAATAATAATCGAATACGTTCCCTTGGCATGGAGTGACGAGCATCTTAATGCCCTCCTGATAAAATGTCAACCCGTCTCCGCTCTGAAAGGCCGTTCACCATCACACACGTTGAAGAACACCTACACACATTCAGTTATTAGAGCCCAATGTTTGCCTATTTACTTTGCATACTTTCTGAACTCCCTCTTCTGTTTGTCACTATAAACCATGATTTGAATTTTTATTTTCTCCCAAACTGAACGCACAAATATATGATTAAAGTTGCTATAATGCGAACAGACTTGTGGTCTGAAAATACAGCGCTGTGCAAAAGTTTGAGGCAGGTGAAAAAAAATGCTGTAAAAGTGTTAATAGTTTATTTCTATCAATATACAAATGAAAAGTGAATGTTTCGAGAAGTCTAAATCAAATCCATATTCAGTGTGATCACTTTTTGACTTCAAAATAGCATCAGTTCTTTTAGGCACACCTGCATACAGATTTTAAAGGAACTTCAGTCCCTTGTAATCACAGAAACACTCCATGATATTTAGATTCTGACTTCTTGTTCTTCTATCGGACATTTGCTGTATATTTTGGGTCGTTGCCGCAGACTAAGGCCCTGTCCACAAGGAGACAAAAAATCAATTTCTTTAGTAAATGAGTATTCCCTTAACATAGCATTGTTTCAAGCAATGTAAAACACTGAAAATGCTGTAGTGTCAGGCCTGTAGATGGCGCAGTAACGCTGCCACAGCCATACAGTTTAGGGAGAGGTGGGGCTACAAGACCAAAAGGCTTCCAAAATGCCAGACCCCTGTGGAAGAAACAGTCGTACAATAATAAACTTTTTTGGATTCCCCCAAAGTCTTGTCTGCATTGATGGCCGCCACATTGGGGGCCAATCAAAGTCTCTCTGATGGTATTGAATGATGGAAAAATCCCTGACTCTGTAGAAGTGCAAACTCGTTTTGCATGGAACCTTCACCATGCTTCACCGTGGCCCACAGACCCCATTATTGTTGTGCTCCTCAGCCATGCAACCAATATACAGCCCTTTGCTATGAGCAAATGATTTAACTTTTGACTCATCAGTTCAGAGCACCTGCTTCCTTTTTACTACACCCAAGCTCCTATGTTTTTTGTGCATAGTTGAATCACTTGAACTTGTTCCCACTGCAGAGTAAAGGGTTTTTGGCCATAACTTTTTCATTAAGACCACTTTGGCACTGGACAGTAGATGGGTAGACCTTGATCCCACTGGTTCTGAGGTGATGGCACTGCTGGACATCTTCCAGTTTAAAGGGAAGTTAGCATGATGTGCCATTGCCCTGCAGCACTGTTCGTTGGCTGACCAGTGCATTACAGCCTCCTGTTTCTTCAAAAGAGATTGACAAGCATGTTTCAAAATCCCATTCTGCATTGAAATCTTTGCCTGTAAGAGACCTTGTAGATGCAGTATAACTACCTTGTGACTTGTTGCTGCGCTCAGTCTTGCTATGGTGTACGACCTGTGGCATGAGAGTCTTGCACAACCTTCTCTTGATAGTTTGGTTGTTTCAACATTTTGTTTGGTACCTTTGTTTTAACCTACATAAATAATGATCATTTGCACCTGTTCGGTATAAAAGTTGAATCACCTCTGACTTTGTGCAAGTGCACATGATGCCAGTTTGTAGGAGAAGCCACATCAAATATTGATTTGATAAAGATGTTTCATTCACTGTTCATTCACTGTGCATTTATATATTGTTACAGTGAATAATTAAAAGGTATCATTCTTACTTAAAATCATTGTTACATCTGCCTAGAATTGTTGAACAAAATGTCCAAAAACCAAATAATGACTACATTGATGTTCCACACTGATCAAGACTAACATTATGAGCACTGACAGTTGAAGTAAAAACACTGATTATCTCTTAATCATGGCATCTTTTAGTGGGAAGGATATATTTGGAAGCTAGTGAACATTTTGTCCTCAAGTTGATGTTGAGAGCAAAAAAAAATGGGTGAGTGTAAGGATTTGAGTTTGACAAGCGCTAAAGGGTGATTACCAGACGACTGAGTCTGAGCATCTCCAAAACTGCAGCTCTTGAGGGTGTTCCTGGTCTACAGTGGTCAGTATCCATCTAAAGTGGCCCAAGGAAGGAACAGTGGTGAGCTCAGTGCTGGCCCATGTGGTCTGATCCAACAGACCAGCTACAGTTGCTCGATTGCTGGTTCTGACTGAAAGGTGTCCGAATACACAGAGCATCACTGTTTGTTGGAGCTGTATAGCAACAGACCACTCAGGTTGGCAGGTGGTCATCATGTCATGCCTGATTGGGGTATATTTTAGTTGTATTTAGTGCCTTCATTTCCAGTTTCAACAGTTTTCCTTACACTAATTTCATGAGTTCTTGACGTCTTGTAAAAGCTTGAACTGGTTCTTGCTTTGGTCTATGTGTTAATCCACAGAGTGCGTGTTGGGCTGTCTTTAAAGGTTTGTCCACACAGCAGGGATATAGATCATAAATGTTTGATATTAAGGATTTGGAGGCAGTAAAACCATTCTTGATGCACCTCCAGCTATAATGAAAATCTGGCCAAGAAGTCTTCAGAACCATCAAGAAATTAGATTTTTTTTCTCCCGTTATAAAGGGGGAATAAGGTCCAAATTCACTCAAGTGCCTTTTGGTATCCATCAACAGTATTAAACATAAACTTTAGATGCTTTATGAGTGAAGGTCTTCTGTTCATGAGCCAAAGCCTCCACAGAAGTATCTATAGGCATGTTTGCCAGCTTGTTGATTTTTATTTTCTGTTTTTCTGCCAAACATTTAGTGCGATCAGTGATAAATAAAGATTCTTCCCACAGAAGTCAAAAGTTGATGTCATTCGCTGACCTTAACTAGACTCCTCCACACTCCTCAGCCAATCTCAGAGTTTTCCAGTAAGCTATCAAAAGCATGCACACTTCTCAATGTCTTCTCCATTTTCCAAAGACAGACAGTGAAAAATGACAACACAGACAGGCCGGAGTGAAAGATGGCTCCATTGTAACATTGAGACAAACAGGGAGGGAGAAACCGCTGCTGAAAGAGTCACTGTGTCGGGTGAGACGGAGACACAGAGAGAGAGAAAGACAGAGATGAAGAGATGAAGAGAGAAGAGGACGCAGATAAACAGGAAGTGTTAGCAGCAGAGAAAGAGAGACAGAGACAGAGGAGAAGAATGATAGAGAGACTTCTTGATGGAGGAAAGTGTCTCTGATGGAGACAAAGATAAATCCAGAGGAGCAAAGATTGACAGCAGGGAACCAAAATAAAATAAAATAATAAAAGTGTCAAAGAAAGATCAATGAGGAGCACTTACGTCTGCCATCTTGTGTGAAAAAATACGTGTTCTTTGTTTATCTGTCTGTTCTGCAAATTATGTAATGCAAAGATTTAAGAGACACATAGTGTTAAGTCCTCTTCAGAGAGTGCATGACAGAGGATGATACTTAATGTAAAGTTTCTGCTTAAAAGGGATATGCCAAATTTTTTTTTGTTTTCTTGTCTTGCCTCACTCCCTCACTCCATGACAAGCAGATATGCAGTAATATGGAAGAAAATTAGGTAAAGTGCTAATCTTCGTCTGAAAATAGATAACGCAACATAACATGGTAAAAAAAAAATGAGTCTCAACAAGCGCACAAGACCATTTAGAGTTGCTGAAGGGTTTATCTAATGGTTGTAGGCAGAGGCAGGCTAATGCTACCCACTGACTCCCAGTGTTTGAGCTAAGCTAATCAGTGGTGGGCGAGCTCTGCCCATCTCTGTCTACCTGCTTGTCATGGACTCTTGCATATCCCTTTAAAATTGAGCATCCCTTCAGCTTGTTTGCTCAAGGAAGGGCAATAAATCAAGTGTTTAAGATAAACTGATACACTGTCCATCCATCCATCCATTCACTGAGGCAGTGGGCCAAGCAGTTCAACCCAGACGTCCCTCTTCCTTGTGTTACGGCCCTGGTTGGATTTTGTTTTGCCTTTAGTTTCTTTGTTTTTGTTTGGCTGTGTCGGGAGGGTCCTCTTGGTGTGCCCTGATGTGCCGCCCCTACCTCCAATAGGACTGAGGTCATCACGCTGACAAGCGCAATAGGCTTTCGAGGAGGGAAAGGTCCAATTTGAACGAGTTACTGACGTCACCACACGCAGGAGGAAATCCTCCTCCCGGTCCGACCAGCCATGTCAGATTGTTTCAAGGCATTAAGCAGAGCCGAATTAGTCGCCTCGAGGTACATCGAGTTGGTTTTTGTTGTTGTGAATATTTAAATTGTAATAAATTGTACCAATATGTCAGTTTAAGCTGCAGACTGACTCCAGTGGCTGTTTGGGACTTGGTGGATTCGGGGCTACTCATGTTGAGTCTTGGCCACCCCTAGACAGGGTATATCCTGAAATGGGGGCTTGTCTGGGATATGGACCCCTCCCACATCTGCAACACCTTCCAGTTCCTCCTGGGGGATCTCAGGCCAGACAGTTTATACATATAATCCCTCCAGCAGGGTCTTAGTCTGACTTTGGGTCTCATTCCCATTTTGACATTTCGGTTAACGATAGCTAATTAAAAAAAATAAGCTGAACTACACTAAAGCTAAATTTGGAGAAACATGCAGTGTGTTTTATTACACGCCCATACTGAACTCAACATCTTTTTGGAAAGTTTAATCAAACTGGGATAAATTATTTGTCCATTCTGATTCATCCTAGAAGCATTTAGGGCGGTTTGGTGGCACAGCAGGTAGTGCACGTGCCTCACAGAGAGAAGGTCATAGGTTCGATACCCGGGTCGGGCAGGGCCTTGTTGTGTGGAGTTTGCATGTTCTTCCCATGCATGCGTGGGTTCTCTCCAGGCACTCTGGCTTCCTCCCACAGATCAAAAACATGCTGATTAGGTTGATTGGTGACTCTAAATTGCCCTTAGGTATGACTGTAAGCATGAGTGGTTGTCTGTCTCTCTATGTGGCCCTGCAATTGGCTGGTGACCAGCTCACCCGATATCAGCTGGGATAGGCTCCAGCTCCCCCATGACAGAAAGGGATGAGTGGTATAGATAATAGATGGATGGATAGAAGCAGTTACATTAGCAGTAAAAATCAAACTAAAATTAAATCTGATATCTCAAACCTTGTTTATCTCAATTGAAATTCGGAGGACATTAACCTCTCCTAAGCCTATATGTGCAATAAACACCATGCTACCTTTCTTTTGGTTTTCAGTGTGACTGAAGGTTATAACATTTATGTGCTTTTGGATATCACAGATCATTTAAATGATGGAGATTTGAGCACTGGAAACACAAATAGCTTTAAGCAGGAAACAAGGTCCACTTAAGAATGACTCCTGACCAGTTTCAAGAATCAATAACATTGCCTCCCTACTTTGCAATTCCCTAATTAGTGCCCTCCACTATTTCTAAATGTCTTATAAAACAATGATGTCATGTTTTAATGGAAGGCAGGCAGCCAAAACGATAGCAAAGGAGTCGAGGAAGTCATCACAGTGCACTAGAGACACAGTGGGTCTGAATGGGTGACTTAAAGTATACAGGAAACAAAGCTTATTGTGCAATGGGATGCATGTGTGTGATTTCAAGCAAGGGTGGACGCACTGGCAAAATGCTGAAACATCTGTCCATGAAGCAGAGCATTAAATATCAGTAGTGTCATGCGTTGCTGACACAGAAAACCTCATTTTTTTCTCACAGGAAATCCATGTGCATTAGTAACTGTATCAACAAAGAACTGGATCAACAAGATGGATTAATAAAGGCACTGATAACGATAAAATATTATCAATTCCCATCCCTGTTTGAGAGTATAGAAGATTTTAACATGAATGTGTTGCCATTGTTGAACTAGTCAGACAGTGTGTAGGAGTTTGTCTGCAGTTTTTATCATAAGAAAGGAGGGAAATATGCCTAATATTGGATGTCTCAAATTTCTATTTTGTTGCAGTGGTATCATCTAGGTGTCAAGGTTGTCCAATATTTAATGGAATCATTTCATAGCTTATAATTCTGCTATTATGACAGCAATTCTTTGCAGAAATAGTGTTGAGATTTATATTATGCATAGTCATTCATCTTGTCGTCTTGACTATTTGTATGTCTCATAACTCCCTTATTTTTCCCTTTTCAAATGTTTTTTATTTTGTGAAAAATGTGGGTCTGAATGTGGACAGCTGATCAGTCTTTCTTGGCCATACAGTATTAGGTTGTGGTATAACGGGCCTCTAGATGGACTCAGAGAAAGTTTTGTGACACCTTAAAGAAGTTCTCCTATCTCACCTTAAAATGATATAAGGATCAATTTGGCATTTGCATAAAAGTATCAGGATGAATCTGAATAAATATATGTGTACTGAAATATGCCTTGCTAAGTCTCTGGATCAGCTGTGGATACAAAGATCCCTCTGTTCCTTGAAGACCAAAGGATCATGTTTGCTCATTTCTTGTATCACTAAAAGGCATAGAATTTAAACTTTTTTGCTTGATCTTTTGTCAGTAGAAAATATTATACTTTTACAAATAAAAATGAGTTTCTTAGCCCTTAAAATCCTCCTGTGGTTGCTCCAATAAAGTAAATTTTCTTTTCCAGGCTTTAAACTTTTATCTAAAAGCAGATAAGAAGTTCATCTTAGAATCAAGTGTCAGTGCTTCTACTTCAGATGAATAATTTTCTTTACAAAGTGAATAAAATGTGATCTTGCGTGACACTCCTCACCCGATCTTGCTGTTTTGATGTTGACAGACTGGAAGCCTCCGTTCAGAGCCGAGGTGTCAATGATGTCTGAGTCAAAGTCACGTTGTGTCTTGCGGTACACAAAGAGAGCCACGATGACGGAGATGACCAGGCACATGATCACTGCGATGACGATGCCCACGTACAGCGCCACGTCGTCTGTGCTCGGAGCAGCTGGGGGAGGCAACAAAAAGAAAGAGAAGAGAGGGATGAATACATGGCATACTCCGGTGTTAATGAAGAATGAACACTTACAGCAATGAAGTACAAATGAATGGATGGGGCACATTGGCCTAAAGTGAAGCAAAAATATTGAGAGCTTTCTGAACTGAGATGTAGATTTCATAAATCATAGATAGATAGATAGATATTACTTAACAAACTTATTGTGACACCTGTCATAAAAAAGAGAAAACAAATATCACAGCAATCTTTCAAAAACTTGTTTAAAACTGAAAATGATATTGTTATTAGACATACATTTGGGAAAAGAATGAGGAATTTCAAACTGAATTCACCTTTTTACACCCAAATTTGAGCCTCTCACTGGGCTTTTCTGGGAAGTCAGAAATTATTCAAGCATAACATTGAACCACTAAAATTCTTTTTTCTGTTCAGGAATGCAAATAAATAACTATAATCTGACATCTAATCAAGACATAATCGGGTGCTTTATGTCTCTGTTTTTCAGTTTTGTTAAATTGAGAATTTCATCGGTAACAACAATAATTATAATTAAGCATTAAAAATATCATCCTGGCGAAAGAGCTTCTAAATAAATAAAAAACATATATATATATATTAGTAATTACAAGTGTTGGCAATTGGTAATTACAGCTGTTCCATAAACCTTACATTGGGGAGGTGGTCAAATACACTGTGTTGTTGGTTTCTTTTCTCCTCATTTGACAGTGGGAACATCTATAATTGAAACCAGAACCAGACTGTCAAAAAAAGTACATATAAAACAATGCCAGCAAGAATGCAAGCTTTAATCAAGACCAATAAGTCATGCTAAATATGAAGTGTTTTGGTTATTATGTGAAAAAGGAATACACACACACACACACACACACACACACACATGCACATTTAAAGCCTATCCAGTATCACAGATTTGACTGAGTTAGTCTGACATATTGGAGCTCTGGACCTTTACTTAGTGAAATTTTCTCAATCCGGTCCCACTTCAATTTCAATTGAAGACTGCTGTTCTACAATATTTGGTCTCTACTCATCATCACTTGTTTTGTTCTGGTTGAGAGCACCCTGGAGGCAGATTTTTATATCCTGTGCATTTAACTTACCAGCAGTAGTAACCATATATTCAGCTTCAGAAAGTTTCCTCTGCTCAAAAGTCAAAATAGTGTATCACATGAGTGTAAGACAGTTTTTTGTAAACACATGGGCTCTATACAACCCTAAAGAAGCTTTGATAAATCGTCAGTGAAGCATAAATACTTCTTCAGTCAAGGAGGCCACATAAGGCTGCAACTGTGACTCTAAACTAACATTATCATCACTGGATTATTGTGGCTTCTTCTTCTAGTCTGTGTAACAGGAAGATGTGCTCATCTGTATGTACAATTCAAATAAATAACAATTTAAAAGATGGAGCAGGTTAATAGTACCAACATTTTTTTCTAAGTGGGATATGAATGTGGAGCAGATTTCAAATTAACTCACTATTTCCCTCTTGTGCTGTTTAATTGTGTTCCAATAGTTTCATTTCTACCTCAGACCTCCTGTCAGACACAAAGAGCTCTCCCTATATGGACCCTATTTCAAATAACATTTTTAAATTACCCCCAGCTTTTGTAACACGATGATTTTGTCAAGACGGAGGTAGAGAATGACAGAAAGACCTTTAGGAAAAATGAAAAGAGCGGCATCGCCTCTTAAAACTTAATAAGGCTGTTAATTATTTCACAAGTGTTCTAACATCCTTTTTCAATCCAGCTGAGGTTTTAATGACATTTTAGAGAGAACAACGGGGAGGGGAATTTTCCTTCATGATCTGTGTCTTAAAGCAGAGGAAGGGACTAAGAAAATTTTCACTGATGGTTAGGGTAAAGTGGATGTGAGGGAAAAGAGCAAGATAAGAGAAAAGTGCAGGGGAAACAAAAAAGGTATAAAAGAGAAGGGGAGAAAAATTTGCAAGGTGCAAAGAGCTGAAAAAGAAAACAGGATACAAAAAGAGAGGAAGCAAGTAGATGAAAGAAGTTGAAAAAAAATAGAAGATATGTACAAAGAGGAGAGGAGAGGAGACAAGTGGGGACAGACGGGTTAAGATACGAAAGCAGAGAAGAGAGGAAAAGGCAAAAACAACAGGAGAGAGAAAGGAAACTAAAGGAAACAACGGAGAGGAGAGGGTAGGAGAGAAAACAAGGAGAGAGATAACCAAAGCAGAGTAAAGGAAATGGGAGGAAGGAAAGGATGGGAGAGGATAGGTAAGAAAAGGAAAGAAAGGGAAGGGAGAGGAAAGGAAAGGAGTCAAAAGAAAGGAAACAAAACAAAAGGAAAAGAAAGAGGAGAGAAAAAAGCCAAGGGAAGGAGAGGTAAGAAAGGGTACAGACAGGAAAGGAGTGAAAGGAAAGGACATGAAAAGAAAGGAAAGGAAGAGAAAGGAAAGGAGAGAAAGGGGATGACAGGTAAAGTAAGGAAAAGAAAAAAAGGAGGGGGCTAAGGGAATGAAAGGAAAGGGAAGGAAAGGAAAGGAAAGAAAGTGAAGGGGAAAGGAAAGGAAATTAGAGGACACAAGTGGAAATAAGAACCTATAGATGACAATAAATAATACAACAGAGTAAACAGAAGGTGGGAATGAAGAGGGAGAAAACAGGACAAAAGGCAACAGGACAGAGAAGTTAGTAAGGTAATTAAATAAGAAAAAAAGAGGGGGAGAAGGAAAAGGAGAGATGAAACAAGAGGAGAGGAGGGGAGAGGAAATGGGACAGGAGGAAATAGGAGGGAGTAAGATGACTGGAGGCAAGTAGAAAGAGAAAGAAGGGGAACAAGGAAAAGTGGTAGAAGGAGAGACAAAATTAGAGCAAATGAAGTCAAAAGAAACCAGAAGAAAATAGAAAATATGAAGATGAGGAATCAAACAGAAAGGAAAAGATAAATATGGCAGAATTGAAAACAACAGCGAGAGAGGAAACAGAGAGTTGTACAAAAGGAAACCCAGTTGAAGTTCAAAGCATCCCAACAAACAAACATACATCTTTGAATCCATGGAAGTGCCTGTAAAACTTTACTCTGAGAAGTCTCACACTTTAAGGGCTGCTCATATAATCATGTCTTCTGTAGCTGTTAGGAGGGGATTTGTCTGCAGCTATTAAAGAGAAGAGAAAAGTATAGGAACACTCCCTTTAATCCACCCTTAAAGTTGAGAGGCTGATAACAGGCTTTTAGCTCCAAACAGCCTGAGTCACTCGCTGAAGGATTTGCTGCATGTTGTCGTATCAGGAGCAGGAAGTGTGAACCTGATTGTGGATGAAAAGAATCCTTTGATGAGGCTCACAAATCCTGAGGACCATTACTGCCTAAAAGACACACACATTTAAAGAGGAGAGGTCACTTCTTAAGGTGTTAGTTACTTATTCACCACTAGAGGGAGCTGTGAACCACATCTGTGGTCTCTGGGGGGCCGAGTGTATGAGACCAAATCACATCTGTCCGTCGTAACATGGTGTGACACCTCAAGGAGCCAAACCTTCTTAGAGATTTAGTGGGTAGAAAAGGAAGAAGAGATAACTGTCAAATGTCAAAAGCTGCAGTATCACAGTAGACACAATTTTAACCCTTAAATGAAAGGAACTTCACAATGAGAAAATGACTGTAGTCATCTTCTCAACTGACAAGAAAACAACCAGTTTTAAGGAAAGCTGCACCAAATTTAGAAAAATGATAAAAGTTACTTTGAGTCTAAACATAGATGTCCATCAGGCAAAAGCCAAAGGCCTTGAACACCAAGGAGTACAAGATGTGAGAGGTTTGAGGAATCATTAATGAGTATTCAGAACAGGGGTGGCTAACTGGTGGCTCGGGGGCTATATGAAACCCTCCTACTCCCTCAACGTGGCCCACCAGTAGATTTAAAACATTGGTTTTAATGAAACCTGTTTCTGCAGCCTGTTTCACCTAGTGGTCTGGTTTGGTTTAGTACAGATCAGTACAGTTTGGAGCAGTAAACTCTGATCGTGTCTCTTGTTTGTGCCACTTGAGGGCGGGGATGTGAGCCCGGAAGGAGAGGGTCACGCAAACTGCATAAATGTGTGATGGTGTGACTCATACCACTACCAGCAACTGGTATTATAAAGAGGCACAATACCAATTATGATGATACTGTTTTTATTTATTAGAAAATACAGATTTTCCTCTGTCTTCTTCTTCTCTTTTTGTACCTCTGCCAAGGAGGTTGTGTTTTTGCCAGTGAATGTTTGTTTGTTTGTTTGTTTGTTTGTTAGCAAGATTAGCCAAAAACTACTGAATGGACTTTGCTGAGATTTTCAGAAGGTGTAAGGTAATGGCCCAACTTGAAAATTATTCAATTTTGGTGGTGATCCAGATAACCGCCATTAGCAGACGATCGCTTTTGCTCAATAACTGTCTAACTAATATTGATATCAACATGATTCTGAGTGCTAGGTGTGGGTTTTCAGCATCAAGGAATCATATTATGATGGTAACTTTATCACGGAAGTATCGCTTGTAGGTGTAACAGCAATATGTGAGCTACCTTGGTGGAGGTTTGTGCTCTCCAAGTGCCTTCTAGTTTTCTAAATAGTTGGGATTTTGGAGAAAGGGGATCGATAGTGATGGTAGTTTGTCTGCTATAAAAGTTCTAATTCACCTCCACCGGGTGAAACTGTTTTTAGATGTGGAGACTTTCGTCATGTTTTTAACCATATAAAAAGTGATGGGTAAGCACTGCTGGCTCACATTTGTGTATGTTCTGTTATTATGTTACTTTGCTGACTAAAGGAGGAAACACCATATTATTCTTTCAATTGTCTTTACTTTGATTATTAAGGGTGTTGAAATGAATTGTTTCATTATTTTTTAATTTTTGGTTATTTTTTGTGTTAGAAATAAGGATTTTTTATTTGCAATTGATTTCTAAAACACTTACTTGAAGAAAGAAAGAAAGAAAAGAGAGCTTATATTTATCTGACTGCTTGTCCTCATTGATAAAAATGTGCCCATATTATGTATTTCATCCCATCATCATGCACTGTGAATGATAGCCCATTGTTGGCAGGGTTGTACTCCAAACAAATTGTGCAACAAGTGATACACAACCTCACTGATTAAGTTTAAAACCTCTGAGGCTTTCTCAGTGAGTACGCAACAATGGAACATCTGACTTTCAGTGAGTTGAATCATTCTGTGGTAACAGAAACGAGTCATGGACCACTTCAGAGGGGGAGCAGAAAAGTCTTCACCCTTATTGATGAAGTTCATCTGCATTTCCCACGAAACAAGTGTAAACACATATCAACATTTAGAAATCAAAAAGGACTTCAGTTTTTCCATTCACACTCACTCATCCCATATTCACAAACTGATGCTGGAGGGTGAGCTGCAGAGTCTGAAATTATCAATGAATCCCATTCATACTGATTTACACATGCATGACAGCAGATGGCTCAACTGGCGATTAAACGTCTTGTCCAAGTTTCTTTGACTTGTTTCTGCAGCAAATGAGGATCAACCTCTTGGTCTTTTGATTGAAAGAAAACAGACTGTACGACTGATCCACAGCCGCCCTAAAGAATTAATTCTCTTTTGACCTGAGAGTGTGATAAATGCACTAATACGTGGTTGAATCCAAACACCTTTGCATCTTAGGACTGTTTGCAGCTTTTGAATAAAATGTGTAGACCACCTTTAATTCTCTAAAGCCCCTCTGGATTTAGTCATAACCACATTCACAAATTTCTTTCTGCTGATGTTAAAACGATTGCTGTGAAATCCCAAATGTCCTGACTTGACTGCAGCAGAGTTGCCCTGTTATCAAGGTCCTTGCTCTTGCCAGGGGGGAGCAGAATTGGATAATCCTCTTTAATACCAACGCTGTGATCTTAATTATGATCACCATCATCGGCCCCATCTGTTCAAGGGAATCTTTATCTCCTTTTTTCTTTAACTTGAAGGTCTCAAACTTCAGAAAAATGTCACACAGACATAAAAAATCTGCTCTAACGTTATTTTAATCCAGAGTTATTTTTCTTGAGTGTGTTTTTGGACACTTTGGGACAGGATAACTAGGCTATTGTTCTGAATATAAAAGTGCATGTGTGTATGGAGCGTTTTATATTTATACCAGAGGGCTTTAAAGTCCTAACTTTATATCCCATCTCTCTCCCTCCATAATTCTCAGTCCCTCGGTCTCCATCTGTTTGATTTGTAGATGAATGAAACATCATGTCCCATTAGAGCTTCTACCTTCCTGAGTAACCTACATAGAGCTGCAGAAAAGCAAACGTTTGCTTTCTTTTTTAAACTCATCATTTTCAACAGTCTCCACTCACTTTTTTGTCCTAAATCATACTGTTGTTGCACCTTACAAACAAACTATGGCTACTACTGTAAAGTCATACTCTGCTCTAAGTAAGAAGCGGGTCCAAACTTCCATCCATCATCTGTATTGCTTATCCCTTTCGGGGTTGCAGGGGCTGGAGCCTATCCCAGCTGACACTGGGCGAGAGGCGGGGTACACCCTGAACCAGTTGCCAGCCGATCACAGGGGAGAGACAGACAACCATTTACACTCACAATCATACTTAAGGGCAGTCAAGAGAGCATGCTTTTGGTCTGTGGGAGGAAGCAGGAGTGCCTGGAAAGAACCCATGCATGCACGGGGAGAACATGCACACAGAAAGGCCCTTATGGACGCGGGGCTTGAACTAGCAACCTTCTTGCTGTGAGACACATGCACTATCTGCTGCACCACAGTGCTGCCTTTTCAGAACTTCTGATATCTAAATAATGCAATTTTGGCAATAAAATGAGTCTGATATCGAAGGGCCTCTGTTTTATTGTTACTGTGGTATAGAGATGGGTGATATGACCTGAAACTAATTTCATAGTATTGTTTTGGGTGGGAAACTGGCTGCTCAATGGCCACATGTGCACCTCCTCTGCATTAAATGCGGCCTACTAGTCAAGTTTCCACTGCCATGTGCTGATCTAGTCTGATTTGACTCTCTGACACCATGTACACAGCAAAATGCAATACAGCATGGATGGTTGCTAGAGTATGTTCATGACTGCTAATGTTTCAAAAAAAACTCTAATTTTGACGTATGATGTACCCCTGATCCACCTGTATTCTTTCTCTGTCGTGGATGCTGTTGGAGCTTTTGCCACTTTTTTTTTTTCTTTTTGTTTTGGGGCATTTTGTGCCTTTATTGGTAGGAGAGAAAGACAGTGGATAGGCTTGTGAAAGTAGGGAAGGGCATTCTGTAAACTGGCCACAGGCTGGATTCAAACCCAGGCCGGCAGAAGCATATACATGGGTCATGCCTGGTTGCTTACCACTCTGCCAAATCAGCACCTGAGCTCATGCCACTTTAAGGCCCCCTTCTCCACCTGGTCCCAGTCTCTTCTAATTGTGGTAATTGGTCAATTAAGTGCCATGTTCAGCATCTCTGCATTCATTCCACAATCTAAGCTCTGCTCTGGCCTACAAATGGTTAAAATGCATTTAAATTCAAGACAAAACTAAATGGGTTGATACAACGACAAACTACTGTTTAAACAAAAAGCAAAGGAAACATATGCTAAGGCATTTAGGCCATGTTTCCCATCTCTAGGTTGCTGTAACCTAACTGACATGACTTGTCATTTTAGTTCTATCTTCAAAATAGATGTACCTCCATCTTTTATTTTCAGTGTCACATTGGATTTAAAAGAAAAGAAAATGCCACAGTCTGACAGTCTCCGTCCTTCCACTCTTCTGCGTGTGCTTGTCTTCTTTTCATCTCACTGAGCATTTTGTAAAAACAAAACTTCTCCCTTGGCTTAAAACAGTTCATTCTCTGGATTTTAATGCTCTTTTATTATGTGACAGCCTTGCATAACAGCCTGTCTTTTCCCTGATGAAGTGAGGGCCAAGAACGGGACTGAATGTGGGTTAGCACTTTTGACCGAGCCCAGATGAATGAATAATGTGTTTGGACCTCTGAGTGTATCTAAGCGTGGCCCGAGGCGGTGCTCTGTGAAGCCAGAACGACAAATGTGCTGTGATAGAACGAGGAAGGAGCCCGGGCTGACTAAGTACAGATAGATAGATGCACACCTATGTTCATTTCTGGGAGCATTCATGCAAGCGTTAACACTTGCAGGCGGACATGAGCTCACATCCACACATTCATATTAACTTTTATCCACAAGTCAACTATATCTCCCACCCACGTATTCACTCCTCTGTACCTGACAAGTGGTTTCATGTCCGAGTCAGTCACCCGCGAGCTTGGCTAAATTGGATTTAGATTGAAAATGTGCGTCTCTCTGTGGACGCACCAGGAAGTAACTGAATACACATGAGATATTCCTGCAGGATGGTACTGATAGCACTCTACAGGAAGTCATGGGGGTGAGGGGAAAAAAGGTCAAAAACGTTCACCTCGATATTTTAAGCTGAATGGTAAAATCAGATCTTGTTTTTCTATGTTAAGACACATTTGTTTTTTTACAGTATCATAAACTTGATGATTGAAGTAGAAGCAAAAAATGAAAATTAGTATTTGTTAGGGATACAGGATATTGGATTATTGATGATATGCGATATGCCAATATTTCCAAACTCGTAACTACAGATACAGATGATGATACCGATAGTTTTTGTTAAAAACACAGAGCCTCCACTTTACTAAATTTGACCAATTTCTTTCATGGATAGAGTCCATTTGTGTTAATGTAAAGAAGAAAACAACATTTTATTATGTAATGAATGATACTTTGATTAATAAAAGAAGACATTCAACAATGATGAGGTAAACTATAATGGTGCATTTGTGTATTCTGCCAATAAAATGGCATAAATCTAGGAGATATGGTTAATTTATATGCCCCAAATCCTGGCTGTAGATAATGATACTGTTCTGATAATATCGTGCATCTCTAGTGTTTTTTGATACCATAACAAAATAAAAAATAAATGTCTTAACACCAAATATTTGACTTTTTGTTTGTGAAGTTGATTACCAAAATTGCTAAACTCGAATAATGTTTAAAAATATCAGTCACATTTTCATATTCTGTGGTTTTCAAAATTTTTGGCACACTTTTTATTTCAAAGTTTGAATCCCAATGATCAGTAGTTTCACTTTCAAGTATCATTTTAGTTCTGAGCATCGAAATGCTAAACTTGGTATCCATGTCAAAATTATAACTTTTTGAATTGTGACCACACCTGTTGATGAAATATGATATTTCAAAGTAGCAGAGTACCAAAATTCATACAAAAATAACCTAAGTTAAGAGAATTCCTGATTTTGAAACTACACAAAAAGTACAAGCAAATAACCAGTGTACTTCAGTATTTAAATATTGTTTTATTTATGTATACATTTATGTATAACAAATTTGATAACTAAGAAAACTTTCAGAGATATATAAAAGTAGATAAAAACTTATAACATGTTTATTAATAGAGAGTGGGAGGCAAAATAACTGGTTAATAATTAGAGAGGGGGTGGGATTAAATAAGTTTTGACCCCATACTTTTTCAGACATGTAACATTCAATCAAGTGCTAATTTTACATGGCATACATAAAACAATAATTACAGTCTAGGCATTCATTTCTGAAACAAATAAAGACACAAGACAAAATGGATTAGAGGTATAAATAATTAGTAAATATATTCCATCAAGGGTAAAAAAGAAACGTGAAGTCTCATCAGGGCTCTAACTCTGTAAATCAGCCAAGTTTCTGTACTGCCAACACATTTCAGTCTTTGCTTGTTTTTATCAGCTCTGTTGATTTAACAATGACGCTCTGCTCTAAATCAGCATGTCATAGTGAGGCTGTTAAAGTTGGTATGAAACACAGTGACAAATAGAAATGGCCGATGTTGTTATCTGTGGGCAAGACAGTCTCATTTTAAGCCTGACTGAGCAGTCTATACACAGGCTACTAAGACTGGGTACTGTGAAGGCTGTGGCCGTCCAGTTGAGACACTCTAAATTAAAATTAATAGTACTGTCTTACCCTACAGCTTCTTTGAAACAGACTGATGTAGTTTGAAAACCAGTAACACTGCCCAGCCGTAGGAGAGCGTGTTCTTGGTTTAAAGGTTACACCACTATAGCAGACATGTAGTATCAATAAAAACATGCCAGCGTGAGAAAAGAAAAACATACAGATGTTTTATGAGAGAGGACACAGAAAATGCTTGTATTGATCTGTAAGGGGTCAGTGCAGACAATATGAAGACAGCTGACACAGAGGATCTGTGTGTTTGTGTTTGTAACAGATGGCAGTATGAATAACATCCTCCCTCCCATAGGGACCTGTCATCTATAATTCACCTACAGCTCAGGTGAGATCCATGAGGGAGAATGTGATGAGAGGGAGGTTTTGTGGATTTTCGCTGTCAAAGGTTGAGCAGCCTCACTATAGATTATTCTTATCATTATACTGCTTATTAATGAAAATGACAGTATCTCTTTACATGAGCTCATTTTAAAATAACAATGATTTCAGAAGGATTTAATTTCTTAAATTAATGACAACACCCCTATAAAAAATTCACCTGATTTGCTTATTATGCTCTTTTTGATGTAATATTTTTCCATTGACTGATTTTATCAGTTTCTTAAGGCAGTACCATCTAACCTTACGCAGCAGCCAGATCCACCTGATTCAATATCTGAAATCAGGCAGATCCATCTGGCCAAGCTCCAGTCTACAGCTGTGCACTGTCCAAACAGACACGGCCCAATCAGAGTCCTTTAGAGCAGGAAGAGGTGGGAGCTACGAGTGTGACGACAGCAGGAAGTGACTGCTTGTACAAACATTAGCATAAATGCTAACAGCTTTAACAGATGTATATATACATATATATATATATATATATATATATATATATATATATATACACACACACACACACACACACACGTATATATACGTATGTATATATATATATATATACATCTGTTAAAGCTGTTATATAAATATATATACATATATACATATATGTACACATATAAATATATATATACACACACACATATATATATTTATATATACCTATATATGTATATATATATGTGTGTGTGTGTGTGTGTATGTATATATGTATATATATACATATATGTATATATATATAAATGTGTGTGTGTGTGTATATATATGTATATATATATACATATATATATACACATACACACATATATACACACACACACACATATATCTATATATATATATATATATATATATATATATATATATATATATATATATATATATATAAATTGAACCTGAGCATTTGTAAATAAAATGCTACTGAACTGATTCAGAACAAAATTAGAGTGGTTTCAGTACAGAGTTTTGCAAAATTTGATATTTTTTTTCCAATACCAGAGTGTATGCTGCCATCTTCTGGTGAAAGAAGGAAACTTCAAACTAAAAAAAAAATCCCCAAAAAAGTCACAGAAGGTGGTCATTTCATCTTAATACAGTTTTCACAAATCATTCATCCATTTATGTATTCATTTATTGTGTGTTGCATGTTGCAGTTGTTCCTCTTGGTGAAAATGTTTGGTTTTGTGGTCCTATTGCATCTGTTTTGCTCTTGTTTTTGTGACCATTTATCTGCTTGTCATTGGAAATGTGTCTGTCAAGCTGAAAGGGGTTTACATGAGCTTGTAGTTGAGTTTGGTCTGTTTAAATTGATGTTTTCATATCAGAACTTGCAGCTAGATCCCTATTGGGCTTTGAATGGGCCAAAGTGGTTAAAATCATGGACTGTATTGTGTTGTCTGATCACTAAAATGATCATAAAACCTTATTTTGCGGCCATAAAATTGAGAAGTCCTGGGAGTGAATATTTGGATAAAAAATTGTACATGCTTGTGTGTCCGCAGTTAAAAACTAATCAAAACATCCCTCAAGTGAGAAAAAAAAACTCTTTTAGACATTTTGATGGACTGGGATAATACTCCGAAAACAAAATGTGAGTAAATTTGTCATCCATGAAAACTGTGGGTGATTTGGTGTTGGGAAATGTGATTGTGCCCTGAGCCTGGAGAAAGACAGTGTCCTATTTCGGGTAATGGCACTATCACTCCTCGGCTCCATGGCAAGAGCTTGTTGTAATTTGTCAGAATTTAGCATTTTGAATGTTGTTACCTTGCACCCATAAGAATAAGACTGAATACTGTTTGTGTTGTGCCTGTGTCTGTGTTCAAAGCACTATTGCAGCACCAGAAATATTCTGCCAATGTTCCCTGTGAACAAGCCAAACGGTTTATTTGAGGGTACGGTGTAAATGAACGAGTTAGCTGGGTTGTGTTTGTGTGGACTAGTTGATGCTGTGTCTCATCATGTCCAGTAGTAATGGGCATTGTTATTGGCAGAACTGTTTTTATCTACAAAAATGAAACAAGAAACCTGGAAATTTTGTCGTAATGAGTGTGCAAGCTGCATGTGTGTGTTTGGCCATTTAGTGATTTGAAAATTAGAGATTTTAACACACACCCACCTTTCATAAAACACAGTTAATAACACACATGAGCAAGCAGGACACACGCCCGGGCCCAGCCACGGCCTCTGTCAGCATGGATCTCTGCCTATCGATTGGCTGAGCTTTTTGTCATTCTCAGCGTACAGCCAATCTTCCGGGAAGAGGATTTAAAGAAGGGGGGGAAACAAGGATAACTCAGCTTAGCTCGTCTCTATCATCCCTGTGATCTGAATCCAGAGCGGAGCTGTGGACAATCACTACTTGAAGCTCATTCAACTGCCTTTTTGATCTGGCTTGGCGCACACGTGCGAACACCAGCCGTGCTGCTCTCCTGGCAGAAGCAGCAGCTAGAAGTAACTGGCAGGAGTAGATGGATGGGGGAGCGTTAAGAAGAAGTGAAAGTGAGCAGTCATTTGCGAATGTGTCAAAGTAAACTTTCTATGCTGAGGAGGTAAAAATCTAAAAATATCAGCGATTGAAACTCCATAGAGAGACAAAACTAATACGGTACATTTCTACATCAACCATTGCAAGTCACTGGAGGGCTGCGAGATGGACCTAAAACCTTATCTCAAGTAACCTGACACACCAGATGGACCTTTTAATATATTTCACCAGTCCATCTAGAAAATAGCCCATAGAAAGTGTTTCGGCAAAAACTTTCAAAGTGATATCTGGCAGGTGATTGGATGATTGTTCCTTCAATCATATTCATTACAGGCCAATCAGATAATGTAGTAGTCAGTAGTGGAGTGAATACATCCTTTATCGCATGCTTTCAGTGTTATTTGTTTTTCATTTAATGAAGAAACATGGTCCAGATCTGAAAAAACTGCTACTGAAGCTGTTACGCTAATCTCTGCGCGAGCACTCGCTTCATGCTGTCCTCACATTCCTAGATCCCACCTCTTCCTGGTACAAAGGATGCAGATATGGCCATCCTGGGCCGCTCACAATTATTGTAGATTTGAGCATGGCAAGATAGATCTGCCTGATACAAATCTCAGTACAAGTGTAGGGAAGCAGGAGGAAGAAAATTAGGGTTATTTTCAAAAAGCACTTCAGGAAAAAGTTTAAAAAAGTAGAAAAAAACATGCATATTTTAAGACCATAGATTAAAAACAAGGTTAAAAATAAGGACAAAATGAATGATTTGGTGTGAAAGCCTCAGCATAAATTCTTAAAGATACCCTAAACAAACTAAGGGATGTTGTAGATTTGCATTCAGGTGTATAATTACCAGTTATACCATCTATCTCTCTCAGGCAAAGATTCAAATCAATTTTAAAATGTGCTGCTCAAGCTCTTTTATAGGAGAACAAAGAAATTGGTAACTTCATTGATGCAGTATTTGGCCAAGGAAAGTGAGCGCTGAAGAGAAAAGACTACTTGTACTCACATCCTTTTAAAATCATAAGATACCAAGCCATGCCGTTAACTCAGAACTGGCACAAATTAGGAGGACCGAGGTAGACCCATCTACTGTCCAGAGAAGACTGGCCAACAGAGGTCTTTTTAGAAGAATTGTGGCTAAAAAGCCTTAAAAGAAAAAAAAAAAAGGCCAAGTGATTTAATTAAAGATGAATTCAAATGTGAAAGATCTGGCTGAAGCAGAGATGGATTGTTTGTCCAATAGCTGAAGAGCGATGATAATGACAATAATGATTGTCTGCAGGCCTCAGTGAAGCACAATGAAGGTTCCTTGCAAGTTTGGGGCTGCATTTTTGCAAATGGAGAGCAGGATCTGGCCAGGATTTATGGTGTCCCCTATTCTGAGAAGTACAAGCAAATTCATATCCATCGTTCGATACCATCAGAGAGCGGCTGATTGGTCCAAAATGTATTCTGTGACAGGACAACGACCCAAAACATTGAGCCAGTGTAATAAAGGAATATCTTCAGGTTAAAGAGGAACAACAAGCCCTGATCTCAACATCATTGAGTGTATCTGGGATTACTTTAGAAAGAATTTGAGCCTCATAGATCTACACAAGGTTTGTGGTTAGTTCACCAAGATGTCTAGCCCAAAAAACCTGCAGAGTTCCTTCAAAAGCTGTGTACAAGTGTACCCGAAGTATTGCTGCTGTTTTGAGGGCAAAGGGCGGTTACTCTGAACATTGATTTGATTGAGATTTTTCTTCTGTTCATTCACTTTGCAACTATTAACACCTCTATTTGTCAAATCATTCTCACTGAACAGCATTTACACTTGCCTGCTGTCTTGGCAAGGATTTCCTGTGCAGGATATTGTTGCATCACATGAGAAAAACATTTGGTTGAATTAATGCTATAACTGATGAAAAACTACATTGATAAGAAACAATGTTTTTGACTAAGCTTCTTTTTTTTTAACCAACAAACTAGAAATGTCACTCAATTCTAACTTAAACCAAATAAAAACCTTGAATAATGGAGTAACTGAAGCTTTATAATGAATGAACTGCACACAAACAGCTCAATTGAGCCTCTTTCATCCATCAGAGTGAGACATTTTGACCTGCATCAGTGTCTGCTGGCCACAAATCTGACTCACACAGAAGCTCTGGCAGGAAGTGTCTCACTCTGCAGAAACTCCACAGCTCAGCTAACTCCCACCTTTCTCATCGCCTCAAGCTCAGCTGGTCTGGCAAACACAAACAGTCATGTCATACTCGTTAGACAGGGACATGGAGGCTAACAAATGGGGGATGAAAAGGAAGCTGAGGTGGTGATGAGACTTTTTGTCATTTGATCTTATTTAAAGACTTTTTTAATTGTTAGCTCTGTTATAACATATGATACATTTTGATTCAATGAATAACGGATCTCACATAACGTGTGTTTGTATAAGATATAATGTAAATATAGGAATATACTGTGAATAGATTATAAACAGAGACTGGGACAATGTAAAACAAAACTGTAATTTACTTTGTCTTCCCAGTACAGAGATATGATATGTATTCTGCTTCTAGCCTTTCTTCCACTAAATTAAAGCTGTACAAACAATTATACTGTTGTCTTTGGTTGTTGTTTTTATGCCACTGACCCATTTCAAGGGACAGTGAAGGTTCTAAGACTCTGGCAATATTACTTTGGGGGTTGTGTTTAGGCTAAAAAGTTTGGGAACCCCAGTTCTAAACTGCAATATGTTACTATCTGCCTACCAAAGTTAAGCCTGACACAATTTTGGCCTTCCTCAATCAGGAAAGCAAAAATCCCTCTTGACACTCCTCGAAATCACAGGATCACCAGGTAAGGTAATCTTTTGGACTACCAGACAATTTGACCTTGGCTAGTTTTGGTTGGAGGAGGGAATCTGTCTAAAAATCAGGCCAATTATCTTTTAGTTTGTGCCCCCATTTAAAGATGAAAATCTGCCTTTTACATGCAGAATGCAGGCAAACTACTGTACTTTTAAGTGAGGATTCAATCTCCTACAGCTCATCCCATTGTCCGTCCTTTTGAATATCTAGATTGACAATCTGTTAAAGCAGCACTAAGTAGGATTCCAGCTTTCAGCTCTCTAGGGGCCTCTATGGTCAGGGAGTGTAACTGCACTGTCGTACACCAACATGAGTTTGTTGACATAGAGAGGGAGGAGAAGCGGGTTGACAGGACTTCCCAAGAGACAAATAAACCATGTGGACTGATGAAGTACAGTCTGATCATGTCTCTTTTCAAATAAATCATCATGTACTTACAAGTCCAAGCAGTACCGGGGCTAAATCAGCATCGGTCCGACATCCCTCCTCGTCTTTCAACTCACGCCAGAGATTGAACACCGGGCCAGTGTTTATCCCTGTCCGGGCATAGCTTGTTACTCTCCAGCTTTCTTTTTGTTGTCTCTTCCGTTAAAACATTTCTTTTCCTCGGGTTTTTCGCTGCTTCTGCCATGATAACAACTCTACATTTAGCTTTCTTCTTCTACTTCTTGTTTAACGGCGGGTGGCATCCAACGTCAGAGGAGCATTACCACCACCCACTATGCAGGAGTGTGAGCCAGAGGTCCCTATTTCCATTAGGAAAGTAAGTGCATATTTACTTTAAACTAAATTCTGTTCATTAAATCTGTTCTAAAAATTCAAAACTGCTTTATATTCTCCTTTTTCCCAACGTTTAGCTTTCGCCTCGAGGGGGAAGTGACGTATGCCGTAAAGCAGTCAAAGCAGTAAAAATTTGTAGTTTTTTAGCGTGGAAGTGTTCCTACCATCCACATCGAAGTTGCATTGTGCCAGTGAAGGTGATACAGACCCCCTCAGACCATAACAGAGGTGTCATTCAACCTGTTATAAGGTGATGTACCATCACAATGATTCCAGAAATATTATATTATATTAGCGTGGAAAAACTACATAGTGTTGGTTTAACTGAACAATGGTTGTCTCCATCTCATATCCTCTGTTTTATGTCTGAATCTCTTCTGATCGAATTGTATTACACAAAAACTGCAAACTGAAACTGCAATGGCAGAGTCAATAGAGCACATCAGATGCACTCATGGACCATTTTTAAGATAAAAGAAGAATTCTGACAGCAGCAAAGGAAGAAAAAAGAGCGGTTAGATTTAATGACAGAGGTCCTTTCCCATAGTGCACCTCTCAATTTGTGTCATCCTCACAGTTTGGAGTGAATCTGGCTCATTATGCCACTTTGAGAAACCAGCAGTATCACTGAAAGAGGGGGATAGAAGAGAGGGGAAATTAGAAAAGACAGAGTTAAGAAGAAAGGGGAATAGCTGAATATAATTTTGCACTCTAATATCATCTCTTACCCTTTTAGCACTCATTAAGCAGCGTTAATATAGTTCTCCAAGAGGAGATGCCCTTTCCAGGTATTCCTCTTAATACTGTTCTTCTTTCATGCAGCTTATTTGACGAATCTATCATTTACTGGGATAATACTTAAGCGGATGGGTTGAATCAGTACAACTGAATTTAAATTTCAACCTCTGTGGTCTCTGTCATCAGTTGGATGGTGCTCCACTGGCTTCTGAGCGAGCCAATGTGCTTGTAAACACAAAGCGAGTGTCACAAACTAAAAGGCAAATTGCCCACTCTGGCAGAGATCCCGGGCTCGCTGGCTTTGCTCCAAAATGACCACAGCTGAAACAAACTCACAAATTGTGAATCCAGTAAAGCGGATCGATCGGCTGCTATCAGGCAGGGAGACTGAACGAATCAAGCTAATTAAAGGAATCTGTCAGCACTCACTGTGCTGCATTCACCGCTGGGACACTGCTGTGGCATCAAGAACTACATTTTGCAAGGTGGGAGACTGATGGTGACACGCTTTAGTAAACCTTTATGGAATACAAAGGTCTGAAGACCCCCAGTGTCTGTGCTGTGAGAAAAAGATTCATGTGTAAAGCTGTTTCAATGATTTAAGGACAGAACAGACGTTATAAGGTTGTTTTGTATTGAGCTTGAGAGAAAAGCACAAGAAGCACAACTGGAGATCTCCCAATTGGCACAAAACTGATCTTAAGTGGACGATTTTCATGAAGAGTATGTGATTGGTGAAGGGGTATTGAGGCTTGCCATTATCAGTCCGAACCCTTGTGGTTACCACTTAGGTGCAATTATGCAATTATTTTACCAGCTAATAAAGAAGTGAGCACATCAGCACTGTGAATCAAACTACACTAAACTGCAACACTACCCCGTGTCTGCTTTAAAAAAAAAACTTAGTGAACTCATCTGCAGCTTTTGCAGTCATCCTAATCCATTGAAAGCAGCCATGGTGACCCCTCCCCAAACCACCACCATCCCACCCAAATTGTTGTTGTAATTCCTGTTATTTGTTGCAATCCAATCTTGAATTTTGTGTTAAAAACAACAACAAAAAAAGATTGCTAAGGTAGCTCTTATGGTGTATTTAGGTTAAGTTGATATAATGACTATTATGCAAAGGCAAATGACACAACGTCATGATGTGTTTAAAAGTAACTTAAATAAATAAATAAATAATAGTAATTTGGCTCTAGCAGCAAGCATTGAAATAGAGTGCATCAAAGACCACCCAAAGCTTTACTTAACATATTTCAATACACATCATATTAAATACAGAAAACTCAACTTCAAGTCTGTGGAAAACATGTTAAACCAAACACATAAACACCAGGCAGATCAATGTGTTTAACATTTGGTAATTGATATTATATGTTATTTTTAATGTTAAAATAAAAAATATCAGTGTTATCCATGAATTTTCAATTTACTGGTTTTCAAAACCCCCTGAAAAAATAGCCGAGCAAATTACTATTTCTTGATTTAGATGTCCAATTATAGTTATTTACTTGCATTCCTGAACAGAAAAAGTAGTTTCAGTAATTAAATGTTATGCTTTATTAATTTCTGATTCCCAGAGAAGCCCAGGGAGCGGCTAGAACTTGGGTATAAAAAGTTGAATTCAGTCTGAAATTCCTCATTACAGGCCAAAATGAACACTGAAGATGAACAAATATGCATGAAAACATTTCATGATGCTGGATGGCTTTGTTGTTTTTATGACTGGTGTCTAATATATCTTTTAAGCACTGTGTGAACACATCTCTTAAATGTCATTTTATTATGATACCATAATTAGTCATAGAGATCCTAAATTTGTAGAGATATAATTTATTAATTATGGGCATTGTATTTACAAGGCAAAACCCCAAACTAATGATCAAGAGTCAAAGGGTTAAATTTGGTTGCTTAGCATCACAGTAACTGAATGAATTTGTCTTGCATCAGTCATGGGGCTAAACATGTTTCATTATTGTTTTTCAGGCTTTTTACATTTCCAGTGGAATCATAATATCTATATTTTTAAGATTCATATAGTAAATACAAAGTAGAATCAACTAAAGTTATTGTAGAACAGAAGTTCACAAACTTTTCAGCCCACAAACCCCAAAATAACACAGCCAGGGCACATTCAGCCACTGAAGGTGTAACATTCACACCCCAATGACGAACTCCAGTTGTGGTACCAGAGATGAGATATTGGTGAGAGGTGTGCATGAGGAGTCAGCAGGGACTGTTCCACCATGAGTGCGTGTCTCTCGCTGTATAGGAAGCACATTAAGTGCCACCCTGGCTTGTGCTCCTACAAAGTGGCATCACACTGCGACTTGACTCAAACAACACCTTTGGTGCCCCCTGAGGGTCCTGACTCTGACTTTGGGACCACTGCTGTAGGATAATTGTTGCACTGCACCTTAGGAGATTTTGGCACTGCTCTGCCAAACAAACAAAAAAAGATGGATACAAGGCTCTCTAGTGTGCGAATGAAATAGGAAGGTTGAGAAATGCAAAGAAAGGACCTTTTTACACTTTTGGGCACATCATGTTAAGTCACTTTTTCTTTCTTTTAAACTGTGCAACCATAAATTTAATGGCATTCTTTCTATATTTTGCTGCTTTTCTTGAAGAATGTTTTAAAGCTTTTTATGAATAATATAAATCAATGGAATTTTAAAGTAAAAAGACCAACTTTTGGTAAAAACATCTGATACTTTGACACTTAATGATATCATGTGTTTCAAAACCACTCAGTCTATGTTCCTTAGTCCATAGTTGATTGTAAAATGGTTATAAATTAAAAAGAGAAAGCAGATTTAACTTGTATATTTAACCAAAAGCTAAGTCAGAGAGAGAGTGCACTTTAAAACTAAAACTGTTTTTCATTATTTCATTCCTGGAGCTTCTATTTTTGATCTCATGGCATTATAAATTGTTTGGATTTCATCAATATTGTAAACAAGTTTAAAACTCTGTGGTTTTAACAACCCTTGGTGCTGCTCTTAACTATTACTAAAGAAACTGTGCAAATAGATAGTTCAGCATAGTTACAGGCCCTGGATTAGATAACTCAGTTAAAGTACACAGGCCTTAAATTCTCATCTTTACATCTTACAGTGGAAACGATTCATCTACCATGACTTCATTTGTTCCAAAGCAGGATGAAGCTTTAGGAGTAGAAAAGCACCATTTTGAAGTTTTTTGTTTGACTGGCACAACAAAAAAGGAAGAACACAAAGGAAACCGTTGATAAGAGGAGAGCAAAACTCCCATCATCCCATCATCAGAATGACATGAAACTATAAAAAAACAAAGTATGAGTCAAATGTCAACGCTCAATCAAGGAGAGAAGATGAGCAAGAGGGTTGAGACAAAAAGGAAAAATGGATGATGAGAGAACATAAAGCAGCAACTTACATGGGATTCCCAATTCACTGTTTTCTTTGGACTCAGTGGACTTCTGAAAAAATGAACCTTGGGACAGGGAGAAGAGGGGGATGGTGGAAATGGATGGAGGGAGAGGAACACAAAAATGAAAATCAAACAAAGGAGTCAAAATAAATGGGACAAACATGACAGGACAAGGACACAAAAATGCAGTTACATGCAAAGGTTAGTTTCTTTAGTATTTTCTTGCTTTCATACAACTCAAGACTGAACGATATCTTCTTTTACCATCACAGGCGGAAAGTAGTCCCGGCTTTGTGTCCTTATCAATATATTTGAAACTACAGCTGCTGCACAGGAGGGGAAATTAGAACTTTTATGGGGGCCATAGCTGACGTGACCTCTAAAAAATACAAGAAATACAGTATATAATTTATTTCAATGATAATGAACTTATACCATTAGAGAAGACTTTTGTTAAGTTGTGCAAAATGGTCATATTATGCCTTTTGTTTTATACCTTTTAGTGTGTTTAACATGTTTCCTTGTGAAAGAGCACTTCTATTCACAAAACAAAAAATCTATGGTATTTGGTAATATGGCTAAAAGGGGTTGGCGTCCCTTGCCTCTGGAGCCTTTCGCCCTTAAACTTCATTGTACATAAAAGCACCTATGAATGAAGTATGACTAACATTGTTGGCTGAGCGGATGAATCTATGGGAATGATGAATGGCCAGGTGTCGACTTGGCCTGAGCTCCGAAACCTCACCTTTGCCATCAGGACTTCTCCCCCTCTGCTGTCGACAGTGCCAGCAGCTGCCTGAAATAGCTCATCTCCCTGAATAAGCTGATAAGTTTGACATCCTACATTGTTTAGGCAGCAGGTTAAGCCCACAAGTTCACGGTGTCAAGCCCAGTGCAGGGCAAAGATCGTAGAGGGAATGCAGAGCTGCTGATAACAACTGTCTCATAAAGTATACTTACAGGTTTGAAATTATGCTTTAATATATCTAATGTGAATGAAACGATGCATCACTTCGCCCAAAAATGCAGGAATGAATGAACATTTTGGGACTGATCGTTGGTTTGATGTCTGAAATCACACTGCTGGAAAATAGAAGCAGAAAAGATTTCATGTTTTTTTTTTTTTTCTAAAAAAATTAATTTGACC
The DNA here is from genome assembly GCA_037902135.1 of Cetoscarus ocellatus. Taxonomy (NCBI): domain Eukaryota; kingdom Metazoa; phylum Chordata; class Actinopteri; order Labriformes; family Labridae; genus Cetoscarus; species Cetoscarus ocellatus. The sequence continues at coordinate 39,810 of JBAMNC010000405.1, forward strand.
AATTTATAAATTCTATTTTTTTTAACATCTTGCAAATGGCTTTTCATAATATGTAGCTAACTGAGACCACAGATCAAGTTGAGGCTATTTAACATCAGCTTTTATACTCTTTAAAAAACTATGTTAGACACAAGAGACTTGCCATGTTGTAGTTCTTTGGCATTACATTCGCCTTTCACTTTAGCTAGTTATGTTTACGCTTCAGGACACACAATACACACAAACATCAACCCTCTGACCTTACCTTAATTGGCTAAGCAGCATTAAAGAGTAACTGATTTTATTTCAATAGAAGCAAAATTTTAATCAAAGGCTGGAAATCAATACATTAAAAATATCAGTGCTTGGAGGCCATGAACTACTCAAACTATCACCACACCACTATCCATTTTTCCCCCACCCCTAATATACGTTTGGAAATTAAAGAAAAAATGGACAATAAACCTTTTTCAGATATTGTTTAGCCCTACTTGGTGTAAATCTTATCAAAAACAGTGCCCAAGAGTTCTCATTTAAACCCCTTAACAGACAAAAATCTACTTGATTTCTCTGGGACACTTTCTGCTGTGTCATGCTGAGTAGTCCACTCAGTGGTGGCAGACAGAAGGTCTCTGACACATAAACTGCTGATGTACTGATGTATAATTGAAGTGCTGGTGTATAATTGATAAAGGCAACACAGGAAAACAGGGCTTCTAAAAGCCTCTTACAAAATACAGCTGGACCTACAAGACACACTGATTTAGCACCAAAGGGCAAAGAGTGACAAGGTTAAATGGGGCGGCATGCAAAAATAAACACACTGGAGGATGATCGGGTGTGCACAGCCACATTTTCACATTTTAAAGGGGATTTCAGCACATTTATACCTACTGTGTTATATTTCTGTTTTTCTTATTCCCTGTGCAGCGTTAGCATAAACAATTTATGAATGTAAAATATAGATAAAGAAGACTTGATGTGATTAGATGACTGCAACTTGCTAATATTGTTGTGTAATGCTGAATGAGTTGATAGAGGAAGCAACATGCCATGACAGACTGAACAAGCTCCAATTACAGCACAATTGTTTCGACAAATATGAAAACAGAGTGAAGGTGAGAAGCAGCACAAATCAATGCAATGAATATTACATAGGACTCAGGGATTTTTTTTATTTAATTGACACAGTGCTCAAATGAAGCAGATAGCAGGCTATAATTCCACACAAAACAAGGTGCCATAAACAGGTACAAATCATGATTTTTGGATGGAGGTCTTGTTACTGTGGAGGCCACTGGAGTATTCTGAACTCAGTGTCATGTTCAAGAAAACAGTTTGAGATTATTTGAGCTTTGAGACATTATCCTGTTGGAAGCAGCCATGAGTAACTATGAACACTGTGATCATAAAAGACATGGTCAGCAACAATATTCAGGTAGGCTGTGTTGTTTGAACAAAGCTTGGTGCAATGAGGTGCCAAGAAAACATCCCCCACACCATTAAACCACCACAAAAGCCTTAAACGTTGATACAGAACAGGATGGCTTTCACGCTTTTAAGCAAATTGCAACCCTGCCATCTGAATGTTGGAAATCAAAACTCATTAGCCTCAGTTTCCTGTTCTTTGCTGACAGGTGTGGCACCTGGTGTGGTCTCCTGCTGCTGTAGCCCATCTGCTTTGAGGTTTGATCTGTTGTGCATTCAGAAATGGTCTTCTGCATATCTTTGATATAACATTTGGCTATCTGATTTTATATCGCTTTTCTATCATCTTGAAATACTCAGAACATTCTCCTCTGACCTCTTGCATCAAAAAGACATTTTTGTCCATAGAAATGTGTCTTACTGGACATTTTCTCTTTCTCTGACCATCCTATTTGAGCCCTAGACATGGTTGTGAGAAAATCACAGCAGATCAGCAGTCTCTGGGATACTAAGATCAGCCCGTCTGTCACTAACAGTCATGCCACTTTCAAAGTCACTTAAATCACCTTTTTCCCATTCTGATGCTCAGTTTGAACTTCAGCAGGTCTACGTGCTTAAATGTATTGAATTACTGCCATGTGATTCGTGGATTAGGTTTTTGCATGAACAAGAAGTTGAATGTCTCTTCCTAATAAAGTCACTAGTGAGTGTGTTTTCATGTAACTTGGTATCATGACCAACCCTACAGTGAAGAGATAAGAGTTCAAAATGAACTGAAACCAGATTGCAACAAACAGATCTTTGAAGAGTCCACATTCTGCTTTTTCAAATTTTTATATGCCTTCGTGTGTTTAACATGCCTCCTCTGCATGACAGAGTATCTCTACGCACAAGACAAAAAGTCTGCAGCATTAAGACCTCTTCCTCTCCCCCTCTACAGATCCAGTCACTCCACTTTTCCCCTCCCGGCCAGCTGCATGCCAACTTCCAGCCAGTTTCCAGCCAACTTCCAAGTGACTAAATTTCTCTGAAAACATGCTAATTCATGCATTTGCAGGGTATCTCCTGAAGATGGTGCTTCCCTCACAAGATTACAAAGCCTTAACCTTTTCCTTGGTTATTAGAGTAACTGCCAAATCAACAGAGTGGAAACTTGACACCACAAATTCACACAAACATGCTCTGAAGTTTACAATTTGTAGCTGCAAGTGAGGGCAGGCCCCATCAAGGACCTGCCACGGACCAGTCAAGACCCTATCAGGGAAAGTGGGGTTTTAAGTGACTGCATGTGGTGCAAGTAAATATCTAAAATGACTTGTTCCTCTGGCTCCCCTAAAAAGACCTACCATTGTGACGTCCTACCACTGTTTCATCAGCAGTTTGAGCACATTGGCTTACAGTAGCAGCCCATGGCAAAGTGTTGATGGTAGAATGAATGCAGAGTTGTTGACAACATGGCACTATGCAACACTAAAATGATCAATTCCGAAGGGAGGATCTGTAAACCATGTAGAGCATACTGGGCTCACATGGGGAAGGAAGGAAGTCTAAAGCTCTACTAGAGTGTCTCAGGCACATAGAGAGTACAACACTGCCAGGGGAACTGTATATGAAAACTAAATATATTATTTTTAATATTAGTGGTTGTGAACATACCCTAGCAGCCAGTTACAATGAATGTATAAACTTTATTGAAGGCAAAGTACAACCTCTTAAAATGTGGATATTCATGGCAGTAAATGCTGAATGTTTTGTACAAAGCATTCAAAATATGATTCAATAGTCTCTCTGAACAATGGAGTTACATAACAGCCAGTATCTCCAGTGACTACTGGAGTTTTAAGGAGCACACCACAGGTTTTATTTGGAAAAGAGGTACCATCATGTAGCACACAAACATGCACACGAACACACAAACAGAGCAGGTAGAGAGTGAAATGTCAAGCTCTTGAGGATGACACAGTGAAAATCTGACTGACTCTGTTCCAAGAATTCTGATCGATGTGTCATAAAAATGTCAACAGGTCGAGAGATACGGAACAACAAAAACAACTCTTAGAAAAATCTGAAACTTCAGTCACGAGAAGTCGCGCACACACACATATCCAGACCACGAGTGATATAACTTGGATAAACACGTAAACAGAAAAGCGAGGAGGCACTCCACACGGGCCACGGGTGAGGTCAAATGTATTTCTACCTCTCAGGATTTAATAGGACAACTTTAGAAAAAAAGGTTAGAAGGAGACGGCGGAGGAGATGAAGAGAGAGGCGGGAGGTGTTGGTGGGAAGAGAAGAAGAGAGAGGAGAGAGAAAGGGAGAGAGGGAGTATTGTGAAGTGCTTTTTCAGCATGAAGTCAATTACAGAGCACAATCTAAAAACATTAACTCTGCTTTAACAGTGACAGCATTATCAGTTTATTCACATCCCTGAAACCATGGAAGTAATTCAGTTTAACACAAGCTTTTAACCTCCCATCTATATTTTAATTTGCTTTTCCATTAAATGGAATCAGAGAATGATGTAAAAAAAAAACTGTAAATAACATAAAACAACAGAGAATATTAAGCCTGATTCTGTGAGGCCCATACGTGAATACCTGGAGACAGGACATGATGTCAGCATTCAAAAGTAGGACTCAAGATCTTAAAAATGTAAACAACGATTAACTTAGACTCAAGGATTAACTGGTAAAGGACTAAAAAGACCTTTGGCCTCATGGTTATCCCCCACTGGTGCACTTGACATACATTCTTGGTAGGATTTCTGTCAAACTTAGCACAAATTACAACAGGTAGATGAACTTATATTTTCAGGAACAAGGTTAGAGGCTTAGATTACTGAGTCTTGTGTTTATTCCATCAATGAATCTTCCTACCATAAAATCCACCCTTCTTGACCCATCACTGTACTTTCACTGATGACTGTATACCTGCAGTGGCATCTAACTGTTAAATTGTAGTTTGTTATATAATTACTGTTATTTTGATCACCTATGTATTCGAGCAGGGAAATCATCTAGTTTTAATCTCTTTTAAAACGATTGCCTTCCACAATCATGAAAACTGAGAGACTTCTGTGCCACCAGATATGTTGACCTTTTTTCTTTTTTACATCATTATTATTAGCTTTATTATGAGTATTTTGGTATTTGTATTTTTACAAGTGTATTTCAATCTATTGCCTGTTCTTATATTAAAAATGAAAGCGACACAAGCATGCATGTCTGTTCAATGAAAGCACGCAATGTGTGTTTTAAAATCAGTGAGTAGTCATGTTTTTGGCCATAATCAAGCAGCCCTACTGTATATTTAGCTTTGAATTAAATAGTCACAAATGAAACATGGACTTGAAGAAGAAGCAGTGGTTCTTCTGATAATCTCAGGTGGCTTTCACACCTGCAGCTCATTTAATTCTGATTCAGTTAAGTTAGTTTTTGGACTATTTTATGTTGATACTGAAGTACTGAAAAACAGGTCAAACCACACAGACAGAGCTGTTCCTATGTTATTACCTCAAAGCTCCACTGCTTAAGTAAACATTGCCATGACCACCTATTGTGCTTTATGAGAAGCTAAATGTCAAGAGAAGCTAACAACAAAAAAAGTTGTGGTTTTAGAGAGGATGTCATGTGCTTGACAAAACCTGGGATATGAAGTGAGTACATTCAGTCTACTAAAGCCCCGTTTCCACCAAGTGGTCCGGTATGGATCGGCACGGTTTGGCTCTGGCCGGATTGGTAAAGCCTGATCCTGGTTGCGTTTCCACAGCCAGCCGTACCCTACTTGGTAGGCGGCGTCTAAGCCGGATGCCGATAGCATGACATCATAGCAGCGCGTCACAGTGTACCCGGCTATTAAATACAACGAAGAAGAAAACGTGACACAGTAAACAAAGAGCAACGATGGAAGACATCCAGCAATTCTGGTCAATTCTGTGGTCTGTACCTCCACAGTAGACCATGGGACGCTCGATCTTGATGCCATTTTCCAAACAAAAAGCCTTGAGAGTTATCTTCATGAAGACGAGTGGAGATTTAAACATGGCGGAGCTGTGCTGTTCTTTATTACCGCTGTCACACGGGAAGTGACGTCTCCTTCGACCAATCGAGCTGCAGTGTTTCTAGCTCCACCTTCTGGGGTCGGATCGGTATGCTTGGCACCCCAACAGAAGGGTCCCAAAAAGTAGGATGGTACGGTTCGCTTATAAGGGGTCCTGTCCCGGTTTTAGGCTATGGAAACGCCACAAAAAGCGAGCCGTACCGAGACGAACCGAACTGAACCCTCTGGTGGAAACGGGGCAAAAGAGAAGGGGCTTTTAACACCTTCACAGGACACAGGATATCAATGTCTATCTGCACTGAGGGCCTCAAACTTAAATCTACCCTCCCTGTTTTCCACACCCTGCTGCAGAGTCAGAAATATCATACAATCCATTTTTTTATTAATATTTTTTTTACAAAAAAAAAAAAATCAGTGTCCCTTTGTATAACTCTGGTATAAAAACAAGAATATGATTATAATAAAGTAATATTATTGGCCTAAGTAAATGACATGTCCATCAGCCTTGAGTTTTTGAGCGCTGTCAGGTGGCGCTTGGCTGCATGCTGTGTGCTAATCATACTGCTGTTTCAAACTGAAAGCAGATAAAGAACAAGGACAGTTTCAAGACAGATGGATGAATATTCTATATGGACTTTATTTGAGCTACCTATCTGATACACAAGGATAACATCACTGTTTGTACTGAACATAATCTCAAGAATCATTGTAAGATTAAACACAAGGATGATGGCAGGTAGAGGAGTGAGGGGAAAGTGAGCTGAACACCAGCGAAGCTGCAAAATCTTTTCCTCAAAGCCAAAAAGGATGTCATATGATTCTGCAGATGAAGCTTCTTTTTCAACAAGCTGGACTAAATTCTGGGAATCTAAACAAGTTTTTGAAGTTAATGTTTGCCTGTAGTTATTTTTATGGTGTTTTGTACCTCAGATGACCCTATTAGGATATATGGATTCATGTTGGGTGTTGGATGTATATATTTGTATATATATGTATATGTGTATTTTTATATGTATATATGTATCTATGCATATATGTGTATCCATAATATGAAGAGCTTTGTGCTCTATTGTAAAGTGTCTTGAGATAACACTTGTTATGAATTGGCGCTATACAAATAAAGATTGATTGATTGATTGATTGATATTAGAGTGAAAATTAATATTATCATTATCTGTTATATTTTGCTGTCAGTGGTGATTGAAGTTGGAGTTGGAGTTACCTCTATTATTTTCCAATATAGCTGCTGCTTATTTATACTAACACTCAAGAGCATAGAATTGCTGCCTCTCTTTCTCTGACCTCGCTTTTTAACCTCAGAGATGGATGTGCAAGAAAATCCCACTAGATCAGCAGTTTCTGAAATACTCAGACCAGTCTGCCTGAAACTAACAACCATGCAACATTCAAAGTCACTTTCTTCCCCATTCTGGTTCTTGGTTTGAACTTCAGCAGGTCATCTTGACCATGCCTCGTGTCTTAAGGTGATGTTTGCTGCCAAGTGACTGGCTAATTTGCTAATTTATGGAAATCAGTGGCCGTTTATTTAATCAATCTCCTCCACATTCTTTTCCATTTTTTGGATTCCAGTCTGACAAGCCATTGTTTCTTTGATGAAATCATCAGTCTAGCTTCATGAATTCTCTTTAATTTTATTTAATTACCTTTAAAATGTAATATTTCATCATACTGTACTTTGTTATCACTAAGTCAGTTGATCAGGCCCAGGTTTCCCAAGTCTTTTGAAAATAACAAACGCTTGTTAAGGTGATTTGGGGCTCCTTAGTTTTCTATCTATTTCCTCTGTGTGTAATGCACTTAACCAGTGCCAACTAAGCAATTACTTCCAGCGTAAATGCCTATCTTCATTAAAGAAAAGACAAAATGAACCTTTTCTTTATAAAGATTACAAACTTAAAGATCTATCACTCATAAACCAAATAGTCCAATCATAAAGGAATCCTTCTAAGCCTTTTACTCTACCTATAAAATCCTGTGCATGCAAAAGTCTCATCCATCAAACACACACACTCAGTGAAGCACACACACACATTTCATGGATTCCAGTAAATGCTACAGGAAACAGCTGAAACATTAGTGAGCACATAAAACCACGTCTGTGGAGTTATTTTAACGACAGAAAATCAATCAGGGGAAATGAGCCTAAATCTATACCTCTCTGGGTTTTATCCTAGATTCTGTGTCTGAGGCTGAGCACCCGGCCTCAGGGAATCCTTCTGATGGACCGCAGACACATAATACACTGCATCAGGAGTGGGCCAGGCTCTGTCTATACTGTAAGGCCTGTCAATAATGTGCCCGGGGGCCAGAAACCTTTAGAAGGATTATTTCATATTATTTCAATGCACATAACAAAGACTAAAATAAAGCATCCTTTTGTACTTACCGCTCCCCTCAGGCTGCAGATGAAAGCCTCTTTGTGCTCACTGATCAAGTATAATCTCTAGAACAGACCTCCTGAACAAAGTGTTCCTTTTCTCTGTCTGACCTTTGAATGCCAACAAACGTCTTACCAATAAGGTACAATCAATGTCACTATACAGTCTTAATACAACATGAGTCAGACCAACACTGGACACATCAAGTGACTCTTAAATCAAACATTACGGAGACATATTTCACCTTTTCTCTTGTTCATAGTTTCATTTCTGATAGCTGCTAGATAATTTCCATGATCATAGATGTTCAATAAAAACCTTTAGGTTCTCATAGTACCCCTGATCCAGCTCTATTCTCTCTATCTTGCAGATATGATCCATTGCTTTGGTGCAAGGCAAAATTAGAGCCAACTTAAGTTACAACTTAGCCTGTTTCAATGATCAGTTTAGTGCGGACTCTACACCATAACTTCAGATGTTACACATTGCTGGTGCAACAGGCTGCAACTGAGTATGGCTGTTGCTATTTATGATAGATAGTTTTATATTATATTGGGTATTCTATATTATATTGGGCATTCTATTATAATGTAATAAAATATGGTGTATGATGTATATTATTAAACATAACATAAGTTAATATAAATGGTATCTACAGTATTATGATATGGAGTTGTATGCACTATTATATATAATATTCAATATATTTGCGATAGTGTGCTAATAGGGTACATAACTATAAGCGATACATAACATTAGTATATTTGCAACAATGTAGTAAAAGTGTATATTTAGAGTCTTTAAAATACTGTAATATTGTACTACAAGGTTATATAGAGAACTAAGATATTTGCAATAATTTAATAAGCGTGTATGAAATATTTATAGTGACTGTATAATATGCAAAGTGCGGTAATATACTGCTGTAGAATATTGTGGTAATATGGTTAAGTTATATAAAATCATATTTAATAGTTGTATATAATATTTGTTAGTTCATATATTTCAAGTGATAATAGATGAATTGATGAATGAGACTACAGGGGTAAGAGTGAATACGTTTTCAACTTCTTCCTACTCCTTTTTGAGCATTCTTAACTTTCTGGACTTTTGTTTCATTAGGCATCTTTGAGGATTGCTTTATGTGTTTGCTTTTCTTTTGTTTTTATTTATTCCTTTGCTTTTATTGATGTATGTATGTGTTTATGCTCGAAATAAAGACTCAATCAATCAAAAATACCAGCTATGTCTAGGCATGACATCTACAGGGCAGCCATTTTTTTGTGTGCCAAACTTAAAACAAGGTCTCCTTTCTGCTGTTGTTTGGTCTTCAGCATGAATCAACTCAGTCCACTTTCACCTTTGTCACCTTCTGTCGAGTTCATCAGTGTCTGGGTCCAGATCATCAGTGTACAAGTTCAGCTTTTGTGCTTAGTCCCAGTTTATCAGTGTTCAGGTCCATCCCATCAGAGTGAAAGTGTGACTCTGGTGTCAAGGTCCAGATTATCAGTGTCCTGTTCCATGAGATTAGTGGAAAACTTAAGCTCCCGTGTTGAGGTCCAGACCATCAGTTTCTAGATCAACCCCATAAGTGTCAACGTTTGGCTCCAGTGGCATTAAGCCCAGCTCTGCTGTCACATGCCAATGTGTCCTTGGGCAATCACTTAACCAGTAGTGTCAGTGGCATGTAAATGAGTAAGTGTCTGATACTGATGGATAACTTACATAAAAACTTCAACAGTGAGTGAATGTAAGAGTGAGAGGGTGTGAAGTATTGTCGGGGTCCTGCTCATCAGTGTTCAGGTTCATCTAATCCTGTGGCTTCCAAAGTGGGAGCCACAGCTATATCAGGGGGACATGGCAAAGCAAGATAAAAAACAAAGAACACTAGCAAAGCACAGGCAAATTTTACAAATGCACTTCAAAGTTAGCAGAGGGCTAGAATTACATCAGGTGTTACAACTGCCAAAAGACCAAAACAAGGACAAAAAATCCAATATAGAAAATTCATCAGTCTACAGGTTTAGCTCATCAGTGTCCAGGTCCAGATAATTAACGTCCAGGTCTGTAGTACCAGCATACAGGTCCGGATCAACAGCGTGAATGTCCACATCATCAGTGTTCAGGACTAGCACATCACCCACTTTGCATTACATCTCATTCCTCCTTCACCACAGCCACAAGTGTCAAGGACACAAAAGTTAGTTTAGTAGTTTGTTTTTGTTTTTTTCCACTGTTGACCCCACTATCCCCTCGAACTCTACTGATACCAGAACAGTCTGATTGCTACCTTTGCTTATTTTTCATACCTTGTATAATAAATAATTTATTAAAAAAGAATCCTCCACTGATTGCACCTCTATGATTCCAATTGTTTACTTGTAATTCAAAAAGAATGTTTCGAAGAGGTATGATTTATTTAAGAAGATTGACGTCAGCAAGAACAATGCCGCATACATTAAATGCAATTCAAGTTATACAAATAGATGTTCAAAGTACGCTCTGTGCTGCAGAGGTTCAATATTCACAATCTTTGTGAATCTGCCAGAGCTATCCTGAAAAATATTGATTTCATTGGAAATATCAGTGTTAGAAAAGAGCAGGAAACTATTAACATAAATATGCTAATGGTCATTCAGAAAGTCCCCATATTCATGGTGAATGTTTTTGCAAACAGAAAAATGTAAATAAATTAATTCAGCAATTTAGGATGGGGACTAGGAGGGTGTGAGGATTTTTAGCTCATGCACTAAGAGTGATAATTCTTATTTGTAAGTATTTGTATCATTTCATCTACTTTAGACTTCAAATTCTGTAAACAAACAGAGACAAAGTTTGATTTCTAAAAAGGCATCCTGCCATGAAAAGAACTCCTGAAGAGAATCAATGGCACAATTATAAACACACGTGTTTTATGAACTAGTTTCAAAAAGGTCTATTCTTACTCTTTTCCACCATTTTTCTCTCCTCTCCTCTCTTTGACAGCCCTCTCTCTGTCTCCATTTCTTTTCACGTCTGACGTTGGTCTGCCAATTACTCCGAGCGCAGGGAGCAACTTGCACAATCCCTACAAGTCAACAAATATAATTGCCTCCACCTTGGAAAAACTGCTGCTGCTATATTTGTGCCGTTATGACTCAGCCAGTACTTTCCTGCAGGTTTTGTAATTGACCGCACTCTCTTTTTTTGTCCTCTGGTGTCAGAAATCACTAAATTGTGAAGGGATTTTTGGATGATTGTTTCACATCATTATCTATCATTACTTTCCCTTAAAGAGTGCTTTTGACTTCAGTAATGGGCAAGAAGGTGAAAAAGCAGGCTTGATGACGATGACATCAAGAAACCCTCCCATAATGTACCTATTAGGAACTCAGAAGAATAAAGAAAATGTGTAAGTCTGAGTAAATGGCTGTAAAAATGGAAGGAAGAGGAGTACTAGAGAAAGACATTGAAACCAAAGGTGATAAGAAGCAGGAGCAAGAAAAGACCTGAAAGAAAGACCTGAAAGAAAGAAAGAAAGAAAGAAAGAAAGAAAGAAAGAAATGGATGCCGGAGGGACATGAAAGAAAGCAATGAAGTTAAATAGAAGATGAAGAAAGCAGAAAAGTGAAGAGATGGATACAAAAAGTACTTCATGTTTTTGACACACAATAGATAAAACATTATAAAGAGGCAAGATGTAAATAATTACTCTCAAGATGATCTTCCATATGGTGGAAAGTGGTAATGACAACAAGTTTGACATCCATGCTAACCCTCGTGGGCAAAACTAACTGCTTTAAATTAAGTAGACAGTCACTCAGACTGCATTTTTATGACAAAAAAACCCAGCAACATCCTTGTTTTCAAGATAGTTGTGTGTCCAGGCAACAATGTTTGATGCCGGCCATCATGCCTATGTATTTACTAAAGTCCGAAATGCTTACACTGTGTCCCATCTGAACGCTTATTACATCGCAAGCAACGAGGCACGATTCTATGCAACATTTTTGCCTTGATGCCCTGTCTCTGTTTTTTCCTTCACGACGATGCAGACGAGGAGCAGGGAAAGAGTGATTTTAATGAGGTGTAGGAGGGATTGTGTTTGTTTCCTTTGGCTTTTCTTTCTCAGCCAAACTTGGTTATCTGTTTAACAAAGCGGCAAAAGGGGAGCAATCACGAATTTGGCTGAGTGAAATGATTTACTTTCACTTTCAACATGGAGGGGGAAACTTTGGCACACAGAGAGTATTGATGGAGACTTTGATTAACCTTTACAATAAAAAACACTTCACATCCTTTCCCTCAGCTGTAAAAGCAATTGATGTTCTGTTTAGAAGGGGAAACATAGGAATCACATTTTTAACAGACGCAGTGTCGACAGCAAATGTGAGATGCAATGCGACATCCGATGGTTGCATTCAGTTAGGACACAATGCTACATGCCAGGCCACTGGCTGGTGCAGTAACTTTGTAATGAAACAATACACATGCATACAAGGGGTTCCTTCAATCAAGCAGTGGGATGTGAATGTACAACTCCTACATAGATGTCACGAGGCAAGGGGGCATAAAAGCATGTTCTATTATTTTTTGAGTTGTCTTTATTTTTCAGTATCAAACCATCTCTGAGACATGAGTAGGATGTTTTCACAGTTGAGCTCTCTGCCTACTCACAAAGGAAGACTTCAGACAACACTGACAAAGCTCAGATTAAAGTGAGCGCTCATTCAGGAGGATAATACTTTTTATGTGTAACCTCTAGTGCGTATGCAGGGGATGTTCTGCTTATGTTTATCTAACTCAGTTGTTCTTAGTTACTTTCTGTCATGCCCTGCCTTTGAGATTAATATTTTATCTTGCCCCAACCATTTGCCCACCACCTATGAAATCTCTAAAAGGACAAAGTTAAGATTTTCTGATTATGTCCAAGAATGTGAATAATAACCTATCTATTGAGTATAAGTGGTTCAATACAGAGGTCAGTGGTTTTTATTTGTCTTTTCTATATCCATGCATGAATTCCAGTTTAAATTCTGACCAAGTCACAACAACAACAAAAAAATAAATAAATAAATAAAATAAAATATTTCACATTAAACAACATTAACCAAAGACAACCAATGCACTCTTGCTGTTATACAGCCTAGACTAGACTGATTTTTGGGTAAATTTGACCTCTGACATGGCATTTAACCAATCATAGTGCAGAATTTTGGATCGACACCTTCAGTGGCCAATCAAATTTCAGGCAGCTCATGCCCCAATTTGACCATGCCCTTGTCCAGACGAGCCACAACCTCTTGAAGTGTGGCTGTGCCCCTCTCCAATTTAGAAATACTGATCCAAAACGTCACCTTTTGTTACAATGTGTTATGTTTGGGTGCATTTCCTTTATCCATGTGGTAAAGAAACAGCTCCACTACACCCCAAATCACTCGGATGAGGATGGATGAGGATGGACACCAGACAACAAAATTAAAGTATAAATCTTGTTGAAATTACCCAGATAAATATTTTCTGACTCAAAGATGTTTAATTTGTTATATTAATCCTGTAGATTCAGCAGGGTGTACCTGTAGTATGATGGCACCAGTAATTTCAAATGGTTGAGCTCACTGAAGTGCGGCATGATCCACTTTATTCATGGTGTTTCGCTTGTAATGAAGTCTAAGGGCGCCGGAGTGCAAACCCAACATCCCAACGGATGCAAGGGGCGGCAACCCCTTTCAGCTGCCTGGGGCAGTGCTGCTGTTATGGCAGGAGGTCAGCTGGTTCCTCCCTAGCCTCCAAACTAACTTCTGAGCTTGGTTTGATTGGGACTTGAACTGGCCACCCGCCAGTCCCCAGCCCAAAGTCCTTACAGACTGAGCTCAGACTGTCGCACGAGTCTTGGCAAATTGTGCTACATCAGCAGTTTAAGTATTCAGCTTTATTGAATTGGTTCCAGCAATGTGTTTTAGCATTAGCATTTCAAAAGAATGATTTGTAAAGTAATTTTTGAAGGTTGCAAATGTAAATGGTTTTGTAAATTATTTCTGATTTTTGTTTTATTTTTAATGATTTATATAGCTGTATTAGTTGTGGTTTTGTTTTTTGTTACTTTTCCATATATTACAAATACGTGGAGGGTAACTTATTTATATTAATTAGGACAGGCATAAATAGAAACATTTTGCTTCTGCTTGTGCCTTTTCAGCCACTTCTGTTACAAAAAATGTTTTTTGGTGTTAAAATTTGTTGTATTGACAAATAAATAAATGTGTGAGAACATGATATGTGTGTTTATGTGATCTAAACAGTCAATGTTTAAAGTTTTCCAACTTAAAAATGTAATTCAAGTGGAATTAAGAGCATCATTCAAAAAAATCTACCTTAGAAATACATTTTACTCACATAAAAAAGGATAGCAGAGAACAAACTGTCAAGTTAGTTAGTTCGATTGCAAATGTTTTACATTAATAGAAACCTTTATCAACTTATGTCATCAAAATTCAACCTAAAATGTTAAGGTCTATGTTATTAATTCTAACAATCATTCCCTGTTTCTTTTATTTTTCTTCTTTTTGACAGTAGTTAAATCCAGTGAACTTTGACTTTGCGGTAAAAGCCTCATGATCTGCCTTGTCTGGAGTCAATCGTCATATAAACCAGATTTTTCCTGGGCCTAAATTTCATATCAAGTATGATGCACCCCCCCGTGCTTTAATAAGAAGTGCATTAAAGATGGTCAACTCACTTTGCATACAGAGTCCGTCCGTACAGTTCTGAGACTGCAGCACCAGCCCCTCGCAGTCCTTTCCTCCATTTTTTGGTGCTGGGTTGCTACACTCTCTCCTCCTCCACTGCGTGCACTCCGTACCACAGGCCGACCACTTACTCCAGTCTGTCCACTCACCGTCCACTACAGAGGCAAGAAGGAACAAAAGAGGACTGGAGGTTAGAAAGAAGAGAAAAGCAGGGGAATATTGTCCTGAATATTGTCCTGAACCCTTCAGGTGTTTTCTATGTAGGGCAGGTAAGTTTATATTAAGAATCTTGCAGAATCTGCATCCAGGAGAGAAAAGTACAAAACTTCGTGCACTGAAAATTACTCAGATATGTGAAGAGGAAGATGTTCAGCTGTCTGAGCAAATTACACAAAGCTCACTAAATCTGGTAATCTTAGAGGAAATTTACCTGTGCAAAGTGTGGTACAGACAAGCTTTTGAATAGCTACTCCATCACATGGCAGTCCTCCGTTTAAAGGGGCTGGGTTGGTGCAGCTGCGAGTTCTCTTCTGGAAGCCCCGCCCACAACGGCTGTTGCACACGGACCACTCTGTCCACGTCGACCAACCACCATTCACTGAGGAAACAGAGATTAACAGTAAGCCATTCAAAAAGAAAAAAAAGTTTATTTGCTTTATTGAGATGTAACCCTTTTTAATCATTTTCTCCAGGTTCAGAGTCATTGCCAATTAATGGGATTGGAAGGTACTTTTAAGAGGGAAAAAAACAATTGAGAAATAAACCTTGAGACACTGCCCAGTAGGAGGCTACGTCCACAGACATCCCTTCCCTGTTGCTAGGTGTCCAGAAACACCTCAGCGGGCCAAAAGATAAAGAGACAAACTTCTGTGGAATCCATATTTTCAAGTTTTTCTCTTCTTTCTTTCAGCCCACTTAAGTTAATTCTGAAGAATTTCTTCTTCTTTATACTCCGATTCATAACCCCTGCATTCACAGTAAAAGAACTTAAGTCATAATTACTCATTGGTTTCCTCTGCAGTTGTTGTGTTCTAACCGGCACACCAGACGAAACATTCAATATATTTCACTAGTCCATCTGGGAAAGAGCCCTCAGAAAGTGTTTGGGGAGGACCAAACCTTCCCAGAAGCATATCCAGCAGATGATTGGACGATAGTTCCGTCAATCAACATCCATTACGGGCCCATTAGATAATGTCATAGGCGTGAGCTACTACATTACAGAAAGGGGAGCTACTTTGTAAAACAAACCAAAGTGGAGCGACAATATCCTTATTATAGAGGAGTATATAGTGTTGATATTCGATTTTCATTTGATAAAGAAACGTGGTCACTATCGGATAAAACTGCTACTGAAGCTGTTAGTGTCAATGCTAATCTGTGCACATGCAGTCATTTCCTGCTGTCATCTCACTCCTAGCTCCACCTCTTCCTGCTCTAAAGAGATCTGATTGGATGGTGCCCGCTGGGCCGCTCAGTCATTGTAGATTAGAGCTTGGCAAGATGGGACTGCCTGATTATAGATATTGAATCAGTGTTGTCTAGCTGCACTGCAAGGTAATGTGTCTTCCTGAGTCCATAGAGTGAAACAGCAGATCAGCTTAATCAATGCACACAGGTGGAAGAACGCATAGCCATTTGCTTCATTGTAAAATAGATCCAAACAGAGAGATTTCCTGGAGGAAAAATAAAGCGAACTTGCATCTAAATTGCCTTTTTCATGGTGCATTCATGCAGCTAAACTCCACTGACATGACACCTCAAGACATTCACAATAATTCCACAATGATGTGATATTAGTGCTAATTCACAGTGCAATTCGGCTGAAGAGGCATGTGCGAGCGCGACACGGCGTGTGGTTCACTACACTGCGTTGTAGAGTGTTTAGATGAACATTCTAAACGTTTTGTGCTCAGGAGTCTTACACACTGAATCATGTTGGTTATATATCGAAACTGGGTCACAGGTCCTTAGACTGCATCAGTGCAGACTTGCTGTTGAAGGGTTTGACATTACTCCTCCTTGCACCAAGAGATTTTATGCAACATTTAGAGTAACTGACCCTCCCACGGAGTGCACAAATGGGGTGCAAGTGAGTAGGGAGAGGTCTGAGAAAGGCCCACACAGGCAGACATTGTGGAACACCTCGATTACCCTGCTGCTACCGGAGCACTGTTTTTCCACTGTGTTCACATGCTGTCATGCTGCTTGCAAATTACTTAACCCTGAGAGCTTGTGCTGGAGAGAGCACAGGGAAGAAAAACATACTGTTATTAGAAAGAAATTTCTATATTTTCAGAGTGAGTGTTTCTTTTTTTTTCTTTTTCTTTATTTGGCCCATTTGCATAACCTTTTCCAATCTCTCCCTATATTTGTCAGGTTAAACCAATCTACAGCTACAACCTTAATGAAATTTATCAATGATTTGGTCAATGCTGCAAATATTGGTGAAATCTCTGGTGCATTTTTATTGATGTAACAAAACCATTAATGTATTGATCATTATCTGCTGTTAGACAAGCTGTATTCCATTGGTTTTCCAATAATTAAATTTTATGGTTCAACTCTTACCTCTACAACCACAACAGAGAGTCGCCTTACATGGTAACAAATCTGATTTGCGAATCCAACATCGAGATCTGCCACAGGGGTCGATATATGGCTCTCTTCTTTTTTTTTTTTCATCTGTGTAAATGACATAGCCCATACTTTCAAGGATTGTCACATTCAGCTTTATGCTGATGATACATAATTTGCATGTCTAAATCTGATATATTACAAATACAAACTTCACTCCAGTTCCATATTCTTTAAGGTTGGCTTCTATTTAACAGATTCTTCTCAAAAAGAAAGCCATACATAATGTTATTTGAAACCAAGAAAAACTTAAACCCTTCTGACCTTATCATTTGTAAAGACTCATCTGTGAAAAGTCACTCATTTTGAGCAGCACTGTATTTCACTTGATTGTAAACTCTCTTTTAAACCCCATATTGATTACATTATACGTAAAGAAAATTTTCGAATTAGTATCCAATACTGATCTTACAGCTTTTTCACATACAAGTACAGAGGAAGCCTGCTGATCAACTTATACTCCCCCTCTTGGAATATTCTTATATTATTTATGAACTTGCATCTAAAGCTGACCTTTCTTATCCTGACACAGCCTATAATAGAATATGTAGATTTGTCGTTGGACACATGATTGGTCACTCTATGATACGATTGGATGGTCTTCACTAACCTCAAAACAACAGAGACACTGGATGTAGATTCTGTTTCAATCTATTCATTTTGATTATGCATCCTACCTTAAACATTTTGTACCATTTTCTTTGAATTCCCTAACAAGAATATCTGATCAGAGCTACTTTGTTCTGTTGCATGCAAAAAAAACCTTTTAGACGGAAAGCTCCTGTGGACTGAAACAATTTACCACTTCACTAAGATCAATTTAAGATATGCTGTCTTGTTACCTTGTGATGAAGTGCTCTGGTTTTCGATAATGGTGTCTCCTTTTCTAGTTTACTTAATTGGATCAAACTACATAACCTGACATACCAGAATATATTTCACGAGTCCATCTGGGCAACAGCCAGTAAGAATTGTTTGGAATGGGCAGAACCTTTCAAGGGCAAAGTCGGCAGGTGATTGGACAAGTGCTCCATCAATCATATCTATCACAGGTCAGTCAGATAATGTAGTAGACCTGTGCTACTGCCATGGTGTAAAATAGAAAATGTGAGCCACAACATAGAACAAACTCTCACCAAAACATGTCAGAAGTGGAATAAAAATATTTCTTCAGATCTATCAGTGTTGTTTGTTGTTCAGTTAATAAAGAAATGCTGTCTGGAACTGATAAAATGTCTACTGAAGCTGTTAGCATCTATGCTAAACTCTGTATGAGCAGTCACTTCCTGCCATTGTCTTGCTTGTAGCTCCCACCTCTTCTTGTTCTAAAGGATGCTGCTTGGGCCGTGCCGCTTCGGTTGGCTCACAAGCAGATCTGTCTGATCACAGACACTGAATCAGCGGCTGCGTAAGGTTCCAACTACACTCTGATCTCAGATATTGAGGCTGATTTAGCCCTCATGGTTGTAACTTTGGTTCACAACTTTGGTTCAATGTCAGTTCATTCTGTAGTTTAGTTGTGTTTTGTTACCAGTTTTGATTGTTTTTCCATTGTCTGTTTTTTTTTTTGACTGTTCGTAGTTTTCTAATTTGTTTTCTTTGAAGTAAGCACAGTGGCGCAGCACGTAGGGCACGTGCCTCACAGCAAGAAGGTCGCAGATTTGGTTCCCAGGCGGGCAAGGCCTCTCTATGTTAACTCTGCATGTTCTTTCCGTGCATGTGAGTGTTCTCTCCGGGCACTTTGGCTTCCTCCCACAGACCAAAACCATGCTCATTAGGTTGACTGGTGACTCCAAATTTCCCTTAGGTGTAAGTGTGAGCATGAATGATTGTCTGTCTCTTTATGTGACTCTGTGATTGGCTGGCGACTGGTTCGGGGTGTATCCTGCTTCTTGCACAATGTCAACTGGGAGAAGCTCCAGCCCCCCCTGTGATCCCAAAAGGGATTAGTGGTATTGATGATTGATGGATGGAAGGTTATCTTTGGAAATGTGCTCTTCAAAGTTTGTATGAGAGGGTCCATCTCAAGGGTTTATCAAAATTAAGTAAACACAATCATCATTTGTCATTCAGATTTTCTCAGATTGTCTCATTTTTCTCTCCTCATTATTTTGCATTATAGTTGTTTTTCAGTACACAAATGTTGCAGCAGTGTGCAGAAGGACAGTTGAAAGTCAGTCAGAAGAAAATCGGGCGAAAAAGTTAGACTGAGTCGTGCAGACACTCATAGAGAAGGTGAGCTGACATCCAGAGAGATGCAGTGGGTTGAAAATCCTCTGCTGTACCCGGACATTTACGTCTCAGTGGACAGGGCCCACTGTTTTTTCACCGCCCAATCCAGTAAAATCAGACTCAGTCACCTTTGTCACCTCCTCCTCACATATCCTTTATTCTTCCTCTGGCTCCTCTTCCCTCCCCACTTGTCTCCTCCATCTATATCTGCTCCATTTTTCTCCCCTCTGATTTTTCCACCACCGTTTCACCTTGTCAACAGTGTCGGCCCGGCCATCGCGGAGCCCTGAAGATTGAACCACAGATTGAACAATCTATTTCTGTGAGGATACATCAGTGTCAAAGCACTCCATCTCTTGCTGTTGGTATCACACACATGCACGCACTGTTATTTTTGATTGAAACACTCCTCCTGGTGAATAGACTGTGTTAGATTGAAGAAAAAACAATGTGTGTGTGTGTGTGTTAGAGTGCTTTACATTGTTTCTTTTACAATATGTTTCTCGTCTTCTCCTGTCAGCCTGACATTTGGTAAAATGGAAAAAAAAAGAATGAGAGACAAGCTTTTTTTCTGTCTCTTTGTTCTCAGTTTTAGTAAAAAAAAAAAAAAAAAAAGGAAAGCAGCGCATTGTGCGAAAAACAAAACCATTTAGAAGTGAGCTGTTCTAAAGTTTGTGTTTTTCACAGCTGTTATCAGGCCATATGCTGCACAGTTCATTCAGCGGAGGAGGGAAATTGGCTGAGCGTTCAGACAGTTGGAGAGCCCACATGTTCTCATTTAGAACTGCAGGCATGATTGGTGAGTTTTAATTGGCTGAGGTTAAAGGTGAGGCGGGGCGATCGGGTCTGTCACAAAAAGAGAGGGCTGGCATGGTGGTGGAAGTCATTTTATGTGACAGATGGG
This sequence comes from Cetoscarus ocellatus, assembly GCA_037902135.1. Lineage (NCBI taxonomy): Eukaryota > Metazoa > Chordata > Actinopteri > Labriformes > Labridae > Cetoscarus > Cetoscarus ocellatus. The sequence goes on from JBAMNC010000405.1 coordinate 60,179, forward strand.
GGCTGGCCCGTGTAGATCATGGACAATGTCTGGTTAAGCTGTGGCTTCATGGTTTCTTATTCCTGTATGGTCCCGTATTTTAGTCACTTTAGTACGATAATGGCACTTTTGTTGGGTCTCTGAGAGGGGAAAGAAGTTTGAACTAGCTTCCTGAATGATGATTCGACTGAGTTCAGTAGAGTCAACTCAATTTTTAAATCCAAAGAGCTTTATGGGTATTAACATTGTAGGGCCTTACTGAATTTTATTAACAACTAAAAGATATATATTTAAAATAAAATGAAATAGTTCATTACAATGATCCAAATTATTGGTATTAAGATAGTAAAGGTTAAATAGCAAAGATAAAAAAATGTTTGACATCAAATTTATAGAAAAATCTGATGGTATAAAATAATGATTAAAAAAATGTGTATTTTTTTAATGTGAGTGCATGTGTTCGTGTGTTTTTGTGCATCTGTACTTGTGTTTTCATTTAATATGTATTATTGTGTGTGCTTTGGCTGTGTGTGTTTACATCCCACTAGTTGTCCTCAGGTTCTCATACACTTTGACATATTTAACTACAATAATCTCACACTTATTATTTCTCAATGTGATTTTTTTTTTTGATAATTGCTTTATTTTCAAACTCTGGGTGTGGCTGTGCTTTCTGAGGATAGTATTAGTCTCTCACAGCCTGATATTTTGAGCAGGATGTGAAAAAGTGTAGCTCTGTCTCTAACTGCTGGGTGTCTCAGAGGGGGCAGTGTGTAGTCTTCTGGGAACCGGCTCTTTCTGTGACAGCCCGACTCTATAGTTTATCTGTGGTCACTGAGTTTGTAGATCTTTTAAAGTAATCATGTAGTCTGTCAATGTGTATCCTCCGTTTACTCTGTTACTTCCTTCACCCTTGTTTTCCCTTCCTATTCCTGTCCTCTTGTTGTATCTTTACAGTCATCTCCTTTCCTTTCACTTCTTTTCCTGTTGCCTTTTTTCCTTTGCCCTATTCACAGTGTCTTTATGCAAAAGTGCATGATCGATGCTCCATTATATTTACACTTTGAGATATTCACATTAATTCCGTGAGGTCGTAATCACACTACAATAGAGCGCGTGTCCCCACATACACACAAAGACAGATACACTCCCAGCCAGTAAATAAAGGTTCTCAGCTTAAAAAAATACACCGTATATCTTGTAAAATGAGTCATTTTTCTAGCACAAACATGTACTAATCTTTGTCTTATAGGCATTTTACAGACACAACATAATGTTAAGGAATGGACCTTAAACAAATCATATCGTAGCATTTTCAGTACATCTAAAAAGATAATTAGCCTTATCCTGCTGGTCTCAACGTAGACTTTAACACAGATTCTGACTTATATATATATATATATATATATATATCTTAAACTTTTGAGAATTCTGCCACACTTTCTTTAGATTGATGAGAGAACAGTAGGAGCAACAAATGGACCGTTTGCTTTAGTGAAAGGAGGGGTGTAAGAAAATATTCATACACCAATATATTGAATATTTTTTGGCTCAATACTGTATCAATATTTGTAATGCATTGTTGTGTTTTTTGTTTTTTGTTTTTTTCAAAAATTTATAGAAATTCTGAACATTTGTTTTGTGTTGTAGTTCATCCTTAGGCCTCTAGTTGGCAGCAGACATTCAGCCATCTGGCTGTCCATTTCTCTGTCCCATTTAATGGTATTATTTCTGTCACTAGGACTGTCAAAGAAGTTTGTCCATGCTGCAGGGACCAAGCTTTAATTAAACAATACTGATACAATACTATTTTTTTCATAAAATATTGTGAGCTACAGAAATAACTAGAAGTTTATTTTAAAAAGATGCTTTGGTAAAACATAACATGATGTATTGTCCTGTCTATAGTATCTCAATATATTCGGATACACTGTATTGTCACTCATGTATCAAAATAACTACTGTATCACCAGATTTTTGCCATTGCTGAAAGGAGGGGCGGTCAATGGATCAGTCACAAATCACAGTCATGGTGTTTGCGGGTGTGAAATCTGAAAAACAATTTAAAAGTAAAAAAAAATCCTTATTTTTAGTCATGAGCAATAAGTTATGCCATTTTGTCACTTAATAGGGAGCAAAAACTTTACAAAGCAGCTGTTTTTTCCAAATTCAATTCTGTTTTTATCAGACAGACTCATATTGAAAATCATTAAGCTAAAACAAATATTATTGGTCAGAAGGTGACCAGGCCCACGAATGTCCTTTTAACCCATGTGTTATCTTAGGGTCAAAATTGATCCACACCTGTCTCGATGTTCTAATAATGTTGTTGTAACACAGTGTGGATGAAAGTAATTGTAAAAATGGGAAAAGACAAGCATTTGTGGTCAAAGTCCCTTCTAGATAAGTAAATATGAAAGCAGTATTGAGCTCACAAAGAAGTGAGTTGATGCTTTTTATAAACAGCACTTGAAGATGATGTCTGAACATTTCTGCTACTTTCGTGGTCTGTATCTATTGCAAACCATGCTAACAACTTTGCAATAACTTAAGCATTTCTTAAAGACTGCATTTAATCACCAAAACACATTTCAACCATGCCTGTGATAAGAGCTATATGTTCTATTGTTTTTCTGTCAGATTGGCAAGTAAATTGATATATTTTTGGTATTAAATTTGAAAAATCTCCTTTGTTAAAGGCCTTTGGGAGCTGATCCAGAAGACTAAGACAACACAACTGTTAAGGACAAAAAAGTTGAAGTTACAAATGTGGGTTAGCAGAGTAGAATGTGACTGGAAGCCACTGACCAGCCCGTAATGATTGTGACAGAAAAAAAAATAGTGGTTCAACCCTCCAGTATTATGTTGAAAAGTTCTGTTGCACAGATGGACTTGAAATATTACCTTTGTATATGTGATATAGTTTTTCTGGTGCATCTGCTTGCAAGAGTGATAAGCACAAAGTAAACTTGTCATAATTCCTTAGAAACTTGCTATACACTGGCTTGAGACAAGATCTTTATTGTAGGAAAATGTAAAATTAATTTAAAAAGTGCAAATTTAACACTCTACATGTAACTGGAATGGTAAGATCATTGTTTTATGAGTAGTATAAGTGGTCAGCTGTGAGACTGACAGGTTTGGAGGAAGTATTTAGTCCACTGTAATGTTTATGGTTAAGAAGTACTGGTCTTCAGCCTTACCTTGAATTATAAGGGTTGTCATTGCAATGTTGTTTATATTTTTCATATATTTTAGCATGCTCACTTACCATAAACAATAACTGTGGCTGTAGTGCTTCTTCTTTTAGCCACAATGTTTTTAGCCACACAGGTGTAGTTGGCGGTGTCAGACAGACGAGCCTGTTTGATGATCAGGTTGTGGTCGATGGTGATGTAGAAGTTTCTGTCCTCTGCAGGGTCAATTATCTCCTCATTCTTTAACCACTCCACCTGAGAGACACAGAGAAGAGATTTCAGGTCAGTCCGGTTTCTGGAGAGAAAAGTGTATCTAATCGAAAATACTTGAGCCTGCCATGATGCTGGGTAAAATTAAATTGTCAAAGGATTATTTTTCTGCTTAAATCTTTGCTTCTCACACTTTTATTAGATCTTGTGAGCTTAGGGAAATCAATAAATCACACTCCAATCTTGTTTCACAGTTGGTGCACCCTGGGAGCGATTGATGGAGGGCTGAGCAGGAAAATACAAAATGTAGTTTTAGCAGTCCATCCAAAATACTCCATCTGTGAGTGTTTGAGGAAAAAATCATCAAAAGAATCAAATTCAGGGTTTGGTTTAATCTTGTTTTTTTAACCATTTACATGAAAAGAGTAAAGTAAAGACAAAAAGAAACTGTGAATTGGATAATGTTAATCCATGCTCCACACAGAAAGCTTAAGGGAATTGTTAAAGTATATTATCAAATGTCTATAGGCTGAAGCGGCAGTTTGAATTATAGGAAAATATGTGAGAGGCTATGTACACTTTGACAACCTATATGCTCAGATTTTTGTTTATTAGTTGTACCTCATTGCATGCTCACCAACTTCAGTGAAATTCTGTGTAACCAATCAGACATCATTTGGGCAGCCAATCAGCACAGAGTTCATTATCGCAGTCTTCGTTAGCCTCCCCACCCTCTCAGGTCTGCATGTTTCCAAGGGGAGGGGAAAGAAAGCTAAATCTGATCCACTATGGAGACTCAGTTTTTCATTTGTATATGCCACTTAAATCAAATTCTTGATTCACATACACCCAGACATGATGGAAACACTAAAACACACCACAGGACATGTGGCCTTTACAGAAAATCCTTTTAAGGGCCCTTATGATACTGTGATTACATTGAACACAAACTCAGTGAGTTTGAACTTTGACCTTTGACTGCCCAGTTTACGCAAGAGTCAGAATTTAAAATTGTGTGAGGAAATCCCTTGAGGCATTGTTGAAATATCCATCCATCCATCTATTATCTATACAGCCTATTCCTACAGGATCACCGGGTGCTGGAGCCTATCGGACATTGAGTGGGAGGCACCAGCCAATCACAGGGACACATAGAGAGACAGACAACCATTCACTCTCACACTCTAAGGGCAATGTGGAGTCACCAATCAACCTAATGAGCATGTCTGTGGTCTGTGAGAGGAAGCTGGAGTGCCTGGAGAGAACTCACGCATGCATGGGAAGAACATGCAAACTCCACACAGAAAGGCCCTGCCCGACCGGGGATTGAACTGGTTAACTTCTTCTGTGAGGCACGTGCATTACCTGCTTCGCCACCATGCTGCCCTTGTTGAAATATGTAAGTAACAAAATGTCATATAAGGTTTTATGACCTTGACCTATGGCAAGTGACCTTCAAAATCTGCTCAGATTATTCTCGAGTCAGAGCTGACTTTTGTCCTTTGTTGTGAAGACAATCCCTCTATAAGTATATTTGAAGCATTGTGTTCAAAGCTATGGATGAATATGAGGCTCCATGACTTTGACCGTTGACCTTTAAACTTGAGAATCGTATAATTTCTCCCTGGAGTCAGAACGAACTTTGTGCAAAGTTTAAAGAAAATCCCTCAAACCCATCTTGAGATAATAGGCTGACAAAACTGTCCGCACTTCCAGAAAACTAGAAAATAGGTTGCCTTTAGTCACAACTGTTGCTAGATCAGAGACATAACAACACTGTTCACCTCCTTATGTGCTGGAACCCCAACAATGAACAGAAGGGAGAAGATTCTGTAAAACTATTTCCCTTATCACTTTACTTTTTTATAACTCATCCTCAAAGCCCATATGTCTCAATTGTTCTTACAAAAGATCTGTTTTATAAACCAAGCATAAGTTTGATGGTTAATTTTGTGTAGACAAAAGCAAAAACAACAGTAATGATGATAAATGGGACTTCACACAAGGAGGTTTTAATGCATCAAGTCAAAAATCCTCCACACTGGACCCTCCACAACTTCATACCCAAAGGACTCAGTGTAATAAAGGAGGAAAATGTCTCAACATATGCTTTTATTGGTACTGTATTTTGGGTGAAGAACAAGACAGCAAGAAAATACTCTATTTATGAGCCTAATCACATTTCCTGAGTGTTGCTTTTACTGGTCCAAACTCATAAATTCAACCTGTCCAGGCTTTAAGGCAGCCACAATAACGTCTGAGACGTGTTGTTAAATTCATGTTGTTTAATTTCCTCCTCCCAGCACATTAGGAAATGGAAATCTCAGATGCAGAAAAGAGGAAATCCAGTGTTATTCTTATGTTTACAATCTTTTCAAGCGCAGCTGTCAGTCTTCTCCCTCAGTTATTCCACCTGCTGCTACCTCTGATCTGTGGAGATTTTGTAGTGCTCTTCGGCCAGAGGGCTCACTGTAGCTCTGATTCCTTAAAGTGAAGTGAGACACTGTGTGACCTTTCAGTTTCTATTACAAAGTAAAGGTTAGACTTGAAGAAAGAGCACAAACAAACGGAACACTTCTAAATAAAACGTCAGGACAAGGAGTTTATCCTTGTATTGTAATAGAAAAGTGTGTAGGCGCTTTAGAGCAAATTCAAAGGAACTACAAAGTGTGTGGTGAGGATTTATATTTATTCATGCTCAGGATGTTAAATAAGCTGTACTGTGCTGCAGATTTAAAGAGACAAACAGAGAACAAAAAGTATTGGCTTTGCCTGTAACTATGAATACAGATCAGACTGTCTTTTTGCACTTTGTTCTCAAAGATCTGAGCTCAACGTTGGAGTTTTATAGACACGTAACTCTAAAACAGCGGAGCTCATTCACAGACACATGTGAGGGCAGGGTTCAAGTAAAACATCTTGATTGAAGAGGCCTTGTTTTTTTTTTTTGTTTTTTTTACTCTAATGGCTCGATTACTTGACACGCTAGACGAACTGTTCAATATAACTCACAAGTCAATCTGGGACAGAGCCCGAAGAAAGTGTTTGGAAATGGACAGACCCTTTTAAAATCACATCAAGCAGGTAATTGGACTATTGTTCCATCAATCACATTGATTATGGACCAGTCAGATAATGGAGCAGGCGGGTGCTACTGGCGGGGTGTAAAATACAAAACATAAGACAACTCATAGAACAAACTCTCACCAAAACATGTCAGAAGTAGAGTGACAATATCCCATCTTTTGAAGGGTTTGGAGAGTTGTTATTCATTTTTCATTTAATAGAGACATGCAGTCAAGATCTGATGAAACTGCTACAGAAGCTGTTAGCATCTATGCTAATCTCTGCCTGAACAGTCACTTCCTGCCTTGCTGCCTCCTTTTCCTGTTCTAAAGGACACTGATAGGATTGTGTTGCTCACATTCATCGTAGATTTAAGCTTGGCAAGATGGATCTGCCTGATTACAGACACTGAATGAGGCAGATCCATTTGCACTGCAAGGTGAATGGCCTGACTCCTGCACTGGTTTATTCAGGAGGGCATAAAGTTTGAGTGCTCAAAAACAAGAATGTAAAGCATTTATTTACACTTTCCTTCAGCATCCTGGTGCATTAAGGGTGGCAGATGGCACAGCAGGAGTGCACATGCCTCTCTGCAAGAAGGTTGCTGGTGCTCACTCCTCTGTCAATCTAAAGAGGACTTTGGGTGTAAGATACCCCTCACAGATGTTTTTAGTCTATGAACAGCAGTGTTTCACTCATTGAGTTTGTTTTTGTTGATCTACAGAGATAAGTGTGGATAAGATTTTGTTCATCCCTTAAAGTTTGTTTGTTTTTTTTAAAGGGGGATGAATGTATGAAAAATTGTAGATCTGGTGTTGTAAGACATCGGCTTACACATATAGAAGTAACTAACATTATTTCTCAATTATAACACACCCTCGATTATAACACGCACCCCATATTTTCATGATTTTTGCCTGGAAAAACACTGTACTCCCAATGTAACGCGCACCCAATTTTTGTCCAAACCTTCCTCTCTCAGAAAACTCAGAAATTATCTTTATTCAAAGTTTTAGTCAATGAACTTTCAGTATTTTCACAACAAATACCGTGCACGATTTTCCCTCTCGAACCGATTACATCTTTTGCTTCATGCATTTGCAAATACTCAATTTCTGCCAGAGCATGCTCAGTTGAAGTGTGCTGACCAATCAGAGAGCAGCTATCAACATGCCAATGTCTTTGACCAATCATTCAATCAAGCCATTTTGCGTCCCCTTGCTTACAAGATGGCAGAGCCCTGTATTTGCATGTGTTTTCGCAGAGAAAGAGAAAATTTTGGCTTTTTGTATCAGATGTGTTGCAATCACGATGTTGGCCAGACAAAATATGGTAAGTATTTTGCTTGTACTCGTGTATAATACGCACCCGAATATTAGACCTTATTTAAGAGCAAACAAATGCGTGTTATAACCGAGAAATTATGGTAACTGTCTTTCTTTTGACAAAAAAAAAATGTGGCCAAGTGTGGACAATCAAGTGCAGTCTGTGGTCAAAACTGACGAGACAGTTATCTGTCGGTTCCCAAAAGAATTAAAAAGGCAATGTGAATGACGTAATTTTGCCCTTTTTCATTTGAGACAAAAATTCCCTCTAAGAATGGCAGAAATGACCAAATTGGGCAAAAACAAATCTGTAGTAATCAGTGTAATGTGTAAACAGTCTTTGCTTTAAGTGTCTTTCCAAACTTAACTTCTGTTCTCCTCATAGCCAAAGCTGGACAGAACCAGATTAAGAGGCTTGATCATAATTGTTCTGAGTATGATGTCTATAAAGTTCTGTGAGATTTAACTTTCATTTTCAGTTACTGTTTTAAGGTTAATTTGTCATATAACTTTTAATACATCAATCTGACATCAGTACACTATATATGTTCTGATGATGTCTTAATGCTATACAGCGTGAAAAGGTTGAAGTTCTTAGTGCATTGTTACAATGAAAATCCAGGTGGACTTAATGTAGCAAAAATGACCTGGAGTTGCAAGGGTTAAATGTAAGAAACCTGTATAGAAAGCCATTTATAATATTAAAAGGATGTGATTCACATCCTTAGAATATTTGATAATGCTCCAGTCTTTTGATATCTACTAACTTCTGCTCAAAGAAATCCCTCTGGGTCTTTGCTCGGCAAGTTTTTCAGATATGATGTGTTACAGATTCCAGGTAAGAATGATAAAAAGCTGCTCTAGTTTTTTTTAAAGTTCCTGCCTGTTATTTGGCATATCATTACACTCAATGAGCCTTGGCACTGAGAAGTGTTTGGATCAGTCCAAAGCTTCTGTTACATAATCACCTGCTCTCTCTCTCTCCCTGCTCTGTATCACGCCAGTACATGTTCTTGGACAGTAATGGGAGCTTGGACCATATTCATTGCACAGTTTGAAGAACTTTGAACCGAGCTACCTCATTGGAGGGCCTGCTCAGGATACATTTTCCAAGCTGATTTGGAGCATGGCTTTCTTATTCAGATTTCTACCCTTGACTTTTCTGTATAAATAGATGCTTTCATGTAGAGGTATCCTCCTGTGTGCGTAGCTTAACTTCCATTTGATCCAGGTAGAGTGGTGAATAACATTCATTTATTATTTCAGAATACCTTGTTCCTTCATTCATGCACCCCTAGTTAAAATATTGTTCTCTTTTAGGAACATTCAGCTTTGTTCAATGGGCTCCTTCAAAAAGGTACAGCTATAAAGTTCTGAGTGTTCATGAAAGGGCTGTTGTCAAAGCAGCAATCAGCTGTTTAAACAGCAAACTACTTTGTTGATACACTTTCAGTGATGGGTGCATGGATGGATGGATAGATGGATGGATGGATGGATGGATGGATGGATGGCTGAATAAAAAGGCAGATGGGTTCATGGATAGTTGGATGGATGAATGGATGAATAGATGGATAGATGGAGGGAATTGATGGCTAAATGGGTGGATGTATGTATGTATAGTTGGATGTATGGACTGATAGATGGATGAACACAGCTTGAAATTAATGGATAAATGAGCAGATGAGTGGAGGTCTGGATGAGTAGGTGCATGGAGTGATGGATGAATGGATGAATCAATGGAGGCATGAATGGACAAATGTATGGTTTGATGAGTGTGTGACTGTATTTGTTTCAGATGAAGCACACTCTTGTTTCCTGTTTGATGCTCTCTAAACCTGTTTCCTGCCTTCATTTCCCGTTGTTAAACTTAACGAAGAGCATCTGATGATGAACCCTTGCCCTGTGGTTGAACTTCTTTAACAGACGTAGCTTATGAAACCAGACACGACAGTAGATTTCCTGCTCTGTATACTTTGCTCCAAAACGAGTGTAATGGTGTAGACACCGCCCCAAAGTGTATAAGATATTGTAACATCCTTTGTCCAAGGCTCTTTTCTGGCCATCATGGGGGACGAGTAGATCAGAGACCTCAGCAGCTGAGCGATTTTCTATGTATTTGTGTATTGCTTTACATATTGTTAATAAATGGTTGGCTAACCGATCTAATCCGGACTTGTGCTTCCTTCCAAACCGAACAGTCTAACAGATGGATGGATAAATGTTTGGATGGATGAGTGAGTCCCTGGATTTGTCAGTGGTTGATTTGTAGGTGGATGGATAAAAAGATGAATGAGTCCACGGATGGCTGGATGGATGGATGGATAGATGGATAATTCTGTCTGTAACCTTGTGTTTTTTTTGCTGCTGCCTGTCTTGGCCAGGTCTCCCTTGAAAAAGAGGTTTTTAATCTCAATGGGACCAACCTGGTTAAATAAATAAATAAATAAATAAATAATCAGATGCAGGGATTGACGTGCGGATGTATGGATGAGTAAAAGGGCCACACGAGGGTGCTGAAGTACCATAAGCACCCCTGGCCACATGCTGTTTATTGTGCTTTACTGTTTTTTTCTTTCTTTCCCTAACTGCTGTGTGCTGAGGTATATGTATGGTTTGTAGACTGAGAAACTGAATTGCCCTTTGGCTTAAAAAAATTGTCTGAAAATGAAACCATGTCGTCTGACTTCAGCTAACTTTTTTGCTAAGCTGAAGGATTGCTTCAGAAAATACAATCTCACTGTATTTATGGAGGTAATGAGCTCTTATACGTTAATAATCTGGAGATAAGTGCAGTCTGTGATGAATTCTGAAGGTTGAAGACTGACGTGTGCTCGGCCAGCCTAAGACAAAAGGACCACATGTGGTGGATACACCACCACTGCCACCGCATCATTAGCCACAGCTGGTGTTAGACAGTGTGTGTGTGTGTGTGTGTGTGTGTGTGTGGCAGAGACAGGCTGATGGGATCAAACCCACCCAGGGGAGAATGTGTATTTGTTATTTTAACTCTCGCCCCCACATCACCTGTCTCCCTCTTTTATCCACACACGACTACACACAAACACACTCAGAAAACAACACCACCTACCTCTGCTTTATCGCCATGGTGTATATATATGAAATAATGGTTTGATACACGCCTGTGGAGACACGAGCAAATGGTGTAATCACACCTTTGACACAGCAGCATGAGCACAAACACAAGTAATCCTATCGTCCTTTGTTTCAACCATGAAGGGGTTTGTGAGACGGCTGTAAAAAGTCCATTCTTCTCTTTTTTTATAGACGAAGAATCAGACAGATTCTTTTCAAAGGAGCGAGGCTTTGTTTGATCAATTACTCAAACATTTGTTTATGTTTTTCTTTCAGCTTTGCCTTGTTACAGAGATTTTAATTTGGCCACAGGTATTTTTTAAACCTGGATATGAGATATAACAGACTTCTTTAAGGCTAGATTGAGTGGTCTAGAATTAAAAATCACATTAATTCTCTGTAGAGGACTTGATATGAGCAGCAGTGAAGCTCACTCTGTAAGGGCTTGAGCTGAGGGTGTCTGGTTCAACCCCAATCGAAACAGACTTGGAAGTTGGTTTGATGTGTGCTTTACAAATAAATTCGCCTTGTCTTTGGTAGCTGGAGAGATGCAAGCTGGCTTCCTGGGGCCATGCCACCAGTTAGGGGATTGGTAACGCAGCTGAAAGGGGCTGGCATCCCTTGCTTCTAGAGCCTTGGAGCATATGGTTTGCACCCTTGCACTCTTAAACTTCATTGTACGTAAACAACTACGAATTATGAAGGATTAACATTGCTGGTGGTTCAGAAGAGTAGTCAGGAATGATGAATGGCAATGTGTTTACCCAATTTATTAAAAATGCATGACCAGCTGGTAGAAATTAAGGCCTGTAGTCACCTATATGATCACCTGTGGTTAATACTCCTTGTTGCACCTTTGGATTTTAAACAAATCCACCAACTTATCTGATGTTAATACTTCTGCCGCTCTGTTATCGTCTTAAAGGAACATTTGTAAAATCTTCAGAGCTTTGTTTCAATTCTGTTAGTTAAAAATATTTACCCAGCGTTGAAGTCTGTGTAAAAATCTGCGCTGTAAAGGGCAGGATAAAAGCTAAACAAACTAAATGAGCTACACAACTGCACACTGTGATGTGCTTGAGGTTCAGATTGAACATCACGGTGCATTTATGCTGGGACGGGAAAGTGACTTTTAATGAAGATTAGTACAAAATGTGGTCAGATGTCATCTAATCAGAGGGAAATTTAAGATTTTGCCACGAACTTGATCAAATACTGTCATTTAGAGGTGAAATTTGATTTTATTCTTAGCAATATGAAACATCCATCCTTTATCTACACAACTTACCCCTTTCGGGGTTGAGGGGGGCTGGTTCCTTCTAAAAGGATCAGACGTAAATAGATTTTCAGAGTCTTTAAACAATTATGTATCAATTGGACCAAATAATGACACTATTTAATTTTTTTAAATAGGCCCCCACAGAGGCTGTCAGTAACATATATGTATCTTGTTCAAAAGTGGTTGATGGTCCCTGCTGTGGGATGAATGCAGAGCTTCATTACAGTAGACCAGTCAACCAATCAGAGGAGACTGGGCTCACATGGGGAAGAAGGCCTAAAGTGGCAGGAGCACAAACAGAGTGTCTCAGACAGACTGGAAATACAGCTGGATTGAGGGTATTCAGTTTGTGAACATTAGTGAATGTGAACATAAAGAAGAAGTCTCCAAAAATCAAAAACATGAACCTGAGTTAAGGCAAAATATGGGCTTTTGAAAGAATTCATGAAATACTGTAAACACTATGATGGCTTTGACAGACTGCACCCCAAAGACAAAATACCTCCAGCCCTGGTTACCACAGGAGGATCTGATTGAGGAATTTTTCCTTTGGAGCAAGGGAAACCAAAAAGTATGAAGCCACCATTGTGCTCTATTTTCTCTGTTTTTAACAATGAATGTGTACTGCTCGAATACTGCAGAAGGCTGGGAGGAGTAATATTTCAAATATGCAAATGCCTCCATATGTTTCTTACCCTCATCCTCAGGACAAATGTCCTGTCTCATACTGTGCTGTATCAAGCCTGCAGAATGTGTAATGTGTTGCACAATCAATAAAGATATGCATCTTTCTCTGGCATTGGAACAAAGGCCTGGTCTCATGCTGTGAAAGATAAAAGTAGGCCAAGATATAGAGATATACATTCCCCTTTCGTTGCACTCTAAAAGGGAGCACAAACTGTTTTGAAACGCAAAGCGTCGTGGCATATCTGCAGCCGAGAACAGCGACATCACAGTCACAGTGTGTCACAGAGAGAAGCGCAGTGTAAATCTTGCAAAAGCAAAACAAATGGCAGACTACAGAGCAAGACGTGTGATAACAAAGCGAAAAATATCTATGACAAATGCTAAAATATGACATGCTTTGTAGAGCCACTACAAAAGGGATTCATATGGGAGTTGATAAGAGTGCAGAGATACACGGTCCAAGGATAGAATCAGCGCTGGATCACAGCATTCATTTTTCAAAGTGGGAGCAGCCACAAGTACACAATGTTTGTATGACGAAACACAAAAAAAGGCCAATTACACTCACACAAAAATCTCCAGTCAAAGATGTGTGGCGGAAACAAGCTGGACTGCGTGTGTGTGTGTTTGTTCTTGTTTGTGCATGTGTGTGTGAGCCAATGAATCAGTGAAGTGTTAATGCGGTAGTCACTGAGGATTATCCCCTTGATTAGCTATATTATCAGGATCCCTATAAGACCACAGATGAGTGGGTTAAAGAGCTCCTGTAGTGATTACTCTACCTCTGTGTGGGAGGAGACTGAGTGTTCGTCCATGTTTAATAATCCCACACCTCCGCTGCGCCACCTGAGCCGGCTACACTACACTTCTCACACATTATGCAAGAAGGAGACACAAAAGAGGCAAAACAAAGAGTAAGAGGAAGTTCAGGGGCACACTTTGGGATTTCATTTCATTTATGAAAGTAAGGAAAAGCTGCACTGTCATACTTTAAATGCAATCAGTTTTATGTTTAGAGTTTAATTTGGCTAACGTCTGACTGAATCATCCTGTGGAGGAATTATCCAAAGGAAGGCAAGATGTCCTGAAAACATTGATTCATAAAACTAAAAATAAAGACTGCATCTGAGGATCAAGAAAGGATTTCTCTGCCTTAATTCAATATTGACTCAGGGAATCCTGTTTAGAGATTACCTTCAAATTCTGCTGGTTGTTTTGCCAAATGTGTTGAACAGGAAATGGAATTGGAGGCTTCATTTAGACTTAGAAACGATTTTTATTTTGTAAGTTCAATATGATATGATTGTGCTAAAATGCTAGATTTTATGAAGTGATATCGAGGCAACATTTCATTTTCTATAATTCAAGCAAGGCAGCTTTTATTCGCCTCAACCATGAAAGGTTTGTTCATTGTTAGATAACCAAAATCATCATGTATGTTTTATATTTTTCTGACTACTGTGAGGATAACAGTCTGAGCATAGACTGTAAAAAATTGGACGAAGCCATTTGAATAACATAGGACCCTCTAATGGACGCTGCTATACTGTGCATGTCATCTTATCTGAACTTTGGCTCCATCTACTCATAGACAGGGAGGCCATGTTGAGGCAAGACTTAAGGCCATCTGACCAATAGCGATGCTGCATTCCCTAAAGTGGAAATCCTCAATCAATCCTCAATAAAGGAAAACAGGCAGGATATAAAAAAATCAACCCCCTCACAGTGAAATCACAAAGCTGGCTGTAAAATCAGGCTGTAAAGATCTGTATTAAGGCTGTAAAAAACACCTTTGTCAGCATACAATTATTAAGGTGTCAGGTTCCTGCAGTCAGCCTCAAGTGGATACTCAGGGTACTACAACTTTTGGCACTTCTGCATGGACCTCAATTTTCAGCCCCCGAGGTTGGTGCCTGGTTTGAACCCACAGGATGTTTGTCGACTATGTGAGGCTGAGATGCGTCTCCGTTTTCATTTTGGTATGCATGCATGTTAATAATCCACTGCTAACATGAGTGTCAAGTCTCACATGCAAATATTGCATCTCATGAACCAAAAATCTAAAGGATAGAGGACTCTCTTATCTCTTAGTTAACACTAATCATGTTTAATTTCTTACAGAGAAGCTGGTTTGGCTGTTGGTTGGTCTACAAGGACCTCCTTTAGGTGACATTCTTAGGTCGAGGATGTACAAAGCTGATAACTAACTCGACACAGATGCATGATGGCTGCCATGCATCCTCTGCATTGTTTCAGCACTTCGCCTGTACCCATACTCAAAAATGAACAGGATGCAGAAGTTAGATCCAGTACTGCCTGAAATATCCAATAATGACAATAATTATAACTGTGGTATTTTTACCTCTGCCAAGGAGGTGACGTTTTTGCCCGCATTTGTCTGTTTTCTGTGCAAGGCAACTGAAGAAGTTACCAGCAGATGATGAAATTTTCTAGAATGTTGGTCTTGGTACACAGAGTAACTGATTAGATTTTGGTGATGACCCAAATCTGGATGTAGGATTTTTTTAAGGGTTCACTGAAATGTGAGATGTGGCAGTTTTCACTTGTAACTCAGCTAATAAAGTGACATTTTGTTATAGTTGTTGCAGATGTTTGTCATGTGGGTCTGTGCAAAAACCACAGACAGACATACAGATGGATAGATAGATAGATAGATAGATAGATAGATAGATAGATAGATAGATAGATAGATAGAGCTAGACTTTATTCATAGACTCAATGTGTATAAATACAAATAAATACAACACAGACATACACAACAACTTCATAAGAACAACACCATATTATAAAAGACATCTATACCAGTGTCTCTTCAAGGGAGAATGGTACAGAAAAGAACTCAGGCTGGGATTTGTCAGCAGTTTTAATATGTAGTTCTGATAATCTGTTCATTTGCTCATAAATATACAAATTAAATTTTCAAGTGTCTGTGAAAAGAGTTAAATGCCAGCAAAAAAGATAAAAAACAACCAACTGGGGAATCTGTAAAAAAGAAAGAAAAAAGCAAAACAACAGTTTTATGTATTTTCACTACAGCATTATTCCTCTGTTGATAATGTCAGTGCCATTTTGTCAAAAAACTAAATAAACTTAACTGCACTAAAATCAGTCTTTCCTCATGGTTAAAATTCTTACTGACAGATCTGTCTCCCTTGTGTGAACTCATGTGACATTTTCTTTCTTTTATTTCCAATTAAAATCTTCCTCTTGACTCCTGCCCCCCCCCACATTCATTAAGACATTATGAAGATATGTGTGTGCATACGTCAGCTCCCATGTGAACCAGAATCACAGCTAAACCATCACAATCATCACACCAGCCAATTCACACCCCTGAGCCTGCTCACACACACACGCTCACAAACATGTCCACGGCAGTGCCAGATGTGTTCCCCTCATTATTATTGGCTCTGACTGGCATCCAGAGAGCCATCACCATAATTGGCAGGCTTGTTTCCATTATCAAACACTCACACGTGCATGTATTCGCTATCTGACACAAACCCCCACACACAGAAACCCAAACACACCAACCCAGGTCTCATGAGATCGGTCTGTCCAGTCAGCAGTCAGAATTACTGACATCTTTAAATTTTTATATAGCCTCTATTTAATCAGAGAAAAAAGTCCTGGCTTGGTGAGGCAGCAGCAGAGTTAACAAAACTACAACAAACAACAATAAATAAATAAAACAATAAATAATAGGCCTGAACAAATGGAATGCAATGAAAGATGGTACTTCATAAATAAGAGGGACTATTTTTCAAGATTTTACACAATCAAAAATGCATCAGTCAAAACATCTGCAGCCAAATGTCTCTGATTCCAAGTCATTTAATGTCCTCTTAAAAGTGTCCAATGAAACCAGCTCATTCAGTTTCAGGTCTTTTTGCAATTCATGATGAAGCAGCAAATTAAAACGCCTTTGTGCCCAGCTCAGCTCTGACCTTTAAAGCAGACAACAAGAAGAGATCCTGGGACCGATGTTTATAAGGTCTTGTATTCTTTTGGCTAATGAAGGCCAGAGGGTATGATGGGAGCAGATCTTATAGCCTCGCAAATAATGTGTCAATTTTTCAGTGGATACTTGCGAGAACAAGCCCAAAGTTTCTGCCTCTGTGTTGAAATTTAATTTAAAACATTACATTCACCATGAATGAATGTTCCAATATCTCCAGCCTGAAAAAAAAAAAAAAAAACTAAACAAGCTCTTCTAAGTGAGAAAAGTGAAAGAAAATAAAGCAAGGACAATAGGAGCAGGCCTTGTCATAAAGATTTATGATGTGTTGCTTTTAGTTCACTCCTAACATGATTCAACTTAATCAAGCTGATTTTGTTGCACACACTTTGAATTCAGTTAGGACATAAAGTTAACTGTTATGTTTGAGAAGTTAAACGGATAGTTCAGGACTTCTGAAGTGGGGTTTGTATGAGGTACAAGTTAGTCTGAAAGTGCAGTCTTGGTCAGTAATCTGAATGTTGCAGGTTTGAGTCCTGCTCCGGCTGTTACATGGCAATGAGTTCTTGGGCAACTCCAAGTTGCTCCCACTGCTGCGTCAGTGGTGTGTAAATGGGCATGAAAGGGCGTGAATGTGTTTGCTGATACTGATGGACAACTAACATAGAAACTCCAACCATCAGTGAGTGACTGTGAGAGTGAATGAGTGTGAATGGGTGAATGTGACCTGCAGTGTAAAGTTGCTTTGAGTCGTCAAAGAGACTAAAAAAGTGCTATATAAGCTAAAGTCAATTTACCATTAGCCTGAACACTAGCCACATTGCCAAAGATCATATCCAATCTACACAGAAAAGGTCAGCACAGAAGCTAGGGCTATCTGTTGCTGCAGATGGTGCCACTGACTCCAACTCATAAAATAAACTAACAAGCTCTGCTAGGGGCGGAGCATGTGCCGTACTGCAACAAGGTTGCTGGTTTGATCAAAGGGCCGGCAGGTCCTCTTTGTGTGGAGTTTGCATGATCTTCCAGTGCATGAGTGGGTTCACTCCAGACACTCCGGCTTCCTCCCACAGACCACAAACATGCTCATTAGGTTGATTGGTGACTCCAAATTGCCCTTAAGTATGAGTGTGAGAGTGAATTGTCGTCTGTCTCTCTATGTGGCCCTGTGATCGGCTGGTGACCGCTTCAGGGTGCACCCTGCCCCCTGCCCAATGTCAGCTGGGATAGGCTCCAGCCCCCCACAACCCCGACAGGAATAAGAGGTATAGATGATGGATGATGAAAGGAAGCTCTGCTAGGTGGAAAGAACCAAAGAGAACCAGGAGAACCCCTTCTTCACCATGTCCAAGTTGATGTAAACTGCAAATAAAATAAAAGGGGTGTTGAGGCAAAAATGTCAGGCTGTTGTGCAGAGCTTTGCACCGCATCACTCCTGGGTGTTTAGACCACCTATGAAGGATATAATGTAACCAAGCAGGTTTTGAGGCTGACGCTTGCTTACTAGTGTTGCTTTCAGTTAGGATATAGTTTCACATTTATTCAGGACAAAGAGTTAAACATTAAGTTTGAGTGGTTAAAATAAGGAAAACTCAGATAAAATAGAAAGGTGACGAAAAGCAAGAAGAAGAAGAGGATGAAGGATAGATGTCAACAGATAAAACCCATCCTTCACTTCTGCTGCCATCAGCGTTCTTGGCATAAACCTGGACAACCTACTATAACTGCCTGTATGTTTACCAGAGGATATACCAACAAATACCACACACGAATACACACACACTCACACACACACACATACACACCCAGACAGAGGGAGCCTCCTGATGTGTAGCTAAGTAGAATGGTAATCAAGCTATTCATTAGTGCAGTAACAAAGGCTATTACTGGCTAATCAACAGTCTTCAAGCTCAATCGAGGAGAGCTAATAGAAATTTAATCCAACAGCGCACATGAATATGGTAAGGAGGCGGTGTGCATGTGTGCGTGTTTGTTTTACACTAAACAATCATCTCATTGTGAGAGCATGAACAAAAGGACGGTTGTTTCAAGCAGATACAGGAGTGTAACCATGACGGCTCAAAAATTTTTGATTTTTTTTTTCTCCAAACATCAACTAAATAACAGCCCACAGGAGCCGAATAAGCATACAGCATGAAATTTCAAAGCCTTTAAACAACAACTCATGATATGACCACCATACTAATACTTGTTAGTGAGATTAGTCACCAATGATTAGAAGAATCAAGTTAAAGCAAATGTAGGTTTGCTGTGAGCAGTTGTGTGTGTGTTTGTTTGCAGGGATGTATTCATTCTCCATCCTCCGCTCTGCGATGACTCTTCTCTGGCTCACTTCACTTCTTCGTATCTCTGTTCCTGCCAGTTTGTGGTATTTAAATATCTTAAAGTGGAGCCAAAGAAACCTCTGGAAAAAATTGTCCTCCTCAAAGCGCCCACTCTTAAACCTCCTGATCCGGGTTGATCATCCCACACTTCCAGCTGAACTTCAAACTTTTAAGTTTTACTCCAAGCTACATCCATATGATACTTAACCTGGGACACCAGATGGATCATTGAACACATTGTACTAGTCTATCTTGGACACAGCCCATAGAAATTGTTTGGGAATGGGCAGAACATTTCAAGGGCAAATCTGACAGGTGACTGGACACCAGTTTTCGCGTCCCTTCACTGGCTCCCTGTTTGCTTTTGCATCGTCTTTAAACTTCTTTTAATCGTTTTTAAAGCCCTCAGTGGTCTTGTCCCTTCTGTACCTGTCTGAGATCTTGCATCTCCACTCCCCAACCCGAGCCTTAAGGTTCTCTGACCAGCTGCTGCTGGAGGTCCCCAAAACCAGACTGAAGTCTAGAGGTGATGAAGCGGTTGCCCCTAGACCCCCCAGACCCTGAAGAATTTTAAATCTTCCCTAAAGGCCCACTTCTTCTCCCTGGTGTTTCATAAATGAGCACACATAAATCACAGGCAGTGTAGTGTTTATACTTTTACTGTTTTTATTTCACAGTTTTAATTTTATTGTAATCTATCTATTTTTTAACTTCTTTTTATGTATCCTATGTACAGCACTTTTATTTACTGTTGTCTTCTTAAAGGTGTTTTATAAATAAACTTGACTTGACTTGACTTGATTGTTCCTTCGATCACATTCATTACTGGCTAATTAGATGTTGCAGTAGGTGGATGCTACTGTTGCAGTGTAAAATACAAAATGTAAGTCACTTTGTAAAACAAACTCTCGCCACAACATGCTAGAAATGGAGCTGAAATATAATTTCTATCAAGAAGTGCTTTCAGTGTTGTTGTTTGTTCTTCATTTGGCAAAGAAATGTGGTCCAGATCTGAAAAAGCTGCGACTGAATCTGCTAGCATCTACGCTAATCCCTGCACGAGCAGTCACTTCCTGCGGTCGTCTCGCTCGCATCTCCCACCTCTTCCTGCTCTAGAGGACGCTGATTGGGCCGATCTACTTTGGGCCATTCACAGTCATTGTAGATTGGAGCTTGGCAAGATGAATCTGCCTGATTACAGACATTGATTCAGGCACGTCTAGACGCTGTGGAGGGTTATGTGATACCTGTCATTATGTAGACAGCATAGATTCAGTATGTTTTAAAGTTCAGTCAGGACTGTAATCCCTGGAACAAGCACTGGAAACAAAACAGAGCAGTGTTTCTCAAAGCCTGTGGTCTGGCAGCTGGGCTTTAGGAGGTAATTTACAAAATAGCAATAATAAAAATATAATATAATCATAAAGAAAAGCCATTTGAACCCACATTTTAAATGGTCATAAAATGCTAAATTACTTTTATCAAGTCCCAAAACTAACAGAAAACAATCTGGGGGGTTTAACTTGCATGTTAACATTTATGTCATTTATGTTGCCTAATGTACAGAATCACAAGGGTCAAGGTTCGAGGATTCTTTACTAGTGCCTCAAGTACAATTTAATTGACAGGAGATCATCGTCCAAACATTAAAATGCATAGTTCCACATGTATGCAGATAAATAGGTTAAAAACACTCCCTTAATAAAGTCTTGGATGCCTGTACAAAAGGCTTTTTGTAACGTTTTGTTTTACCTTTTGAGGAAACAAACCAACAGCCAGAAGGAAGAAGCTAGAAACTCAACAACTAATAGGTGAGACCATAGGTAAGTTTGTCTTACGCCAGAATAACAATATTATAGGTTGAGTTGTAGCTCATCTGTATGCCTACTAACCAACTTCCCAACTTGGTTCAGCATGTTTGTATTTCTTAGGGGATAGACTGCCAAAACACAAGACAAGGGAAAAAAAAACAAGATGGATACAATACATGCATGATAGAATCAGATCAGGAGAGTTTTATCAACATGAAAATGGGCAGGTTTGGTGAGAATAAACAGGTGCTGATGAGGCTTTTTGTAAACATCCTCAAAGTTCCTCTCAAAGGCCAGTTAGGAGTCTTTAGCTGTACCAAGGTATTTATGAAAGCCGCACTTTCAACAAGCTGATTTTGAACAAGTCCAAGTCTGTGTCCCAGTTTAAGTCATACTGAAAGTCTTCATTTTTAGAGAGCAAAATGTTTCCTTAGAAGGATTCAAGGACTATATAACAGTTGCAGAAAATGTGGAAGGGGCCACCTTTGAGGTCATCTTTTAAGCATAAGTCAGGTAGACAGATACAGTATGGATGTAAACAAAGATACACCTGAACAAAATAAAGTTGAACAGACTAGCAAAGGACACTGAAACAATATGTATTTTATATAAATGTTGTGGTAAGACATTTACAGTGTTCCAGTGTGTTTTTCTTTGTCACAGTTGTTAATAATGACCTTGTGAGTGAAATACAATAAATAATTGTATGAAGTGTGATTTTCAGTCACCTACACTCTGTCTGTGTCATACCACATATTTGTCTTAATTGGCCATATGTCTCACTGCTTCTGTCTGCAGCCCTCACTCCACTTGGGAGGTGATTAGGACCATCCATGCTGCCCACCGTCACTGAAGGGAATTTACTGCTGCCATGCAACGAGCCCACAGTAAAACAATACATGCCAGGACTAGGCGGACCAGCCAGATTGTGCAGGTTAACATGAGGTCACTGCTATAGTGTGTGTGTACACTCACACAGGATGACAGTCTGTGCACGTATGTGTGGGTGTGTCTGTGCTGACGTGCGTGAATGCCAACATGGGATTTCTGATGCTCTGACAGCTTAATTAACTAGATTCAGGCAAGTGACACAAAAACCCAATTAACTGTAATGACATAAATGGGTTACCATCGACGACCGGCCTACAGTGATGGTCTCAGAGAAACCTTTGATAATAAAGGGCATGGACACTGAGATCTTATTGCTTTAGATATAAAAGACCTTATCTTGCAATTACTTCTTTAATAAATTAATTAATAAAACATACATTTGTTCTGATCCTGTACCCCAAGACGCACTACAATTGACTAAAAAACTACAAAAGAAGGTCAAACAGGGATTGCTTCAGATGGGGCTTAAAGGATAAGTTCGTTTTTTTGACACCTGGACCTTATTTTTAGGATTAAATATGCTCATGGACTCACCCAGACAATTTTGGCAGAGCTCGGAGCCGCTTTCGAGCAATGTAGATCCATTCGACAGCGTTTTTTTCTCATGCCTTAGTAGCAGACGGGGCCAGAAATCGAAGCCCCTAAATTAGACATTATCTGCTGCGAAACTCACTCCTCCTCTGTTGCCATTGCCGTGCAATGTCCACAACAACACCACCAGTTAGCCCCCATTTGTGGACGCGCAGTGGTTGCTTGTTCTCTGGCCAGCTGTTCGGCTCTTTCCCTCTGCATCCTCCTTTCAAATAGCTCCTCGTCGGTATATAGCTCGAAACGATATGGGCATCCATTATACTCAAAGTCATCGTCAGACACTTCTACATCGGATAAATATTCCACCATGTTGCACAAAAATAGCCGTGTAGCTGTGTAGCCTAGCAACAACAGTGGCTCTACTCAGCTGCGCTCTTGCGGTGCATGTCTGTGATGTCACCAAAAGTTACCCATCCTTGTAAAGCCCCGGATGACCATAACAACGAAGTTGAGCTGACATGGTGATAACACTGGTCATTCATTTATAAAATGTAGCTGAAATGAGCGAGTTTCGCAGCAGATAATGTCTAATTTAGGGGCTTCGATTTCTGGCCCCATCTGCTACTATGGCATGAGAAAAAAACGCCGTCGGATGGATCTAAATTGCTCGAAAACGGCTCTGAGCTCCGCCAAAATTGTCTGGGTGAGTCTACGAGTGTATTTAATCCTAAAAATAAGGTCCAGGTGTCAAAAAACCGAACTTATCCTTTAAGGCTAATTTCTACTCCACAAATTATACAATTAGGAATCCTAATGCCTGTACTCTGTGTTCATTCCATCAATATTTCTGTTCTTTCTCTTGAAGCTAGCAAACATGGACCAAACTAACATTAAAATACTAATTTTAAACAACTATACCACTTTCTTTTGACTGGGGACACATTTTCAAACAATAGCAACCGAACAGTTGGGTGGGGATCAGACTTGACCTGAACATCAGCAGAAAAGGAGAGCAGAGAAGGTCAGACCAAAACAGTGCAAGTGCACACAATAATGTTCAGACGTGATGAAATGATGTTTCAACTAATAATTTATCTCACAATAGATGGTAATTCTGTAGAACAAAAAAGATTTGGGGTCAATCTCAATAGTACCCCTTAGCCCTTGGTTTTGCGCGTTCATGTAAAGAGAAGGGGTATCCCAATTCTCCGTAAGGTTAAGGGGAAGGGTCAAGGGGAAGGGCTACACAGTCCTTGTAACGAAAACAAACCGGGACCTCACTTAAAAAGAAGGGGTACGAGTAACTTCCCATAATACACCCTGCCTGCTGACAAGATGGCAGAGCAGAGACCAAAGGAAGCGCATAAATATAAGTAATTATTAAATCATTAATCATAAATATTAATCATTAATTGTTGGTCGTACTTTAAAATAGCTCATTATAACGAGCTAGCTTTCACAGCTGTAGCTAGCCAGTGAGCGACTCTTGGTGATGATGTAGTGGGAATCGAGTGGCGTCTTGTTTCTTTGGGGCGTGTTATCACCCCTTCCTCTTGGCTCTGAAAACAGAGGGCCAAGGGGAAAGGCTTGGCAAAGGGGTAAGAGGAAGGGGGGGCTAAGGGTACAATTGTGACTGACCCTTAAATACATCAATATTGACTTAACCTTGACAGTAAATATGTATAAAGGATGTTTTTAAGTAATAGTAGTACTCTGTACAAAACACTCTTACACTGTATTGTAAAAAGGAAAGAAAATCTTTATGGCCTACAACCAGTGAAGTCACTGAAACTGTTAAAAAGAATTAATTGAATGCATGGGCAAGAGCGGAGTAATCTCAGAGGTCCTGTACATGTAAAGAACAAGGGCTGTGAGAATGTTCTTTAAAAGAGTTGTATACCTCCAGGAATTAAAATGTAGTTGGGCATTGAGAAGGAAGCATGTATATTAAAGACAGAGTCCCTCATGCGCAGCAGAGTGTGAGGAATAGCAGCACACTCTCCAAGGTGTCCCGTACAGACAGAACTGGGACACTAGAGGACACCCAGATAGACTGGGACGGGCCTACAGAGGCCTATTTATAATCAACTACACCACTATATCTTGGTACATTTCAACTGATGATGCATGGCACCCAACTATGAGATTTCAGGACTGTTTCCTCTGTTTGTGATAAGCATTCTTACCAGTGGCATATCCACCTTTGATTATGCACTGTGCATACATTTTCCAAGAAAACATTCTTATAAAAACAAATCTGTGACAATAAAAGATCCTGCATTTGACTCTTTCCTCATCTTTCTGCTCTAAAGTTAGAGTATTTAGCTGTATCAACTCACTGAAGGGACTCAGTGTGTAGGTTGTTCCAAACATCTTGGAACAGGAACCACAGATCCTGTGGCTCAGATCCTTTTGTCCCTTCATGTAATGCTTCACACACGATGTTAAAGTCAAGGCTCTTTGGGGGCCGTAACATCACTTTCAGGACTTCTTGTTCTTCAATGCTAAAGATCCTCTCGTTTTCAAGGGAAGTAAGTACGACACATCTTTCATGTACAACACCAATTTTCCTTGGCCAACCACTGCCATAGCATTAGGGGTGGGAAACACAGGGTGAAACATGATCCATGGTCCATGATATCTCTAATATAATAATAGAGCAACACTATGATAATTGATATATTGCAAGAATTTAATACAGTGATATTTTACAATAGCTGATAAGATGAGGATTACTGAATGGTTTTAATGAGACACATTTTACGTTTATTGTATTTACTCAGTGATTTAGCAACATATTAAAAAAAATTGACTAAGACAGAGATGAAGCAATGATTTTGTAATTTTTTTTGTATCAAAATTAGCAATATAAGACAACAGTAAGAGCAAAAAGTATCAAAATGCTCACAAATAAACATATTGATACAAAGGTATCTGACAGACACAATGCAGATCTGTAGCACCGCACAAACAGAATGTTTTTTTGGTTAAACGTTAAATTTGGGGCCAGTGTACCAATAATTTTATTTCACATGCAATGACTATGATACTACTGCAATATCAATATTTTGTTATAGTCCTAGTCAACACCCGCCTTTCTTCAAAAGAGCTTGGACAGCACAACTTGAAACCCCAGTTGTGCTTTAGGGAGACTTTGCTCATGTAATATAACCACCCTGTGTCTTGCTGTTTTGCTCCCTGGTTTTGCACCCACACAAAGTAGTGTGTTGTAGTAGCACCCTTATTTCATCCAGTTTTATAACATGAACTCACAACTTACATATCTGTATCAACAAGTAACGTGGTAGTTTTCTTTATTTTCTTTATATTCTGCAGTAGTTTTGCCTGTCTGTACTCGAGGTCATACAAGTATTCCTTACTGTCCAAAGTATACAGCTGTCGTAGTTGCCGCATAAAATGTAAATTAGTCCAGTTTGGATGTTTTCCTTTTGTTGCCTGCAGACTATGACTGTTCATGTCTGTTGGTGGAGGGATACATAGGCTCTGTAGTGACTTAAAGTAGTTCCTTGGTCGTGGAAATGTAAAATGTTGTAAATGTTCTGAATATAGCATCCATCACCATCCACTAATTTTATAAATTACGCAGAGCTGGCAGCACCACATGCAGCAATGTATAGCCCTAGCTTCTGTGCTGACTATTTCTGTCCTTAAGCAGAGCTGGTCTTTGTCGCTGTGGCTTATGTTCAGGATAATGCCATGTACCTTATACGACCCCACCTAAAAATCTCAAACTGTCCCTTTAAACTTTTGCAAAGCACAGAGACCCAAAGTAAGGGTGTCCCTTTGTGGGAGATGAACTTAAATCCCTGTGGCATCGCTGACTCTAAACTATTTTTTTTTGCCAACATGGTGCAGACTTTGCTTTGCAAGATTCAACACAGAAACTAAAATGACTTGTATCTTCTCAGCATCCCTGCAACTTGAATATGGCAACACAGTTAATGGTTCCATTCTCCATTGTTCACTAAATTATGACAGAAAGCAATGGATGGAAGAGGAAAGGAGAGAACAAGGAGAAGCAGGTGAAATGGAGGAGAGGGAAAGACAGGAGAGGGGAGGAGACATGGAGGAGGCTCAGCACTAAAGGAGGTCACAGATGTGCTGAACAGAGAGCCTGCATTGGTTTCTCTAGGGTGCTCACGCTCACACACACACACTCGCAGTGCTTCCTCTGAGACTTAACACAGGTGCAGATGCTTCACAGTGATCTATTAGGCTCACCCTCTCATGTCAACATTCAGGAGTGGAGAGACAGAGAGCGGGAAAAGATGGATGGCGAACGATTCTCGGAGAAGGCCGGATGGAGAGAAGGTATTTCCACACCGGTTAAGCAAGGGAGAGAGTTAGGAGGGAGGGCAGTGATTATGGCTGAGGAGGATGAGGAAGCAGGGAGTGCAGGGCTAGCAGCAGATATCTGTGGGTGATCCATTAAAGCTAACCTGGCAATGTCAACAAATAGGGAGAGAGGTAGCCCACGGAGAGGGAGAAAAGGACAAATGAAAAGGTAATGAGGAGGTAAGGGAGGGCCGAGGGAGAGACGGGCCAATTTGGAATTTCAATGCAGTGTCAACAATTAGGGAAAGAGGGATGAAGGAGGAGGGGGGGGAGTCTGGGGTGCTGAATAGAGAGAAAAAGGAGTAGAGAAGATATAGTAAGGTAATCCATTAGAGCAACACTTGGGAAAACATGGGGATGAAAGTGAAAGTCATGAGAGGAATGCAGGGGAGGAGTTAGGGTAACACAAGGGGAAGTTGGCAAAAGTAATATTTTACCAAGAGGACTTTGTGTCCAAACATATGTGTGCATGTGTGAAAAAAAACAGCCCTCTGAAGTTATTTCTCTCCCATCATAGTACAAGAGATTCACTGATGGATGGGCTGCATTCATGGCACAGGTGTTTTGTGAGAATAAATGGGAAAAAACAGAGAGGTAAACAAGGTGAGGGAGGCAGCAGGAAGCCAGTGATTTGGAAGAAGTTTGAAAATCATGGCGTGCTTTAAAGACAGATTGACAGGCGTGAAAATCTAAAGTGCAAACAAACATGTTTAACAAAATCATGCAGGCAAAAACCTGAACAGTTCATCTGATTCATATTTACTAATAAAATGCAAAACTGAGAGGTTAATGCAACTAAATGTATCAGAGTGAGGACCTGAGTTAAAGGAAATGAGAGCTGACACTTGGATTGGTTTGACTCATGTTAAACACAAAACACAACAACATAAAATCAAGACACATAATTCATTTTCTTTGTGCCCTGCAACTTACGAAGTAGCAGAAGTATGATCACAACTCAATATTCGTTTTTCATTCTTAGCATGCCGTTGAGGAAAAATGGTCACCTCGGCTGAATATGGAGTATTACAGCAGTGATTTAGTTGCTGAAGAAAAGCATAAATGAGTTAATATGGGAAACAATTTAAAGATATCTGTCAAATAAAAATAGTATGAGCTTAAGCAATTATCATTTTACTCCTTATCAGTGTGACATGAGTACAGTTAGAAATTAAATAACACATAAGCATTGCCCTAAATGAACATAAATAAGTCTACTTTGCATTGTCTTAACAATTAAAGCTAAAGAACATATTTTATTTTTTGTTTCACTGGCTCAAACAGACGTAACTGTCTGTCAGGATCTTGTCATTTGAGCCGCCTAATAGATTATTAGACATCTGCGCCCTCTCCTGGCTCAGTATTCAGGCTTCAGAAAGTCCAGCAAGGGATGCGTGCTTTTGGCCAATAAGGCCCCAGTTCAGAGAGAGCACCTTCCTCAGCTGCACGTGAATGTACACCCACTTTTTGGCCAATCAGAGAAAGTGATCCAACTGGCTTTTGGTAAGGAGGGATATGCATCTGCACTTTCACTTGCCGAGAAATGTTAACAATGACAGACGTACTTGTCTGCAAAGTTGCTTGCTGGCATTGGCAAAGACTGCCTACACAGCCAAACAACTGGAGGAAAAGGAATACAGAGGGGACTCAAAGGTCAATAAAAGAAAGCCAGTGATGAGGATAAACATCAGTAAGGTGTTTGAAAGGTGAAGACAACTCCACGATGGTGTCGGTCTAAAGCTGGACCAAGAGTTACAGGTGGAGCCGCTTAAATGTTCTGCAATATCCTTGGAAGAGTCTTGGCCGGTCCATGACAGGAAAGTGCTCAAACCTGCCCATCCTAATGTTTGTGATGAGAAATTGAGCACAAAAACAAACAAAAAAGTATTTGAAGCAAAAAGAAAAGACTCCAAGGCACTCTCTTCATACTATTAAAATGTCTTCTTTGTAACGATATGGTCATGTAGACCCTAAAAACAGACTTCAACATGTTTCGGCATCAAGCCTTCATCAGGAAGTCGTCCAAACAGATGCTAGGCTGCAGTAGGCCCTTTTAAAGGGGGGCTTCACCAGTAGGGAATTGCCACTTGGGCTTAGAGGCTTAGCCTTTGGTGCTTCCAAAGAGCACCTCAAACAAACTCTCTTTTTGAGTCTGGGCAGGACTTCTTTCCTTTTGTCTTTTGAAAACAGAAAATCTTTCGACCCCCAATGGAGTGGATGGAACTCGGCTAGCATTTGGCTGGGAGGGGAAATTAAAGTGGCTGCAGCTGTAGCATTACTTCTAAAGGATAGTTCAGCTGGGAATATGGTTGATTCTTGATTATGGAGTGGTAGTTTATGCTACATATAAGAGCAAACGCAAAGGGCGTTGCTACAAGAGCAAACAGGGAAGGGAGGGGGGTCTCACCAAATTACATACTGCAGCCTTAAACTTAGGGGGGAAATCACAAGCTGTTTCTGGAAACATTCGAATCTAATGACCCTTTATACATTTGTGCTATACTCAATACTTATTTTGTTATTAAGGTTAGGAACTCAGATTTCTTTTCACATTGTCAAAATTCAAAAAGTGCAAGTCATTCCTCACTGAGTTCAGAAAGAGACAAGAACAGAAGAAAAGTAAACAGGAAATTGAAACAAACTCAAAGTAAATTAAAAAAAGAACAAACAATGTGAGTAAACAGAAAAGCACTCAGAGCTGTGAGGATGAAAATGCATGCAGACTGTGATAGCAGAGCTGCTCGCTGAAGGGAAGTGAGGGGAAAAAAAAGCACAGCTATATGACAGTTTGGGGTGAGTGTGTTCAGGGATAGAAAGTTGAAATGAGACCCTGGGCTCAAATCATTAGAGGAAGACTCAAGAAACATCTAAATCCACTCAAACGGCTCAGATGCGACGGGGAAATGTTTCCCCAAACAGACGCTGACCTAGTAAGTGTCAGACTCTGAATCAACACCTCTGATATCTGCAGGGAGAAGTTTAAATGGGGAACGTTTTGTAGTGGTGACAGATGAAGCACCCACAGAAACTCACAAATATAATCTTGGTGCCTAATTTACAAGCTCTGGATGACACAAGGCTATGTTTACACTCAGATTACATAAGCATGGTAAAATATTGACATGACAGCTGTAATGATAGCTTGTTTTTCATCTAAAAATAAAATAAAAGGAACATTTGGGACGTATAAAATCGTGTTTGTCAGGATGGAAGAATCCTGTCAATCTAATTTGTGTTTTTCCCTTTGCGATGATATTTTAAAATTAGCTTTATATACTCACTAACCATTTGATTAGGCACACTTATTCAACTACTTTTTAACACTGATAGCTACTAAAACCAATTACATGGCAGCAACTGTGAGCATTTAGGCATAGACAAGGTCAAGAGGACCTACTAAAGATCAAAGCAAGCATCAGAATGGGGAAGAAGGTTGTAATTTCAGAAACTGCTGATCAATTGGGATTTTCAAGAACAACCATCTAGAGGATGGTACAAAAAAGAGAAAGCATCCAGTGAGCAGAAGGTCTCATGGGCAAAAATGCCTTGCTGATGCCAGAGGTCAGAGGAGCGTGGCCAGAGTGGTTCAAGATGACAGGAAGGCAACATTATCTCAGTTAACCACTACTTACAACCAAGGTATGCAGAAGACCATTTCTGAGCATGTTCAATCTAGAAGCAGGTGGGCTATGGCAGCAGGAGGCCACACTAGGTGCCACTCGTGTCAGATAAGAACTGGAAATAAGGCCAAAATTCACAAACAATTTAACAAAAGATTTTGCTGCAACATCCAGATGGAAGGGTCAGAATTTGGCATAAACATCATGAAAGCATGGATCCAACCTGTTTTGTATTAATGGTTCAGGTTGATGGTGGTGTAATGGTGTGGGGGATATTTTCCTGGCACACCTTGGGCCCCTCAGTACCAACTTGGCATTGTTGAATTGGCACAGGCTACCTGAGTATTGTTGCCGAACATGTCCATCTCCTTATACAGTGTACCAATCTTCTGATGGCTACTTCCAGCAGGATAACATGCCTTGTCACAAAGGCCAAATCATCTCAAACTGGTTTCTATCACATGACAGTGAGTTCACTGTACTTCAGTGACCTCCACAGTCACCAGATCTCAAATCAGAGGTCCAACCTTGTGCCAGCAAGATGTACCTCATAAGATGGCCATCAAGCAAATATCTTCATTTGTTTCTTTAGCCGTCTATAATATCATTAAACAATTGTTGCACTTCTGTATTCCAGTTGAATTAAATGTGTTTTTCTTACGTTTATTTTTCTTATAAATGTCTTATAACTGTCTAACTTTTTTAAATTTGAATTCTTGTTATTTTTGTCCTGACACTTCAACATGCAAATTTCACCCTGTGATCAATTCAGTCTTAATGTCGCTGCAAATTCTTGACAAATGTAAAATAAATGCAAATGGTGAATAATGCTTTCTATTTCTGCCCTGTCATTTGCCTTATCCTCTGAAAATTTGATGCTGAACTTTACGCAGACACTGAAAGTGCTTCACAGCTTTAACAGTTTCCTAAAGAGACTTGAAGCCTGTATGTTCTCTGTCTTGACTGCCCTGGTTCTTGAGGCTCCACATGTGTTGAAATGATTGACAGCTTGTTAAATTATAGAGCAGCCCTGTGCATGGTTACGGGTCAGTGCTGTAAAAGTGTTGAAGCTCTCTGCAAGTGTGCCTCTGCTGCTTTCTTTGAATCTCCGGACGGTTATGTTTTTAACATTTCTCTCCGAACCTTCCAGCTCACTAAGTACTTTAACATCGCTGATGGCTGCAGAAGAAAACTGAGAGGGTGAAAAATGCAAAGATGCAGAGACAGTGAGAGAGAAATGTGAAGAACAGTGGTGATAAAGTCAGAGCACCGAGAGCAGAACAAACCAAGGGACACAAACTGCTAAAAGGGATTTAAGTGTTTCAACATTATGACCTTAAAAACACGTGTCATGTCTGACTCATCCAAGAAGGAATGCTTTTCTGAAGGGGGGCTAAATGCGCTTCATTTTTGGACTTTCCATGCTGACATTTATTGCTCGGTAACTTGAATAAACTGCTCTGTTGTCTTTGGGTGCTAAGACGGAACCAAAGAAATTGGAAAATATGTCTGAAAAATAACATAAATCAGTCAGAGGAGGACTTTCTGTGATTTATGTGGACTTTTTGTGGCCAAAATATTTATTGTTAATTTCCCCTTTTAATTTGTCATCCCATTTTTTGAAGGACTGACGGGATTGCCCTCAAAGACCTTTTAAAATGAGACTAAGTGGCAAACACATATTTTCTGATCAGTCTTGCTGTTTAACACTTTTGTGAGTTAAAAAGGATGCATGATTAAGAGATAGGAAACAAAACCTTTGTCATCCTTATTCTCACTCACCCACCAGTGGTGTCTGTGGTTGCCGACAGGTTCATGTTCAAACCACAATATTTTGACAATGTGTGAATGAAAACACAGTGACACCATTTTTACCTTGTTTGTATTCCTTTAAAATACACTCACATAATTAATCTCCAGGAATGTAGGTCTGCTAGTACACTCAGTCTTTAAAGGTAGTATGAGAGGTAAAGCTTTTGTTTAGGAGAACCCTCCACTTTGGGAATACCTTTTAGTCAGGGCCCAGTTGACAACAGAATACATTTAAAACTTCCATTTTTGGTACAGTAAAGCAAAAAGTCAGGACCAGTATCAAGATGTGCTGCTATGGGCTTAAGCTGTGATCGCAAAGTTGATAAACTCACAACAGTTACCACTCTGCTGATGAGACCAAAGTCGGACTAATTTTACCAATTTTTTTTTTTTTCCGATAGTATATGAGTCTGATCATGGCACCTTTGGTCTCTAAAGGTAAAACAGGAGGTGGAGCCTTTACCCACCAGGCTTTCCCTTAAAAACTGAAGCTATAGGCTTAAAATGCAATTGTAAACAGGTTTGTATTCAAATCACAATTTTTTGCAGTCTGTGAATGAAATCACCATTAATATTTAATGTCTCCTTCCACAGAATACTCAAACCAGTACCCTCATATAATGCTGCCATTTAGTCTCTAAAAGTAGTGTTGGAAGTAGGACCTTTAGAATTACTAACCTATCAGGGTTTTGCACGTATAAACCTGCTCTAACTTGAAGAGTAGTCGTAAAACTTTCCCTTTGAAAAAAGCTAATAGCAAAGGCTAAATTAGACTTGGACCAGCCCCTTTCTATGTTAATGCAAACTTAGGCTTTGGCTGCAAGTGTACTGATGTTTGAATAGGTAAAACTGGAACAAAGTGTCATCCTTAATTAATAGCCTTCCCTCTTTTCAATTATGCTCACCCAAAATGTAGAGCTGGTAGTTGTACCTCATGTCTTCACCCACAGTCTCTAGAAGTAGTACTGGAGTAAGAGCCCTTAGTTATTAGGCCTTGCTTTTTGAGATACATCTAACAGTCTGAGTAAAAAAATTCTCTAACTATTCAAGTAAACTTAAACTCAATTTTTGATTAAGTTAAGACTATCTCCTACATGAGCTACAGGCTAAGAAGTGATTGCAAACAGGTTCATGTTTAATGTCAAAATATTCTAACAACCTGTGAATAAAAACATGGTGACACAATTCTTAGCCATTTTCATAGTCTTGAAAAGTAGAATGGGAGGTAGGGACTGCAGTTATCAGGCTCCTCATATTTGTATTTATATACCAATGAGGGCCAAGGAAGAAGACACTATATTTTCACTCAAGTTACTATGCTCTGAGAATGCATGTCTGCTTGTGATACTTCCAGTATTTAAAAGTAGTACAGGAGGTAGAGACCTGAGTTATCAGGGCCCCCTTGTTCAGAATTATCTACCAGGTAAAATGGTGTAAAAATTTCCTCTATGACAAAACTTAGAGTTAATGCTGACACAGGCATAGACCAGCCAATAGCAATGCTGCTGTAGGCTTAGGGTGTATCACACTTGGCCCTTTGTGCTATGTTTAAGTTCATTTGACCCCACCAATATAATAAGATAAAATAAAAGGTTTGAGTGCATGATTGTGATACATATATGTATAATTGGTGGAATTCCATCCCCATCACTGAAACACAGTGTGCAGTCATATATGCCCATGTTTTAATATGTGTGTGTGCATGTGCCACAGCTTGTTGAGTGTACAGTGTAGGAGTACGGATGACACTCCATAATCATTAAAGCATGAAGAGGCACTGAGCTGATTGGGGCCATGCTAATCCTTTTTAATTGACTCTCCAGCTCTCCAGTGTTATTAAAACCGCCCAATAACAAAATCAGCTTTGCTTTATTAGCCGGGTCAGCTGAACTGTGCTAGACCCTCGTGTTTGGCAGTGTTGCATTTCGTTAAAAGGATGTGAAGTGTGAAGTATGAGCTTGGTAAACAAGCAGCAAAATAGACATGTACTGAAGGGGAAAAATGGTTGGGGCCTCTGCTAGAAAATATTATTTTTCAAATCAACATTACCTTTCTGTAACACCCTGGAAAACATGATTAATGGCTGGAGCTGCTCTCAGAGCTAATGCAACAAACATAAGAGTCCTTCATGTAAGATGTTAGGTTGATAAATGATTGTGTAATGTTTGACTTCAACATCAGACAGCTTCGTCATGTCTCCTCTCAGTTTACTTATTCACTCAGGCAACTAAAGTGTGTCACTTTAGAGAAACATTGGTATGTATAAGTGCTCATACTGGGTTTCACTTAGGGATGCACAATATTTATCGGATCGATACAATATCCGCCGATATGGGGGAAAATGACGTCATTTTTTATCGTCCCGATATGTACATTTTATCCAATAAAAAGATCTGATAAATTAATGAAATTGGGGAAATTGTTTCTATTGTTGGTATCGACCATGAGAAGCTACAGTTTATCGTTATAGGTTATCGGTCTCGGTTGAACTTTTTTATATTGTGCATCACTAGTTTCACTTAATATTGAAATGTCTGTTTTTTTTACGAATAACTGTATCCTAAGATTAAAAGGACAAAACATTTTTTTTTTTTTTTCTGCAGTGGTGCAGCAGGTAGTGCTGATAATTCCCGGCAAGAAGATCGTGGGATCATCTTCCCCTTTTGATGGGGCCTTTCTCAGTGAAATGTTCATGTTCTTTTGGAGAATAAATAAAGGTTTGTATAAATGAATGAATGTTCTCCCAGTATATGCATGGGTTTTCTCTGGGCTCTCTTGTTTGGCCCGCAAACCAAAACATGTTTGTTAGGATGGTGATTCTAAATTGCCCAGTCCACCTGGTGTGTCAGTTTAAATGTACATTTTTACAGTTTAATTTTTCCCTTAATGTTAATTATAAACTACCACAATATTTAATATCAAAATAGCCATACAACTGTTGTGTCTGTATTTGTTTTATATGGTATTTTAATGAATTAAGATGTTATTTTTGCTTACATGGTCAAAATAAACACTTTGGTAGTTCTGGTATAGACATCCAGTAGTTGGGTTGTTTGCTAGCACTCCACAAGGTTTATTAACTAAATGATAATGTATATTAATATTTTCAAAAACACAATGACCCAACAAGGAAGAAAATTAGTCAGGTCTTTTGCCATGCATCTTACCCCACACTGACCAATAAAACTTTAGCTTGCAACACACAATGAAAGGAAGAAAATTTTCAACAGCAGGAGGTTGTGCACAATGTGTGAAAGTGGCTGCTCCTGTCATGATGGCACATGTCTCAGTTTTTTTTTTTCTTACTGATATACTGTATTGCAGCACCAAAATAGGTATTGAAAGTTTCTACGATGCCAGATTTATCAGCACTGTTCATTCAACTCATTAGCTGGCAATTTCTTTAGGAGGACCTCCGTTCAGAGTTGTGATTTTTGACAGCAATCTTGGAGAAATGTTGTGCATCAAACTCTAAATGGCTGTATCCTTTCCCTTTGCCTGAATTCACCTTTTTGAAAAGTTTGACAGAACCGTTGATATTTATGAAGTGACATACTGCAGCCCTAAAGGCATTCTCTTTTAATAGACTGGTAAATACTGCACTGGTAAATCCCACCACTTAAAAACCACAAAGCCTGCATATTTGTGCATCAAACTGCTGCAGGGACCTCACATATTGCACCAACAAAAAGACATCCTGTGTTTTCATAATCAGCATATTCTCTCTTTATGGTTCCCTTAAGAACTGAAGGAGCATCCTCCCTCCAAGTGCTGTACATCGGCCTCTGCAAGGTCACTCTTAAGTAGCCCACAGCCATCCTCCTTTGAAAGACTTATGCTCTCTGAAATCAGCAAAGCATCAATAATGCCAAGAGCTTCTTGGCAGAGTGTTTGATAAGCTCATGATTCAATACAATTCCAGTGTGTAAGCAGTATTGTGGTTAATACAGCTCAGCATTAAAGGAGTCATATTTGATTTCAAACATATTTTGCATGGTGGTAAATGGAAGGCTGGAACAGAGCAGTAATGGACTTTACAATCAGATGGAAGTAGATCACATTTCATTTCAAAGATATAAAGATGGCATGGTCATCATCTGATAATGCCTTTTTATCAACATACTCACAGATATAAGAAATATGAATTGCTCTGACGATGACCTCCTTTATTAACTCGCCGCAGACTACTTTACTCAATAGAGATGTAAGTGAAAAGCAATTAATTGGCAGCAATTATTCAAAGCCCTGGCTTATTAAACTTTTTCAATCTCAGTCCCAAATGAGGAATTTACTTCCCCAATCACTCTCACAGCTAAGCTGTTCAAATTATATCATGACTCTTGCCAGCATTAGTCTGAGAGCCATTTTTAGCTGCTTAATTGTTTCACAGATGGGTTTCTAATAAGTTGATTGTATTAGTGTTTTAAGATATAAGAGATTACACTGAAACTGTTTCAGATGTTGCAGCTTCACTACCATAACTTTTAAGTTTCTATGTAACCCTAAAAGACTTACAGGGTCCAACAACTCATAAACTTGACAGAACAGAGTTTTCTTATTTGACAATCTCACAACCTGTGTCAAACCAGCTTGTTCATTCATCCATGGCTGCACTGACAGGACAGCCGAGGGCAGCACGGCTAGCTGCCTGAGAATGCAGTCTGCACCCTACACTGTCATGTCATCACCAATCCACAGCTCTTTCTAAGAACTATGTCAGGAAAGAAAGGGTGTAGAGACAGAGACGGTGATGGAAAGAGACAAAGTGCAAAATCACCACAAGAGAGACACAAGAAAGCATTGAAAAGTACTGAGGAGAAAGATTTGGGGAACTTAGCAAGTTCTAGTCAAAGGAAAGTAAAATCAGTGAGAGCATTGAGATACAGTGAACAGTCAGCAGTTTAACATCTGCTTTTCAAAGCAACAGTAAATAGGAATTGAGCTCAGTGTCCTTAGTTGATTGACAATCTTGAAATTGTTGTGTGATCCATCTGCAGTGTTGCAGGTGGTGGTAAAGAGGGAGCTTAGCTTGAAGGCAAAGCTCTTCATTTACCACTCCATCTTCGATCGATCCCTAACCTGTGGTCATGAGCTCTGCGTCATGACAGAATGAATGAGACTGAATACAAGCAGTCGAAATGAGGGGTGGCCAGACTCAGCCTTAGCGATAGGGCAAGGAGCACAGCCATCCAGAGGGACCTCAAAGTAGAGCCGCTGCGTCTTCACATCGAGAGGAGTCAGTTAAGGTGGTTCAGGGAGGAGACCCCGAGGCAGACCCAGGACCTGCTCGAGTGATTAAATACCCTGTCTGGCCTGGGAACGCCTTGGGATCCCCCAGGAGAAACAGGAAAGCATTGCAGGGAAGAGGGACGACTGGGTTGACATGCTCAGCCTGCCACCAGTCATTTATTTTGAAGCCCATAAAAATGTTATATATGTATAATATATATAATATATGTATATATATAACATATGAAATAACATTCATATGTTATTTCATAAATCAATTATGATTTAGTTGATCACAACTCTTCAAAACATTTCTTTGTCAAATCATTCCTACTTGAACAATTTATCCCTTGGCCTAAGATTGCCCATAGTTCATCAGTTTGCCTGTTACTCTGAGATAGTTGTTCTAAAATACTTACTGTTGTGTTTCCCCCTTTGGGAACAATATATCAAACATATTGTATTGAATTTAACATTTTAAAACTTTTAAAGCTCTTCATGATCAGGCCCCTGATTATATCATTTATAAACTGACCCCTTATGAGTGCGGACGTACCCTGAGATCAGCTGATCAGGGATTTCTTGTGGTACCAGACCAAAGCTGTCTGGCTCTTGTTATGTGGGCTCCTGGGCACTAGAATGACATACCTGCTGAAATCCGGTTCTTCCGTCTCCTCTTTGTTCTCTCTGGAAACTGTCTTTCATAAAAAGACTTGTAATCAGATAAAACATTTTTATCTGGTACAAAACCATTTACCATTTATCATATCTATCGATTGTATGAATAATATTTTATATTCTGACACTTTGCCTTACATGAAATGACAAAAACAACATTCTTGTAGCAGAGTTGCCTTGATTGGCTAGCTTACATGATAGCAGTCACTGTAATAAATGAATTTTGTGCAGGCTAACTCTGATTAGTTATTCATATTCAGACAACCAAATTACTAGAATACTGATTTGAGAGTTATTTACTGTTGCTTGAAAGATATATGGAATGCTTTAAACATCAATTTAACAGGTATAAGATATACCAAACATAAATATAGCATTATATATTGGGCCCTAAAAAGAAATCAGATTCTCTATGAGTTTGTTATTTTCAGTTTTGTGTTTACGCTGACCTGATCATGCTTTTTGAGTTTGTTTACATGTCACTCAGAGCCTCAGAAATGATTCATAAATATATTTTACACAGTCCTCTCTCTCTCCAAACATCAGTCCTGCCAACCCATGCAGGAAGAGAGGTGGTCACACTCACACATGGACACTTATCATGGAGGCACAAAGGTGGAGTTTTGATTCAAGAGCTCAATTCAAGGAGAATCAACATGTCAGACCCAGGAAAGACTATGATTGGTCTGAAATGCTTCAAAGAAATATGAACCAAATTAATCTCTGCTGCATATCTGGA
The DNA here is from genome assembly GCA_037902135.1 of Cetoscarus ocellatus. Classification (NCBI taxonomy): domain Eukaryota; kingdom Metazoa; phylum Chordata; class Actinopteri; order Labriformes; family Labridae; genus Cetoscarus; species Cetoscarus ocellatus. Next base: position 99,006 of record JBAMNC010000405.1, read on the forward strand.
TGAAGATTAGATTCGAATACAACATCCACTAGATATCCACTGTAAAAGTCTCATACTATAGCTTTAAACTCTTTACATGTCACTTACAGGAAGACATTAAACCCAATGGCAGGCCTTTGTATAGTGCTTTCAAAGGCTCTGAGTAGATAATGACAGGGGAGAGCAAAGGTTCTCCTAATTTGGGGAATGTAGAGGGGGATCTACACAAACGTCCTCATTATCTTCAGCCCTCAGACTTCAGGCTCACACACCCACTCATCACTTTACATACCACACACACAAAGAACAAAGTCCATGTTTCAAAAAGACTCAAACCTCAGACCACAAAGAACTAACACTATATGATCACCGGCCGGCACACTTCCTGTCCTCTCTGTGGGGAGAAGGTTGAATCGTCAGTAAAGAAACAAAACACAGGCTGACTTTATGTAATGAGAAGCTTCTTTCTTTGGATTGTGATTGATAGTTTCCTTAAATTGCCTCGACGATGGGTGGATGTTCTGTAAATGATTGCAGTTATTGTGCTGAAATAGCAAAACTGCTCTTGGGAGAAAGCCAAAACAGGCATGTGAGGTTAGTGCCTTTTTTCTAAGCTTTGCCATAATCTACACACTATGGAGGCACTTTAAAATGTAACATAGAGATAGAAAAATCACTAGAAGACAGACAAAACCTGTTTCTAAGGACTATCACCGTTGTCAAATATCAGTTTTTTAATCATGATTACTTGCTTAATTGTTATGCCATGTTGGCAGGTAAGTAAAATAAACATAAAGAAATAGAATTGTGTTAGAAAGCACAGGTTATGTTTTTAGCATATTTTGCTCATACTTCCAGAGTAGAGCAAAATAGACAGACAAACACACACACCGACCAAGCAGCTCTACGTAAACCAAGTTTATGGCACTGTTTGTCCTTACAATAAATGTAAGTTACAGAGCAGTAGTGTGGCAAGCACGTCTGCAGCTTTATCTCAGACCGTGTGGGAGTAAAATGACATGGTTTGACCAACAGTGATAAATCTGTTGGCCATTTTTTAATCCCATTCTTTGTTTGAAAATGTATGTTTAAAGACTTGCATTTTGACCCCTCGAGAACTTTCTGTCCATTAACCAACCAAAGGTGCCCAAAGTCTTATTTTCTTGTTTTCTTTACAACAGTGTCCAATAGGAAGCAGCCCAAAGTCAACAAGAGACTGAGTTATCTGTCATTTTCCCAAAAGTTTGAGTAATGTAATGTGTCCCTTTTAAACAGAGCCAAAAAATGTCTGGGAATTAGTTGGACATATGTTAATAGTTTTCACTGTTAGTTTCTTTGAAAACTTACATTTTGTTCTTCTAATAGCCAAACTTTGACAGAACCATCTTTATATGTGTTATAACAGTTTGTTCATCATTCATCATGCATGATCTGTATAAATTCTGTGAGATTTAACTTTTAAATTTTTTCTTTAATCTCTATTGTCACACAACTTTTAATACATGAATTTGATATCATTAAATACTAAATGTTCTCATAGCCAAGGCTGTCCTGACAAAGATGACACCTTTAACTTGATTCTACCTGATAGGGTTGCGGTTTTACATGCAGTATTGAAATATAAATCCAGGCAGACTGAAGGTAGCAAAAAAATGGCCTGGAGCTGCAAGGGTTAAACCAGTGACTCATGTGTTTTCATTCTCAAAATCATTCATGAGGCAACAGCTGCGACTAACACCATTGCAGCCTTGAAGACTTACAGGTAACTGTAGCCTGTAAAGCCTCGTAAGTGATTAACATGCGAGACATGCAACAAATTTGTCTTCACTCATAACTATGAGGGTTTGAGGCTTTTGTTTTGAGCAGCCAAACCTCTGAATTTCATCCTTTGCAGCACTGACACTAAGAAATGGACACACAGGGGCTTCCAAAAACATACTTCTGAGAATTACTGTCCGCGTGAGCTGAGTGTCACATTACCTGAGTATCACGTCACAGGTTCAGGGGGAGAAGTGAGACTGTAATGCTTGAACATGCATCAAATGATTGGTCACATTTAATTTTGAACTAATATGTTATTGAGAGAAAATACTTACACCACTGTCAAATTGTGAATCTAGATATATGGGTATTATAATGTACATTCTACTTGTTTTCATTTTAAAAAGAAAAAAAAACTTCTTACAAGTAAATCATTTTGCAACTGATTGAAAAGTAAATTATAAACAGTCAATAAAATGTCTGAACAGTTATATATTTACGAATAAAAGGCTCAAATAACTTTAAAATCAACTATTAAGGTAACAGGGAGGTTTTTCTATATATACAGTGAAATGAAACATTCAAAGGAGCAGTGTTGTCCTTATTTTACTTTACTGTGAGACACTATAGTGAGTAGTATCCAGCTGCTGCCTTGTTGCTGTGGCATAATAATGCTGCACCCAAACTGCATTACAGCCAAAATCAGTATGATTTAAAAAATTAAACGTGTTAATTTTGGACATTGATTACGTATTGCTTAATATATCAACCTTGACAGACCTTTAAAACATTTTCCAGACAATAAATAATTCAGTGTCTCAGTCTAGACAGAATTGGTGATTGGAGCTGAAGTGCAGGAACACACCAAATTTCTTTCTGACTTCTTTAAAAGAAAAAGAGAGAGTAGTCAATATTAATCAGACAGGAGGTCTGGTAACTCGGTCTCAGATTCTGAGACAGCAAATACACATTTCCAATTCAGTTCTGCACAGTCTGCAGCCTTTGGAGTGGGGTCTGACTAATGCCTGAATTTACTGACACGGCTTATTACAAGATGAAAAGCCTCTCAAGGCTGCTGAAATACAAAGTGGTTTTAAAAGACGGCGCTGATGTACAGTACAAGGAATGATGGAGTCGAGGCGATGAAGCATGTTGTATGAGCGTTTATGTGCACAGTCATTCATGTTTTTATCACCAGATAATGATCATAATCCCTCTCTGTATCACCATCAGCTCACCACAATATATTTATTACCACAACAACACAAGCTGGAGCTCATCTGCTCTATTTGTGAATTACTCCTTAGCGATAGATCGTCAGAACAGCGTTTTAATAATCTTAACACCATTTTGATAATTCACCCCGGCAGACGGAAGAGAAAAAAGATTGCTGACTAATCTGTGGATTACCATGATGATTTCTGACAGAGGTTGAGGATCAAGGTAAAATGTGATGGGAGATGAGCCGTAGGGCTTACTATGCTCGCTCAAAGAGGATTAAGGTGAGGATCTATCAGGAAGCAGCATTACATAAATTGTTTTTGGTGCACAGGAACACACACGTACTCACATCAGTTCACAAACACGTGTGTCTGTGGGTCGCCAACATGACAGTGATTTTATCTCATCTGGTGAGGTGGTCACACATTTTGTAGAGCTATTGCTATATTAGATATAAAAGCCTATCTATAGTCCGCTCTTATCCCCTCAGGTCTATTCAGTTCTGTCAATGCAGGTCATGAGTGAAAAATCCACATTCATGATGTCTATGAGGTATTTATGTCTTGGCTATAGACCCATTTAAGATTAAAATGCACTGACAGAGCCTTGAGAGCTGGAATTAGTTGAACGTTTTGGCAGAAAAGAAGACATTTAGGATGGACTTAGAACAAAGTCTAGGGGATATGGACTAAAAATCAAAGCTCTGTGTTGTTTTAGCTTAATGACAAAGCGGCGTTTTGGCAAAGAAACAACAAATTTTTAACAAAATACCAGAAAAATGAAATAAAAATGATTCTAGTGCAAACCAAACTATGCTGATAACTTGCTGTATAATTTTGACGTGTGGGCGTGGCCTAATGGCTAAATGTCTGCTCCTATGATATTCAAAAAAATGACCTGGCAGCACGTTCAAGCTAGGATCTTGCAAAATGGCAGAGGCATATACATCAGGCATACTGAACAGCTACAAAAGAGCCTCATATCGTGAACTGAACAGGAAGTCGGCCATTTCCATTTGTTCATTTCGAAACTGCTTTTTTTTTCCTCAGCTCCTATTTGAATGAACTCTACCATGTTCCAAATGACTTTAACTCTAGTAGTAGTTAAGGTCTTTGTGTTGAAAAGCTATCCAATGATTTTCTGTACTCCAAATGAAGCGGCTAAAGCAGCTCGTCAAACTAGATATCTAGATATTTTTCTCAGGCCAGGACAGACTCTTTAATCTAAAGGGAACAGAAAGTCTTTGTTTTTTAAGGATGATTTGAAACCATGTCTGGCCTCACCAATAGTGTGCCTCACCTGCATAGCGCCCCCTACTGGCCTGAACTGGTGGAGGCAGTAATGACATGTAAACACTGTGTTTTCTAGACTTTTCACATGGATCCCAGCCCTGACCTGGGTACTTATCAAGTTATCCTCTTTCCATAACATATAAACCACTAGTGGAGACTTAAAATGGTATCTCATACAAAGTATGTTTCATATACGACATACTGCACAGTTGAATGACTGTTGCTGGATGATTAAGGTAGCCACAGTGAAACAAATGCCACAGCTTTCCTACATCCCATGGTTACTGTTTTCCGAGAGGTTGCATCACATCCAGACTTGCACAGGAGTGCAAGGGCCCCTTACTCGCGCTTGCATCTTTAATTTTAATTGACTCACAAACTTTCAGACACACAGTTTCATAAGCTATGTAAGCTTTATCAGTAAAAGGAATAGCCTCTTCCCCTATGCCACATTTGAAAATATCTGTCTTAAATAACCAGATAAATGAACCATCCCTATGTAACAGTTTCGAACTGTTCAATAAATCTGGAATGTTCAGTTGAAGAGCTTTAGAGTCAGTTTGAAGCCAAAAGACTTCAGTAAATCTGCCTCTATTTCTTGCCACAGAAAGAGTCTTGTTATTTGGACACTTTAATTCACACTGTCACCTTCACTGTCCATTGAAAGCACTCCACCAGCACTGATGTTATAACCTCCAGAAAGATTCTGCCTGTAAACGTCATTGCATGACACATTCACAATGGTGACTTCAGGGACTGAAATCTACTGCATCTGTGTACAGTATACTGTACGAGTGTGAGAGCGAGAGCCGTTAGGGGTTTAGCCACACCAAACCGCTGATGTTTTCTGACAGAGAAGTCTGCTGTGATTTACATCATGGAGAGTCATTCATGCACACAAAAACACACCCATACAAACACACACACACCCAAACACAAACACACAGGAAATTACACAAATTATGGACTTATCCCTCACCAGTAGAGACAGTAGGTCATTCACAAAAATGGAAAAAAGAGGCCAACCGCAAGGCAAGGTTTGTTTGAGGCAAGATGACTGTGTTTTTAGGAGAGAGAAGATGTCTCGTGTGAAGTGAGTAACTACACAACAGCTACAATAGCAAAGAGCTGGTAGTCATGATGATGATAAGCAATTAGCGGTAATGATACTATTTTATGATTTTTTAAGCTGGATCAGCAAATGATAACATGTAAATGTGTAAAATTGGGGGCCTTTTTCAATATTTCAAATTCATGGCAAGATAACAGTTAATGTTAACTCTCTTTATTAGGTCCAAAATCCTTCAAAATAGCACAGTTAATGACAGACACGTGACTCCCCACAGGTTTTCATAAAAAAAAAACATTCCTAAAATGTAATTATGACCTGGTGCTTTTATTTTGGGCGGCCAAACCAAGAAATTCCATGCTTACAGTTGCACATACTCCGGAGAGAAACAAATACACAGTTAGTTACAGCTACAGCACTTGCAAATAAATATAAGGAGACTTTTTAAAGGTACCATGTCCTGCAAAATCAATTTTCTTTGCTTGTAATGTTGTAAGAAGGGGCTTGGGGAGCAGAAGAACATGACACCTTTTACTAAACTCTCAGCTCATGGAGAAATTCTCTCTGCCTCTTTAAAGACAACGCCCCTAAAAATGCTCCATTTTTACTCCCTGGGGTTTATTATGTAATAGCTACACAGCCTCCGCCCACATGTGTGTTTTCTCCTCGTCCCAAGCAGACGCCATGACTGTTTTGAAAGTCTGTCCTGCGACCTGTAACCCCTCCTTCCCCCCTCCCATCAGGCTACATTTGGACAGCCAATCAGTGCAGAGCTCATTATCATAGCCTCCCGCAGTCTCCCCTCCACCTCAGATTCAAGTGTTTCCAAAGACAATGGAAAAAGAGCTTCATTTGGTCCTCTATAGAGATGAAATTTTTCATTTTTTTATTCAACTTAAATCAAATCATTGCTTGATAGAAACCCAAGACATCATGTAAACAGTCAAACACACCAGGACCTGGGACCTTTAAAACATCTTCTGTGATTTCATGCTCAAACATGAGTTCTTTATTAATACAGGCTTGTTTTAGTGGAAGACAGGGATACCAAAAGCAATGAGGAAAATAAGTGTGATATGATATTACAGCCATAGTCCCCAGTCTTAACCCTCATGCCCCACCTGTTATGTTGGAATAGACGTCGAAAATGAATCCACTAGATAACACTCTTCCACAGACCTCAACTTTTCCATTAGTGGCATCCATCTGACACTCAATGCCTGTCTATTCTCCATCTAGCTGCTCTGTCCCAATTGTCTTTTGGTGTCCACAGGTATGGTTTAGTTGTTCATTTATTTATCCTTTCGGAAAACTCACACAGTCTTTCTTAAAAAGTTTTGCTACTTATGTGTTCTGTTGGTCTGGGTTAATCTATTAACTACCTGACTGAACACTTCCCCCAACATTGCTGCTGTAAATTGAATGGTGGCCCAAATCTGTAAGCTTACAAAGAACAGAAACAATGGTAAAATGATAAAAGAGTATGAATGGAAGTGCTCCATCTGTATTGTGCCTCAAGTGTGATGCCAGAGCAAAACGGTGAATAAAAACTATATATTGTTGTCTTCATGCTTTTTATATTTACATCCAATGAGAAAAGCTGCTCTCAGAAAAAGGTCAATCTTACAAAAAACCCATTATCCAGGAAAACAACTTGCCCTAATTTGGTGAGTGGATTGAGAGGTCAAGAATGTGACAGGAACTTGAGCAGGCTCCAGACGCGTATCCAGTTACTGTCTAAAGCTGTGTGTGTTTGAGTGTGTGTTTGTGTGCTTGTGTGTGTTGGGACGAGACACGTGGAGAGTCTGTCACCACACACTGATGTGTTTATTTCACTGCAGCTGGGGCAATCACTCACGCACACAGACAGACGCAGACAGGCACATAGACAAATATTCACATAGACACCCACGCATATGCATCGAGCACACACACAAATCCATAACCCCACCTGCTCTTTGCCGCCTGCTGGCTTTGCACCGGCCTGCGGGGTCACTCCGACTCTTTGGGTTTCAAGATAAAAATGTCTGACTGTGCTGACTCCTTCTTGACCTCTGCGTCCCGATGACCTCTGGAACATTCTTCAGGAAAAACTGTTTGACTGAGGCTCAGATTTATTTTTTTAAGTATCAGTATGCTACCTGTTTATTTTCAGAAACTTTGATTTGAAGGACCTCAGGCAAGAAAAGTAAACTAAATACAAAAAGTTTGTAAAAACATCAACCAAGCTAAGGCTTAGTGATATGTCAAGTGTTTATAACCCAAGTGACTCACATGAGACAAGAGCCTCAACACGTAGCAACCAGGCTGCTGAAATCCACTCCACCACACCGGCACCTCATATTGTTTGATGTTTTATGTAAAAATGCGCAGGCAGCCTGGGTTCAAGTACTTCCTGGGGCCCATTTACTGTGTCCCCTGCTCTCTGCCCCTCTTTTCAGGTCTTTCTACTGTCTGTCTACTATTAACAGAGGGCAAAAAGCCAAAGAAATAATATTTAAAACGAAAAAAAAAAACAATGCAAATATATATACAAGGTATAGTTAGTAAATAATGAGAATGGGCTTGTGAGGATAATATATATGTATATTAAACTGCCCTAACTTTAAAATAAGTGATGTCTGTAGTTCACTACTAGTAACTGAATGGAGTGCACGTGCTGGCTGGACACTTTCTTGAAAAATGCATATGAGGAGCAAGTGAACATTAACTTTTACTAGAATCATACTAATAGACAACCTTTCCTCTCTTTTAATTTTGCAAGCTGAAGTGCACAACCTTCCTTTTTCAGGCTTTATCACATTTGCTGTCCCCAAAGTCCAAACTGAGTTGGGAGAGAAAGCTTTTAGGCTTTCTTCTCTCTTTGCATGGAACAATTAAAGCTTAGTTTCCCCTGTACCTTTTAAAATACTTGGTGAAGAATCTTGAATACAGGCTGTCAGGGTGCAAATAATAACTGATGACTTATTCTGATTGATCCATGTACTTGGCATGCTCTGTATGAATGTGAATGTTTGTTGTTGTAATGGTTTGTCGCTGCCGTCCCTGGTCTGGTCTCCCTTGAAAAAGAGATCCCCAATCCCAATGGCACTAAACTGGCTAATAAAGGTCAATTAAAAAAATAAAAAAAGATAAGCAATTCTGGAGTTGTAACAACCACCGTTCTGATATATATATTGTGTATTGTCATTCAGCTAAAATAGCCCTTGGTTTTGCGCGTTCACGCCTAGTGAATGGGTATCCTAATTCTCCGTAAGGTTAATGGAAAGGGCTACACAGCCCTTGAAACGAAGACAAATCGGGACCTCACTTGAAAGGAAGGGGTATGAGAGATTTCCTATAATACACCACGCCCGCTAACGAGATGGCAGAGCAGAGACCGAAGGATTATAAGTAATTATTAAATCATTAAGTAAATATTAATCATGTTTTGAATTGTTGGTCGTATTTTAAAATTTCTCATTATAAGGAGCTAGCTTTTGCAGCTATAGCTACAGCTATTGTCGCATCTGCCTACAACACAGCCAGTGAGCAGCTGTGGGTGATGATGGAGTGGGAATTGAGTGGCGTCTCTTTTCTTAGGAGTGTTTTCACCCCTTCCTCTTGGCCCTCAAAACAGAGGGCCAAGAGGAAGGGGTAGGCAAAGGGGTAAGAAGAAGGGGGAGGGCTAAGGGTACAATTGGGATTGACCCTAAACTAAACAGAATTCAAGAAAACTGAAAACATTTTTATGAAATGTGAACAATGTTCTGTACTGGCTGAAAATTTTCTGAATTCACCATCTGTGTCCATAAAGCCTGTCTTGTTGAACTGTTGAACCCTCACAGCTGAATCTCATAGCTTTCCTTCAGCTTTTAAAGGCTTTCTATGGCAGTCTAAAGAGATTTAGACGTTACTCCAGGATTTCATGATGCCTCAAATTGTGTCTCTCAGGAGCTTTGGACTGAAAAGAAAACACAAAGATGAGACTGACTGATGACACGAGCTTTTCTGTTGGAGGAAAGTGAAAAGGAAATAATGGAGCACTGGTCTGCAAGGAGACATTTTTCAGTGCAGTTATTGAATTGGTTTGACCCCAACCTCGCAAGGCTAACAGTTGTGCAGCGGTTAAAACAATCCCTGGCTAATCTGTCCCTTAGTGTAGCTCCTGTCATGCTGTGAGTTTGTAAGTGTGATGCAGTGTGAATATGAATGTAAAATGTGTGTGTGTGTGTTTTGCATGTGTGTTTATGGAGTCAAGGATTCGGCTTGGCATGTCGACAGCCACGTGATGCCAGCCGGGCATTACAAGGTGCATATCAAGTATCAGGGCAACAACCCTATCACTTTGACAACTTTACAACAGTCGTTAAACGCTCAACTCAGCAACCGCAACGACTAATATTAGAACATTTTATGAGGGGTCACAGGACACCAACAACTGTCAATCAAGACAACAGCAACAAAAAAAAAACTGCTGCGCTTGTAGAGGGCTAAGAGAGGGGAAAGGAAATAGAGCCTGTGAATGTCAAAGAGAAGAGGCGTGATAAGAACAAAGAGAAATAGAAAGTCAAGGATGATAAAAAAGGAAAGCCGGGGCTACAACCTGAGGTCATCGGCAGGTTTTAAAGCTAAATCCCTCTAATCAGCTTCAGCAGACAGCGGAGATGGACCAATCCATTTGTCCTGAGATCCCATTATGACGGGAGAAAGGAATGGAAAAGGGAGCACATTTAACACAGTGGAAAAATAGCTTTTAGAGTAAGTGTGTTGGTTTGTGTGGGTGAAGATATGTGTGGTTTGTGAGTACAAATTGTTGTGAATAAAGTCCTAACAAAGACAGACGGTGAGGAAGCTTTCAGTTATTATGACCTATATCTGTGGAAGAGCCGACCTGCAGAACTGAGGGCAAAGCAGAGTATCAATATCTTTAAAAGCAACCTGAAGACCTACCATTTTAGTCTTGCTTTACTTCACTTTTGGCAATTTTATTTATCTATCCATTTTAGTTTTTTTTGTTTTATTGAATTATATATTTTGTTTTATTATACTTAACAATCTCTTATTGTTTATCTCAATTTAAGTATTTAGAGAAACATTTATAATTTTTAGTGTCAATGTCTCAGTGTTTTGTTATTCCATTCATATTTTTAATTGTTCACTGGATTATACATGTAGTTTATAGTTTGAATAATCCACCATTCTTTTACTTTAACTCCTTATTTATGTATTTATTATTACAATTTTTATTTTACTATAACTCTTACTTTATCTCCAGTTTCTGTGTTTTGAACAAAATCTCCTAATATATTAATATTACAATAACACATTCACAAGTATTCATACATATTTACTATGCAAATAACTCAGCCGCAGGGGCAACATGGAGTTAGGTGTCTTGCCCAAGGACACATCAACATGTGGACCTTCTACCTTCCAACTGAATGAGGAAAATCTCTCCCAACTAAGTCACCATTGTCTACATGGAGCCGCATCCCTGTGAAATTAACTATGGATCGTTCTCCATTACATAAGAGACAAATAAAACAAAACAACAACTTTTAGAGAAGTCACACGGTTGTCAGTCAAGAGCGAGTGCCGAAGTTATTTTATTTGCTTAATTACTACGCAATTTTTACCCCCAAATTTGAATGGACGTGTGCTCAATTGCTACACATGTCCCGAAGTCACAAACCACAGACTGCCTTATGTTCGGTAAATTTTTAGCTTAAGTTGCCAAAGTTTTACTCCATTTTGATGGTAAAACATTTCAACACAGGGGGCTGCTATACATCCTTCCAGTTTGGTGTAAACAAATTATTAAGTCACCTTAATGTGCTGTTGCACTGTATATCTTCAATTCAAATGTTTACAGTTTGAAAACTAATTTTTAACCCCCCAGTTTGGATATTGAAACATTAAGTATAAAGTGACAGCCCTAAAATGCATCCCAGGGAGAGGCTAAAGGTTATGGGCTCTCTGTGCTTCAAGTTAGGCTACATTCTGCAGCTGGTAGTGTAGCAATGTAACACTGATTATCAAACAGAAATATTTTCATCTTGGTGACATTTATGACAAACTAAAGTAACTGTGACCATCAGGAACAAAATCAAATCATTGGTATTTCAGCAGAACAGTTTGAAAAGCCACAAGATTATTTCATGGCTTGAAAGGAAGACATCTTTTGGTGGGAAAAGAATATAAGTACACACATGTGAAGGACAAGCTCAACAAAATAATTACCAGCAGTGCTTTGTCCTCGAGGGACACCAGACTTGACACAAACTCGTAGGAGCTCTAAGAATGATAGATTTTATAACTGAAAGCACAGGAAAAGATCACTCTATAACCACAACCTTTCTTCTCTCCCTTGCCCATTCTTCTGTCTTCTTTGTATGCCGGTCCATCTAGGTGCCCCCCACCCCCCCCCCCCACCCCTCTCCGTCAGTATCTCCCTCCTCCCTCTCCCTCAGGGGAGCTGTGTACTTAGGTGCAATTGAAAACCACTATCAAAACCTGAGGAGTGAAACCTGATTCACAGGCTCCTTATCCGGTGGTGCAGCCCGCCCCGAGTGCTGTGCTGATCTTCCCCAGCGACTGACTAAATGAAATTACGTCTTTTTATCCATTCAGGTGGGAGCGCAGCCAGATTAAACGTGGAGAGTATAAAGACCGAGTTGGATCGTGAGTGACGTTCTCGTCTGTAGTTAAGGACCTGAGGGAGACGAGGTGGCATGTGTGACTCTCCCTAAGTGGATGTTTACTGCGCAACAGGTTTGATGAGTGAATACAATGAGGGTATGCTGACAATACACTCCAAGCATGTAATGTTATCTCATCTAGAGGAGATAGTGTTGAGTATGTATTCATTTACGACACCTGCATCTATGTGTGTATTTAAATACCTCAGGTGTTCGGATGTCAGCATGACTGTCAACCTTTGACCTCACAAATTCAACTAAGCTCATTAAAGACAGAGCAGGAATCAATTTTTTTGTTAGCAGAGCTGTCAAATGTTCTGTATGTAATAAATAACATTAATGGCTGAGTTTCAATACTTAGTTGTAACTACATTCAATAATTTTGCATTTTCAATCACAAATTTACAAACACTAAACAAAAGTGTGTGATGTCATATAAGTGTGTCCCAGTACTCAAGTGTATTTTTAGGATCCAAAGCCCTATTCGACTCAAACACTCTCACCTGACACCATTAAAATCTCTAAAGGCTCAGTGCTTAGGCAGAACATTTTTAATGCCCACAGCTGCTGCAAGTATCAAGACATGACAGGACATTATAAACCTCCGGCCATGTTTGTGTGAATTTGCAGTGTGAAGTTTCCTCTCTGTCGATTTGGTAGTTACTCTAATAACCAAGGAAAAGTTTGAGGCCATGTAATTTTGTGAGGGAAGTGCCATCTCAGATAGAAACCCCGCAAATGTATGAGTGAGCATGTTTTCAGAGGAATTTAGGCACTTGAAAGTTGGCTGGTAACTGGCTGGAAGTTAGCAGGCCGCTGGTTGGGAGGAGAAAAGTGAATGCTGATGTTGTTGATGGAACTAACATGATAAAAGGAAGATATTAAAGCTGCTTTGATTATTATTGAAATAAATCATGTAAAACCTCAATCTTTTCATGCAGAATCAAGTTAAAGACATTATTTTTTTCAGGACTACTTGGACTATCAGAATATTTGTAAATGTGGATTGGTGTAACGTATGTTGTTTGACTAACAGTCAATACAAAAAAATAAAAATAAATTTAAATCTCACAGAACTTTTTAAGAATCGCACGCAGATCAATGATGAACATACCTTTTTCACATCTGAATCCGGTCTGTCATCCTTTGGCTATTTGAGGAAACAACTATAGGAATGCTAATAAGCTAGAAGCATTTATAACTCCATTTTGTGCTACTTCTGGAAGCATTTTTTGTTTCAGCTATTAAAAAGGGCAACATAATATTACTCAAACTGTTTGATCCTTTCTGGAACTTACAGATAACTTTTCACTTGGCGCCCCTGATAAGGTGTTGGGTTCATTTGACTTGTCAATAGACTTACAAAAGTTGTCATTTTCTCTGGGGGTCAAAATGGAAGTCTTAAAACTTCAATGATATCTTTGAAAATGGGATAAAAAAATTACAAGATACAGATATATCACTGTAGATCTATAAATAAAAAATGTCTGAAAGAACACTGCACTTCATGGTTGGATTAAAAAAATCTACAAGAGATATATTTGACTGAGACCTTCCATAGATTGACAAAGAATTGGGCTTCCAAATACAGTTGTCCTCATGAGGATCCACTGAAAGGTTACAAAGATATAAGTGAACAAAGTGAGTGTTAGGAATTGAAATCAACCATGGGAGCACTGTAGTGGGACGCAGAAGTCTATTTCTGTAATCAAGCAACATTAAGGGCTGATGAAAAGTGCTCAGGGTTATAGCACTTTCAGTGTAAAAAAACTACTACTGTGGACATTGACCCAACTGTTGTGTAATTAAAGGACCAAATATAATAGAAGCCATTATAGAATTCCAATTTAGTGAATTTTCAACCTTGTTTAATTACCAGGGTGCACAAAAATGAAGCCACAACCTTCTCTTAATGCAACTGCTTTCACCTCAGTTCAGTTTTGGCACATCCATGCTACTAAAACAAAGCACTTACTTTTTTAAGCCCTTTTGAAGAGGAGCAGAAAATCCTCTTTAATTAATTATCCTCATTATTTCCCGCTGAGCTCAGGTACAGCAAGAGACAGAGAAATCAAAGTGTAAAATTACACAGGAATATAGGCTGTGCCTCCATACTCACTTGGATATGTTCGTGTAAGTTTTGCTGCAACTCAAATTGGCTCTCCAGGGACATTTAAGTCTAAACTTTAACTTTGGATCTTTGCAACAGAGTTGCCTCGTTTTAGGAGAGTTCTCAAGCAACTGTCGCTCAAAAGAGGATTCAGGCTGTTTCATGATTTCCCCCTGTGACAGCTCAGAAAGCAATGACGCTGTGAAATGTGGAAAACAGCTTTCTACTTCTGAAAACACTTTGGAGACATGTTCTAAACCTGAGACATGTGGAATTATTCCATGCCAACCTGTGTCTTTTAAGAAATATTTTTCCAACGCAGACTGGGTCCAGTTCATCAGTTTTGTGGTCACTTAATGTGAATTTAGGCTGATTTTCAATTTAGGCTGTATATCTTTGTTTAAAGCTTTGAAATATAAAGTCTTATCAGTCTTTGGTATTTACACTTTTAAAGAAATTCCATGTGAGCAACAAACAGTAAGGATGCATTTTCATCCAGCACACCCGTCAACCACAGACTGCAGAGGGTCAAAGAGTGAACGCACCCATCAAAACTTTCTGTTCTACTGTCTGTCATTCACACTTCCAGGCATTGGCAATATCAGAGAGTGTCACATCTTGTTTCTTTGACAACTCCAACTTACTTTCACTGAATGACATCTTTAATTCATCCTGCTATATATCCTTCACTGTCCTTAAACTTCTGTCACTCTCTTGCCCTTTCCAAAAAGTTCTTCCAAAGTCATGCTCTTTAATTTCACCTTTGTGGAGGTTAAAATTAAACTGCACCTACCTCAGCAGCTGGTATTCCCTCCGGAGGGCGACACTGTAACAGCACCTCCTGCTCCAGGGACACTTCCTTTCCCAGAGGTTCTTGTTCGAAGGACTTCTTCAAGTCTAAAGAGAGAGAGAAAGTAGAGATTGATATAATACACAACTCCCTTCATTATTACTAATAACCAGGTCAAAGATTGGTTATAAACTTTGTCAAGTTTGCCACAGCTGAAACATAAGCTCCAAACTAAAGAAACACGTTACACCGTTATAAATACCATTGCTAAGACTTTTATTGTGGTCAGGTCCTCATAGCCTAACTTGCAGCTATACTGCAAAACTTGTATCCCCTTTATAGATCCAGGCTCCTCATCAGTTGATATTTGGCGATAAGCCATTAAGCAAATACAGTGAAAACTTCTTATTCATTCATTGTAGCCTTGATGAGACTAGAATAGTTCTCTCATTCATGTAAGGACATCAAAAACCGCATGAATGTGTCAAAAAGTGTCAGTATCTACCTTTATTTTCAAATGTGTAGCTGAAAAATTCTCAATATACTGGTCAAGATTTGGGTAAATAAAGTCATATGATGGAGGCAGGAAACCATATGAAGGGAACTGGCTTTATGAGCAGAAACGGACAACCACAGGGCTCTGCTTCCTCATGTCAGAGTTTGTGCAGATGGCTGTATTTGAATCCTCCTAATACTCTAGCAGTACAGATGTAGTATGCATTATGGGCTAATAATAATCCACAGTTTAAAAATACCTGGATGTAACACAGATGGGGGCAAAATGAGTAGCGTGTACTGTAACAGACCAAATCAATCTCACATACTGTTTCCCACGACCCAAAGCTCAAACAGGTCAGAGGTCAAAATGGTGGAGAGCACAAGTGTATATTCATGGCCTTAGTTTTTAACATTGGCATTAATCCTGTAACATTTACAGTCCAGTTTTTTCTCGTCAAATCTGTAGATTAACATGTTTGAGTGAGGAATTGTTACAAAGCCCTCACATATTTAAGATGAGAAACTTAGCCGTGAAAAAATAAAAACCCAAAGAATTCACTGATAATCTTTTTTCCTTCCAAAAACAATGCTGCAATGTGGCAGCATTAGCCATTAGCTGGACTGTGATTTCATTTCATTTTTAAAAAAAAATCAGCTAGATTTATCAAGCACTGGTGGAGAAACATAAATTTAAACAGTATTAACATAATCATTTGTGTTAAGGAATACTGGTATAGCATACAATGAAGTAATGGCTGTCTGGTAGTTAACCTTGCAGTGCAGCTGAATCCGCCCGGTACAATGTCTGGAATCTGTCAGATCCATCTTGCCAAGCTCCAATCTACAATGACTATGCTCGGCCCAAAACAGCCCAATCCAATAAGCGTCCTTTAAAGCAGACGAGGAGGGAACTATGCTCATACAGAGATTAGCATGGATGCTAACAGCCTCAGTAGCAGTTTTGTTGAATCTGGACCACATTTCTTTATAAAATGAAAATTATATAACACTGACAGCATTTCTGGATAGAGGGATATTTTTGCTCTTACATTTTGTACTTTACACTGTGGCAGTACTACATCATCTGGTTGGCCTGTAATTCATGTATTTGTTCGAACAATCATTCAGTCACCTGTCGAAAGGTTCTGCCCTCCTCAAACACCTTCCATGGGCTGTTGTCCGGATAGACTAGTTAAATATATGCTGTTTAGTGTATACTGAACAGTCTATCTGGCGTGTCAGGTTAAGTCAAACTACATAAAACTACCAAACACTGTGTGCTGTATTGCATCTTATAGTAGCTTGTCGTAGGCCATTTACAAAAAGTGTTTACAATTTACAGCCCACATTGAGATACTATGTGCTAAAATGGCTTGACTAGAGTGAAGTGCTGCTGAGTTTGCACCTTCATTACAATTGCTGAACATGTGCTAAGCTAAAGTCTCACTTATGTCAAAGCGAGGGTGATTAAAAGAGGCGCCCTGTGGCTGTGACTCACAATCAAACGACTGACTGCAAATACTGTTCTCCATACAGTATTACTGAAAATAAGCACTAATGGTTGCTCTGCTAAAGCAGCATGTCAGTTCAAAGATAAGCAGCCTATTTCTGTCAAATTTACAATAAATGTGTAAGGATTATATGGTGCAGAAGTTTTATTTCGTGTGAAAAAGCTATGGGTTGATCTGAGAGATCATTTAAAATACAAGCCTGGTGAAAAAACAAATTAAAGAAAACAGGGGGACCATTTGTTAAGAGAGGACTGTTCAGGATCACAACATTAAACTCACACTTTCAGACCCTGATGATCATTAGCATTCAAATATAAACAACAAATTTATTACTTTCCCTCTTTACTGCAGTTTATTGGAAATAAGCCTTTAAATCATTTTGTCTCTGAGGGAAGCAAAAAGCATTTGGACACAAAGAGCATGGGAAAGTAAATTCCCAATCCTTACGTGTGGGTCTGTTTAAAGATCTGCCAGTTAGCATCTTGGGAAACAATGGGTTAGTATTCAGTGCAGAAGCTTGTTTCACAGTGTTGCAGTAACTGCAAAATTAGACTGCTGAGCCCAACTTTTACATTTAACAGTTTATATTGATTTTGAGTTATGTTTTTTTTCTTACTTAGAAAAAACACTGGAGACATGACACACAAAAACAACACCAGTAATCATACCAGCGGCGTGTGGGAGGCCGTTTGCAAATGCATCCTGTGAGTCAGCAGTGAGGAAGGCCGGTGCCACGTTGTGAAACGGCCTAATTTACCTCAATTCTGCAGCAGCACACCGACATGGTAATTATGGAGTTTGAGCACAAAGTCAGCCATGCATATTTTGACTTCTCCCACTCTCTGCCACCTTCGAAATGTACACAACAAGGAAAAACACTTATCTAAAGAGTGTCACTAAGGTCCAACAAAAGGCCACAGAAACATAGGATTTGCATTTTGACAATGTGGTTACATGATTTTTGCTCGGGATATGCACAGTTACTGAGCTGCATAATTCAGTATGGGCCTTAGTTGTCAGCTCCAGCATTACTAGTCACAATAATTCATCATTGACTTTATTTAATCATTTAATGGCCACAATCTTGAACAAATGCTTCATTTAAATTGTTCATAGTGACTCACAGTCATTGCAGCTCCAGTTTATGGCTACTGCCATGCTGCTGTAATGCTGTACTTTATCGATGTAAACAAGCACTGTAAACAGAATAGAGTGAATAGTAGAGCTGTGCAGTTAAAAGAGTTTCAGATACAATCACTGCCTCCTACAATTATGAAACTGGGTAATCAAATTTAAAAGATTGCTGTGCCAGAAGACGCATTGCACTAGTTCTGTCTTTCTTCAATATCTATCATTTTATTAGGTGTATGTATTTTTCAATATATATATATTCATTGAGTTCTTGTTCTTTAATGTTCAAAATGATAACACAGAGAGCATTCAAGGTCAACAACTGCATTTGGTTTGTGCTTTCAAATCAGCAAGTAATCATGTTTTATAGTTCTGATTTTAATATCTATCAAAATAATCAGGATTATGATTTTTGCCATTAATGATCAGCCCTATTGGATATAATAGAGTGAATAAAATGAACCCTGCTGGCTCTCCGATTGGTCTTTTGACCCCCCAATCAGAGAACCACCTCAAATAGAGACTACTATTGAGCTACTTACAGTAAGTCAAACATTTTAGTGCAATACAGTGTAATTGTGACTTTTATTTTGTTGCCTTAGTATTAGGGATGCTACAATCCACTTAGCCCACTGTTCAGCATGTAACACGGTTTCTTGGTCACAGTTTTCAGACTGGTTATGGTTTTTACAGTCTTGGCCATTAAAGTGTTTTTATTCAGTTTCATTCTGAGGTGATTTTAGGGAAATTTTACAAAAGCAGCAGTTTAAAAACATCCTAAAAACTTTCCTTAAATGTCCTTGATGCAGATTGTGATATAAAATGGAAAAATAAACAAATTAGAAAAAACAAGACTTTCATGTGCTTTAAAACCTCTACCTAAGAGCTGTGGTATGTATTTTGTAATGTTGGAAAATAAACTAATTTAACCCCCAAGCAGCTGTAATTATTCAAGTTTTTAGGCACACAACAACATTTCTGACACACTTATTCATTTGTCTAATTGCCATTTTTCCAAGATGTCATTGAACACATTAAACTGCAACCATTATTTTGTCAGGGCTTTTAAGGCTTGTTAAGTTTGTTCTAATGGTCGTCCTGACGACTTTAACAAGGACTTGAAAATAGACTACAATTAGACTAACAGGACTTTTAGCAAAGTTTGAGTGTGTTCTCACTGCTGTTCTGGTCAGATGAGGAGAATTTGTCCCACTTCAGAAGCCAGTATGAAATGAGTCTGTTGCGGCCTCCACAAGGCAGTGGTGGACAGGTATGACACTAAAAGCTGTGCTGGAATTTATGTGCCCCCCTGCAAGAAATGATGTATATTAGTGCCCAAGTGGCTCAATAAAATGACACTCTGTCACAGCACACAAGAGACTAGATAGCTGTATTAATAGGGTCTAAATTATTGATCTTCAAGTTTTGCTTTTGCTGAACTATATTTATTTCTAATCCCTTGACAGATTGACCTCGTATTTCTGTCTCGAAGCAGTAGTGTGGTATCTTGGCCAAACTTTAGTGCATTGCTACTTGTTGCATGAGTTGTGAGCTGTTTTGCAGGCCAAAGCACAGCAAAGCAAATACAGAGAGAAAAGAGCATCAATAAATGAAAGCTGTTCACCTCTCAATTTGGCGGTATATTTAAACTGGGAGTTTTCCCATCTCTCCCTCTGCCCTGCAACGACTCTGCTGCCCTACACTGACTTGCTGCGTGTTCTTTCACCCCCACCGCCACCCCAGCATCCACCAGCAGGCTCCGGGGGTGTTCAGTATGTTTTGCTCATCACTCCTCCATGCCTTCATGTAAACCTTTCTGCAGGGAGTGATGAAACCGGAGCCTGGGCGCCAAACCTATGACATGTATTTGCAGCTACAATAAACGAATTTAAACGTGAGTTGACTGACTGAACTGTGAACATCATTCCTTACGGTTCAATATTTCATTGAGAACTGCCGTATTCCTATGGGTGCATTATATTGGGTTTTTGACAATATCCAATATGTCAGTATTTCCAAACACATTATTCCAGATGCTGATACCTATACTGATATTTTGTGTCAAGGGCATAAAGTCTCTATGTTAGTAAAATAATCCTGATTCTTTTATGGTTACAGTCTATTTGTGTTAGTAACAGATGTGAAGCAAGAAAAACAACATTTTATTCTGAACAAAATGACACTTTTGATTTATAAAAGTAGAAATTAAGAGACAATGAGGAAAAACATCATGGTAAAATTGTACATTTTATCAAGTATACAGCCAGAGTATGAAATATTTATAGCTATTTTTATGGTTAAAATATCAGCTGTGAAAATCAGCAAAAATCTTCATATCTGTGGATACAGATTATCAACTTTATGAGCAAATATCTGCTGATACCAACATTGGTCAGTTAATATCGTACATCCCTATGCATTTCTAATTAGTAGTTCATAGTTTGTTCCATATGTTTGCAAAAAAAAAAACCCTAAGATATCAACAATGCAATCTGGAGGTATTTTACTTAATTTTAGGATGTGTGAACTGAACTTTTAGCTGGCTTATATCAGAATCAGAATCAGCTTTATTGGCCAAGTGCATCCACAACATAAAAGAAATTTGTTTTTTCAGTTTCTTGCGTCCCTCGCGGAATTGAAGGTAAAAATAGAATTAATAAATAACGACGAAGGTATACACATATGAAAAAAAAATAAAGATAGTGAGATAAAAATATAAAAATAAAAATATATCAAGCGTAAATTGGCACAACGGTGTTGACAGCATCTCATAGTGGCAGCTTGGCAGTATTTAATCCAAAAATTAAGATCAAATTGAATTTTGGCTCCATCAGACAATATGTTTGACCTCTTGATCATAACAGGAGTTCATTTGTTCTTTAGCATAGATCTGTTATCCTGCAAGGAGGATTGACAGCAAGCCATGCTAGCACTGCTAACTTGAGGACAGTGATCCTGTGTTTAATCGATGATCGATAGTGATAAATACATTCTTACTGGTTTAAGGGGGTTTTTTTCTAGTTTTACTCAATGACTTAACACAATCAACATTTGCATTTCGATGTATTTGAAATCACTCGACTTGGAAAATCCTAATTCATACACTAGTACTTTGCAATATAAAGTACTTTAGCTGCTTTGCACACCAAACACAGGCCGCTTTGTTGAATATTTGGCCCCTCGATCACTATGCATGATATTTAAACCTTCTTTCATTCCACATAGACCTGCCAATGCTGGAGGGAGGGGGGGTCTTTGAGCACGCCAATGACAATAAATGATTCACACTAATGGTCCACATGCTGTGATAAATGACAGCATTACAAAGCAGCATGGAATGCACCGCCATTTCTTTCACAGAGTGTCTGAGAGAGGGCTCAGCTGTTTTCATAGCAATAGAGGGAAAAATGCTCACAGTAGCAGACAATTAGCCTGACATTTAAATAAGAACAACACAGGATGGTTAGACAAAGAGGAGGAGGATAGAGAGAGGGCGGTGAGAACACAAGAACCCTTGTAGGCGGATGGATGAATGAATGCAAAAAAAAAAAAAGACGACGCTTTTGGACAACTGATCTTTATGTTCTTTGTATTTGTCTCTGAACGTGGATGTCTCGCTGCCATTTTTCTTTGCATATTACATATTGTCTCTACATAAAGACAACATGCTATGGACTGGGAGTTAAGAAGGGACAGCTCTTAAACTGAATTTTCTTGACTCCTGCTAAAGCCATTCGAGTATCTGTTTCAGTCCCCTCTTTTCTCTGATTTTTTTCAAGCCTCTGTGCCAGAAATAGAGGAACACAGACATATTTTATAATGGTGTCTGTCCATCGGTACATACAGGCAATTCTTGTGGATGCCATTTCTCAAGAGTGCTTTGAGAAATTTTCTCCAGATTTGCCTCTTTTCACTCTGGCTGAAGCACTCATTGTGATCACCTTGGGGGTCAAGTGTCAAAGGTAATTCAGTCTCACATTCAGCTCTTGCTTGTAAAATACAGTATTTGAACACTTTGACGGACTTTCTCAAACTTTGCAAAAATCTCCACTCTGGATGAACAAATCAGATTTTGGATGTATGAGGTCACAAGTCAATGTGCTTCAAGTTCATCTCTTGCTTGTGAAGATGATGTCACAAAAACTCTTTATAATTGTATTTAGGACACTCCCTGACTGAGAGACAATGAAAGTATGCATGTCACAGTAAAAGGGCAAGATCAATAATTTTTTGACACTGTCCTCAACCAAAAACTCACTAAAGAATCTGAGTGCCTGGGAAGAAAATCTGTAACTCGAAATATCAAAAGAATAGTGGGAAAAGGCCTGTGAAGATGTTCAAACTAAATCTATAAATTCCCATCATAAATTGATAGATTATAAGTGGTTAATGCGGATGTATCTCACACCAGTGGAACTAAATTGATACAATAAAAACATACCAGATACATGCATAAAATGTATGGAAAGCAGAGGAACCATATGTTATTGTTCATGGAAATTAGAGTGCTTTGGGAAGAGGTGAGAACAAAAATTCAAAAAAAAAAAAAAAAACATTTCAGAACAAATTGCATTGAATCCTAAACTGTTTCTGATTGGCCCATATCCAGAAAAACACAACTTCAGAAAAAATGAGAGGATATTCATATACCTTAGTTTGCTCAATGCCAAGAAATGTATCACACTGCAGTGGAAAAAGACTAAAAGACCAGACGTGACTCAGTGGTTGAGACATATGTAAACAAGCCTTCCACTTGAAAGAACAACATATACTTAAATCAAAAAAACTATGACTATGTCCAAAACTTAAACATAAAACTTGAAGAAGATGAAAGATTATTGCTTGCCATGTAATTACCATGTCTCTGTAAAATTTAATGTTTGTTTCAATATGCACAATGTACAAGTGAAAGATTGCCTACTATTTGTTTTTTTAACGTAATGTAAAAGAGAAGCTATGTTGTTGATATTGTGGGGAAAAAGGGCAAGATCATCTGGCCATGTACTTTTCACTTGCTTGTGAAAGTGATATTCCAGGAAACTTTGTGTCAGAGGTCAGAGGTCAAAGTCACTGGGTCTGATGTTCATCCTCTCTTGTGTAGGAAATTTTTAAAAACTGTTTTAAGGGATTTTCTTCATATTTGCTTTTTTTTGCACCCTGGCCAAAGGATGTGTTGATGTGGCTCTGAAGATCAAGGGTCAACGTCACTGGACTTCATGTTCATCTTTTGCTCGTTAATATATCTTAGGTGCACTGTGAATGATTTCTTCACACTTCAAATTTTGGAGGTCAAAATGCCCCTTGTTATCCCTTATTATACTTCAGTGACAGCTTACTAACAACTATCTCTGAGACCTTTCCCTCAAATTTTACACAAACTTTCACTTTACCGAAAGAATGTATCGATTTGCGGGACATCCATAACTTATTGTAAGGAACTGATACGGGAATTGTTCAGAAAAATGACATATCAATATTGGTCCCTTTAGCTATTTGTCATTGATTATAAGCTGGCATTGATTTTCGAGTGCCATTCCCAGACTAATGTCATTTCTGAGGATGGCCAGGATCATTGGGCTCCACGTCCATCCTTGCGAATGAATTTGACATTGCTCCCGAACTTGAGGCTTTTCTTAAAACTTTACAAGAATGTCCCCTTTGACTTAAAGATATGCTGTTTATATTTTAAACATCAAAGGGCAGAGTAATGAGGTCTCATGTCAATCACTTCCATGTCAACACAGTATTTAGAAAAAATGTTTTGAGGTCAAATGTCAAATGTCATTGTGCCTTGTGATATTTCAGCAGTATTTTCAGGGAACGCCACTCAGCTTAAAGGACAAATTGATTGGACCAACACCACTAAAGGAATACTATTTCTGCCAATCAGGCTACCACTAACATCTTTCTTCTTGACTCACCACCTTCTGTACTTTCACCGTTTGGCATTGAATACCTCACAGGAGCATGCAACAGCCAGGTGGTAGTTCTGGTTCCTGTCTAGTTTGATTTATTCCACCGTTTGGTCAGAGTTAAAATCATAATTCACTGCTTTCCTGCTCCCCTCCCTACAGCTGCTATACATGTATCCATATATTGACAGCTGAGCCTAACACATGTTAAAATAATTACCCTGCCACAGAAAAAGACCATAAAACAACCTGGAACCTGAGAGTGGTTGCAGTGTTGCGGGACTTAGCAGGTGACTTTATTTATGATGCTGATCAGATGGTGTGATGGATTTCTGAATGAGAACATATGGATGGTGGGAGAATGCGAATTTATATTTCATCCGATCTCCTGGTTGTTACACTTTGGTTAAGAAAAAGCTTTCTCCAAGAATCACAACTTTACAGATGCAACATGATCTCAACAACAGGTCCTGAAAAAGACTGTTTCATTGACACCAATGAAATGATGATTCTGCATATTGATATGATTCTTTAATAGTTCCCTCATTCATTCCTGTTCATTTTCTTTGTGGACAAAAAGTTGGTCGTTATAGGTTTTCAGTGGCAACTATGTCCACTTACTGAAAGTTGTGCAATAAACATCTTTTGTCATACTTGTTCCGAAGTTTTGACCACTTCTGCCCCTTGTCTACCATGTTTTTTTTTGTTTGTTTTTTTTTTACTTCTTTTTGTTGTCGTTTCTCTGACTGCCTCTGATGAGAGTATCCCACCTTTGATTACACAGCATACAGAACAAAGTGGAAGGAGCCTTACCCCCAAATTTCCACTTTCCATTGCACCTCACCCAGGCCTTTGTCGTGAGATCATAAGATCATGGGAGACTTGCAAATTCATGCAAGAGATCATGGAAAGGGCTGACAAAAAACAGAGAAGACTCACTTCGCCTGACAAACAGTCATTTGTGTAGCTGCGATTTGTTCTGGGAATGTAGAAGGGTGATGATGTGTCATACAGAATCTTGTGTTTTTCCCCCCTCCAAGATAAATAACTCATGATCATTGGTGAAAAAGACTCTTTCCACAAGCTCTTGCCAGACTTGAGGGCTAATGCGACCGGTAATGATGTCTTTGTGACTAAAGACTATAAACGTAACTTTATTTTGAAGAGACCAGATGCTCTGTGTTGTTTTTTTTATGTCTAACTCCCTGGCTGGTGCAACCTATCTTGTGTATTTTGATCTGCCACTGAAAATAAAATGTGCTCTTGAAAATAAACCTGCCATATTTATAGGAATTGGAATACGATGATTGACTAAACGAATTCCAACTACAATGGTGGGTGCAGGGCTGCCTGTTCTGTTCTGCAGTGGAAATTGGGGGTTAGTGTTATATTTATTATAAAAAACAAGCGTACCCACTTAATCCTCCTCCACTTTTCAGTCTGTCAAATATATTTATCTTCCAGCATACAAAGACCATTTTAGGGTTAATATGAGACTTGATATAGATTCCCTTTTTGTGCAGCCAGCCTCAAGTGGACTTCTGAGGAACTGCAGTTTGGCGTCTGACAGCATTTTGAGAATTACAACCATTAATTTGTGTAACTAAGTACAAGTTCATTGGTCATGCATATGGGTGTTTGTGTTGCTGCACGCCAGGTTTCCATCTGGATGATTATGTGTCACGTATCAAATTCATAACAAATGTCGGCAAGTAAAGATGATTAATTACTTTGGCAACCTACATGCAGCAGAAGATATATGATCTGTGTACTTCAAAGTGATATCCAGAGGTTTGTTGATCCTGCAGCGGTAACTGATATGATCTCTGAGATATTAAAAAACTTTTTCACTTTGAAGAGTTTGAGTCACTTTGTAAGGTTGTAATGGAAGGCTGCATCTATCCAAGACAAATCCCCCGTCCTTTAGTTCCTAAAAACAATCAGGAAACTTCATAGGAAGGAAGAGTGTATGTGTGTTTGACTGAGTGTGTGTGTGATATCCTTGTGTCCTTACACTCCCCCTGTTCCCAGGTGTACTCTTAATCACCTTCTCAGTCAGCCGTTGTGCACTATTCCTGGACATACACAGGCCCACACACTCAACAGAACATTTTTTACTGCTCAAACCGACCAACGCAAAGTCTCTCTCTCTGGGTATTTCATCAGGCCGGGCATCCCACAGCAGCTAAAGGGAAGAGAGGGAGGCAGACTGGGAGGAAAGGAGAGGTGAAACGGGAGTATTGAAGGTGGAGACAGCAGGTGGAGTCTTGAAAGATGAGAGGCGTGGAGAAAGAAGGATGGAGGGAGATGTTGGCAGTGCACAGCAGGAGCATCTCCCTTCTTCTTAATCCCAAAACCACCTGCTTGGTCTTTACCCATCAAAGACTTTCTCATGTCAAGCACACTCCCGCTGTAACAAACTATCAACAGCAGCCTGTGTCAGTGAGTCCATCCTGCTTCATCTCTATTTATCTGCCCAATCACTCCCCAAACCAAGCAGCCATCCATCACGCTGCCCCGCCATCAATCTGACTTTGATTACATCTCCTCTATCAGGAGCTTGGACCTACTTAAAGAGACAAGAGGAGGGGTAATTTCAGGTAACCTTAAAAAAGTGTGGTTACTCTCAATGTATTTTAAAGTTATGCATGCATGTTGCCAATATTTGCATGGATCCTAAACTGTGTTTTTGTGAAAAATGTTTAAGATATTGGGAGATTAAAGAATCATGTATGAGATATTGTGTTTCCGGCCATTTTTTGAGCAATGTAAAAAAAAAAAAAAATCAAAGCTTGTTTCAAAGGCAACTAGACTTGGTTGAAGGCCCTGAAGATGTTTCACCTATAAATAGCTTCTCCTGTTCTAGACTGAATGGTTGAGGGAGACAGAAGATCACCTCCATGAATCGTTGAAGCTCATGAACAGGAAGGTCCAGAGGGAGTCATTAGCCGAGCTGTTGACCCAGTTTCCCTCAGAGTCGATGAATGATCTATTGTTGTCTGCGTCTCAGGTTGAACTGGGTAGATATTTTGTGTGTATGTATGAATAATAAGGTGGTGCTTGGCTGTCTTTCCTCCCTGTTTAAAATCTTTATCTAGATTTTACACTTCTGCATTTTTATCATTGATCTCAGTCCTGAGTGATTTATTCCATTCTTCAACATGTATCCATATTTTTATTTCTGTAAAAGCTAGAAAAAAAAAAATCCTAAAAAGATATTAGACCCTACATGGTTCAAATGACTTTAATTTTTCCATTATTGCATTAAAGAAATACCTTTACTGTACAATGATGTCCTGATTCGCATGATATTTGAACGTTGCTCTAATACAAGCATGACAACAAAAGAAATGAAAACACATTTTGATGGGACATTTGATTTAATTTACTTGCAAGTACAGGGTTGGTTCCCCTTTTGTCTTTAGACCTGCCTTTATTTCTTAATCGCACAGATTTATCAAGGTTCTAGAAAACATTCCCATGAGAATTTGGCCCATTGTGGTGGACCCACTTATGAGAGAAATTCACCAAAGAGGACTTTTGCCTTTAGGAGCGGGAGTGAGCTTACTGTTTCCGTTTCCGGGTCAAGGGGGTATTCAGTTTTACCGGTACATAGCATGAATACAGTAGTGTCTGTATGCTCTGTAAAGGGGAGAGAAATAACTGAACTGCCTCGACTCACTCACGTCCCTGTCTCGTTGTTTCTACTCTACACCATATTGACATGAAAGCAAGTTGCTGCAGATTTTTTAGCTGCACACCCATGACTGAAATGTCCCGTCCTGTTCAATAAACCAGTTTGAGAAGATCTGAGCTTTGAGACATGGCACATATCCTGCTATCAGGAGATGAGTACATAGTATTACCAGCCACCTCATAAGTTACTCCTGCTCATTTTTTTGTTAATGTAATTAGATAATCAGCTAATCACATAGCAACAACTCACTGCATTTAGGAATGAAGATGTGGTCAAGAAGATCTGCTGATGTTCAAACTAAGCAGCAGAACGGGAAACAAAAATGTTTTTATTGACTTTGAACATGACATGGTTGTTGGTGCCAAGCAGGCTGGTCCGAGAATTTCAGAAATTGCATTCACAACCATCTCTAGGATCTAAAGAGAGAGGTCTGAAAAAAGAGAAAATATTCAGCGAGTGGCAGTACTTAAATGGGAATGGCCAGGACAGCCGAAGATGAAAGAAAGCCGGCAGTGACTGAAATAACCCCTTGTTACAACTAAGGTATGCACAAGACCCTATTGGCCGCAGGACACATCAAAACCTTGAAGCAGACGGGCTACAGCAGCAGAAGACCACGCCTTGTGCAACACTTGTCAGGTAAGAACAGGAGGCTGAGGCTCTAATTCACACCGACTTGGACAACAGAATATTAGAAAAATGTTGCCTGGTATCTGGGTGTTGATTTTTCTTCCGGGACATTAAGATGTTAGGGTCAGAGTTTAACCAACATGAAGGCATGGATCCATCCTGCCTGGTACCAGTCATTCAGGCTGGTGATGATGGGGAAATGCTGGTGTGGGGGATAATTTCTTAGCACACTTGGGCCTCTTAGAATCAACGGTGCATATTACCAATGCAATAGCATACCTGAGTATTATTGCTGACCATGTCCATCCCTTCATGACCACAGTGTTCCCATCTTCTGTTGGATATGATCAGCAGCATAAAACAACATGTCACACAGTCAAAATAATTTCAAACTGGATTTCTGAACATGACAAAGAGCACTCAAGTGGCCTCTTAAGAAACCAGATTTCATTACAAAAGAGAACATTTGGGATGTGGTGGAATAGGAGATTTGTCTAGCAGATGTGCAGGCACACAATCTGAAGCTAGCATATCAATATGAATCAAAATCTCTGAAGAGTGTTTCCAGCACCCTGTTGAATTAATGTCATGGAGAATTAAAGCCGTTCTGAAGGCAAAAGGGGTCGAACCTGGTGCTAGCAAAACATATCCAATAAAACGGCTGGTGAGTGTTTATTTGATGTTTACTGGGTGATAAAAAACTATCATGTTAAGCAAATAAGCAAGACTAATAAAGGTTCATTAATTAGCCTTTCATTTTAAAAATGTGCATGTGGATACATTAAGGTCATCAAGCTATCCCCTCTCTTTAGGCACACCAATAACTAAGGATATCAAAATTCTCCACAACACCCTCTCACCTGAATGATGAGTCTAATTTCATGCAGCATAAATCTAATCATTAGCACATTGTGTGTGTACAGCTCTATTGGTTTAGAGAGTTATGTGAGGACAGCGAGTTTTTGCTGAGGCTGAACGATAACTTCATAATACAGTCAATCCCTGAGGGGGATGACAGCCCGAACAGAGCATGATGGTTCATTATGGGAGTAATCACCCAGAGCTTTAGTCCTAAATCCACCACATGGCTACCCACAGAACGCACAGCGCTGCACGTACAGACACAAGCAGACAAGAGAAGAGACAAAGAGGGAACGACGGAGGAAGAGAGATAATGTCACACAGAGGGAGATGCACACAGGAGACGGAGACGAAAACAAGCAGGAAAGACACGCTAACGCAGAGTCAGAATAACCACGGACGCATATGGTAGGATACTCACAGCGGGGCAGAAAAACAGACACGCATGGAGAACCACGAATGAGCAAAAAACAACTGCAGACAGGAGGAGAAATGTCGAGGTGATTGAAGGATGAGACACACTCCTCTCATGCCTGCCAATTCCAGGAGCAATTTCCGGCTCTTAATTAGTAAGGGAGATTGTGAAATGAGAAGTTGGTTTGGAGAGTTGATTTCCATAAAGATTGAGAATGAAATTAAGGAGATTAAAGCAAACTGCTCAGGGGATGAGCAGAAACACACACACACACACACACACACACACAGTAACAGAGCTAACCTTGTGGGTGCCGAATGACTGAATTCATTGCTCTGGTTGCAGAAATGCATCCAAGTTAAGGCTCGATGATTCTTGCTTGTAAATCATGGTTTCCTCCTCCAGAATTGAGATTATGATGGTTTTTTTGTTTTGTTTTTACAAGATTTCAAAGAACTAGTGAGGCAGCATGGGCCTGTTTGAAATCCCTTAGCAAAATTATTCTGAGCATCAGAAATAATGTTTTAATAGATCTTTTGAAATGACGTGGACTGTCAGTCACTTGTCCACACTAGAGCCCCGCGCGGGACAGTTTTCTTAGTCCCACTCTTGTGCTCCCGCTGGAATTCTGACCATTACTGCCTACTCCCGCAGTGTGTGTCATTCACTCCAGCCCACCCCTGCAACATGTGTGTCTGCTTCCTACAGCACCCATGAAAGTCAGATCATCCAGTTAAAGTGCTCAAAATGACAAACTGTTAGAGCCCCTGTCACTTTAAGACCTTTTAAGTCCACTCTGATCCAGTCTACGCTCCTGTAATTGGTCAGTTTCCTCATTCTTAACAACTCTGCATTCTTTCTGCATAACGGGCACAGAAGACTCTTAAAAAGCATAGTTTGGGCTCTTAATCATTTGATCCCACCGTGTTGTGCCAAAAGATCAGGGCAGCCTGACTTGAAATTATAATATTGAACATATTCTATATTTCTAAGAAAAAATCCTGATGTGTGTGGAGAGCACTGAGGACAGCCTAGCATGTCGTCGGTTTAGCAGGGGTGGACAGTAATGAAGTAGATTTACTTAACCTGCTCAGCCCCAGCCCCCCTTTTTAAGCCTTCTGCTGGAAACCCATACCCATAAAGAAAAAATGCATATCTCTGCAACCACAAGGTCTATTTGAATAATTTTGGTGTCATAATAAGAGTAACACTTGAGAGATTTGTCCAGATGTGTAATTATCAGTATATGTGTTACTGGGACAGAGTAAAAGAGTAAATGAAGATAGAAGTCAGAAGAATTTGAAAATCTCATCCTCGCCTAAAACAAAAACAATTTTGTATTCTGAATATCTCTCTTTGAAATGATGCTAGAGTGGCTGTGAAACTCCAAAAATGAATAATAAAATATGTTTACATCATCTCTGCAAAGGATTATTGTTATTAAGTGATGCAGAGCAAAATTAGAGAGTTTTGATAACAATATGGTCAGGCAAGGATTTTGAAAAACAGTGCATATTGAGCCAAAGGTCAAAAATATATGTATTTGTCAAATAAAAGCCAACATGACTATAGCCTTAAAGGCACAGTTCACTGCTTGTGCTGTCATGTCGAGGAGCTTTTCTCCCTGAGCCCCAGAAGACCCAAAATTGGATCCTATGGGGGCTGAAGAGGTTAAGTTCTGTACTTAAGTACATTTTTTGTACTTTTTTTTTTTTTTTCCACTACATTTGAAAGACAAATGTTAACATGTTTTACTCCCACTACATTTCTATGAAGGGTCTCGTTGCTCGTTAGTTTAAGGATAGTACTAAGTCAGAAGATGAAATTTCAGTTTGTCTTGGCAGTAATGATGGCTATGGCAGATACAGATGACGATTCCACACCAGAGCACCCATGGCCATATCTGAAGTCCATGTTTGAGACTGTCAAAATGAAGAATGATTCAAATCGTTTTAAACGTTTGCTCTCTTTGCCGTACACAAACTTTATCAACGCCTATAAAAACTCGCCGTCCAACCTGAGAAAGCATGTCGAGGTAAGACACACACATCGAGCTGTGTCAGAACACTGCCATGCTGTTTTAGGGGAATGGGTGTTAAATAAAAAATGAAAACAGCAATGGTTGTCCTTTTGTCATTAAATCGTGTTTCAGTAGGCATTTCTATAGGCCTCGTAGCATATTTCAACTGCTTTTTATTCAACAGGTTCTATAAGCAGGTCAATGCATTCAGTAGGTTGTTTCAGTCATTAGTTCTGTAAATTTCATTGTAGCAACAATACAATAACGTGTGACATTAAGACAAAAATGTACTTTAATACTTAAGTGTATTCAAAAGCAGGTACTCCAGTACTTTAACTTAAGTAAAAACTTGATGACTGAACAACGTTTCACTTGCATTGGAGTAATATTTGACCAGGAGTATCTATACTTCCACTCAAGTAATGGAGTTGAGTACTTTGTCCACCACTGTGTAAAGTCACATTAAACGGGACATATAACCAATATGGGAGAAGATGACTGAAGCAGGAAGCAGCAAAAATAAACATGGCTACAACGTAAACATGGGAATAAAGTTTAAAGCTGCATCAGAAACGGACCAGCCAGATGTTTTGTGGCAAATAACACGTGCTTACACAGCATGAATTGTAATTAATATCAATACCAACTGATAAGGAGAGGGACTTGACCAAAATTACAACCACTAAGGAACATCCTGGGAAGCTAACAGCAGAATTCTACTTACTCCATGTTTGTTTAAGGTAAAGTCCGTTGACTTACACCAGATCAGCGCTTTCTTAACTGGTCTGGCTCTGGGACTCACCATCAACCCTCAATTTCAAGCTGCGATCCAAATCGA